>OZ053312.1:12758452-13358452 GCA_964056655.1 Arabis hirsuta | reverse complement strand
GACTGTTTATATGCATCAACCACCCGGTTTTGTGGATGAGACTCGACCGGGTTTCGTGTGCAAACTCAATAAAGCTATTTACGGGCTTAAGCAAGCACCGCGTGCGTGGAACTCAAAGTTTTCTTCGTTTCTCAAACCAATGGGATTTGTTCAAAGCAAAGCCGATTCGTCTCTCTTCATCTACAGGAACGGACGAGACTGCGCATATCTCCTCTTATACGTTGATGATATTCTTCTCACTGCCTCAAAAACAAGTCTCCTACGTTGCATCATCGACAAACTCAAAACAGAGTTTCCGATGACAGATTTGGGCAAGCTTCATCATTTCTTGAGCATCAAGGCAGACTTCAACACTAAAGGTCTCTTCTTGTCTCAAGCCGTTTATGCACAAGATATCATTACTAGAGCCGGCATGACCGATTGTAAGCCTCTCGCTACACCCGTCGATCTCAAATCTAAACTCTCGTTACATGATGGTGAACCACTCAAAAATCCTACGTTTTATCGCCAACTAGCGGGGGCTCTCCAATATCTTACATTGACAAGGCCGGACATCTCTTATGCCGTTCATCAAATCTGCCTCTATATGCACACACCACGACAGCCGCATCTTCACGCCCTTAAGCGCATCATCCGATACAGCAAGGGCACGTTGCACCACGGAATCCAAATGGTTCGAGGCAAACTTGATACTCTCACAGCCTATTCCGACGCAAACTAGGCTGGCTGTCCCGACACACGCAAGTCAACCTCCGCTTATTGTGTCTTTCTTGGTCCGAATCTAGTCTCGTGGTCAGCTAAGCGACAGCCGACAATTTCCCTTTCGAGTTCCGAAGCTGAATATAAAGGTGTTGCCAATGTTGTTGCCGAGCTCACCTGGATCCATAATCTGATGCTCGAACTCCATCGTCCCATTAGCAAGGCATCCATTGTTTACTATGACAATATCGGGTCCGTTTACCTCTCTACAAACCCGGTAAAACATCAGCGTACTAAGTACATTGAGCTCGATGTTCATTTCGTCCGTGACAAAGTCGCAATTGGAGAAGTCAAAGTTTTGCATGTTCCATCATCACTTCAATACGCTGATATATTCACCAAGGGTCTTCCGAAATTGCTACACTCTGAATTCCGTTCCAGCCTCACCGTTGTTCCACCACTGTGACTGAGGGAGGGTGATAGTTATGAATATTTTCTGTTTCGATATTTTAAGAAACCGTTGATATTGTTTATATTGTCCCATGATTTGAGGGATCCTCTGTATCATTCTAGGCTATAAAGCCATGTAATTGTTTTGTGAATAGGAGAGGAAAGATCATCAGTTTTCAGGCATCCCTTTTCATCATTTAGCCTGGCGATCCTATTTTGCGTTCGCCGTTGCTTTGTGGAGACGACGAAACAAAAATTGAATTCTTGTCACCTTCGCGGAGCCAAAACATTTCTTCATGTTAGGTGCCTTTTGTAAGTGCTTTGTGACCATAGTGATGACGTCATCTATGATATATAGTTGCAATGAATTTTTTACATATCAACCACCCCGAAGTCCAGAACAAAAAAGCAATATCTATTTGCCTTGAAATTTTAATGGAATAATTATGGTTGTTGAATGTACCTATACATTAGTTATAACTATATGACTATCAATGTATAAAAACTATCAACAAAATTAATCATCAAAAGCAATCTAAAAGAGGCGAAGAAAGTGAGTTAAAGGAAAAATTGTGATTGAAATTTAAAGGAAAACACACAAAAAAAAAAAAAGAGAGAGAAGAATTTAGAGTTCATCATGATCAAAATAGTCTTCGTCGTCCAAGTCTTCGTGATGAACTGCCTTGTAAAATACATCTTCGTGGTTCAACATCTCTTCAAGTGATAGCTTACCATCTTTATCATCATCGGCCTGTTCAATAAATATTAATTGGAAGTAGGAAATTTAGCAAGATACACATTACCATTTTTCTTTAAAACAGTTTAAACAACATATATACTATGAAGTTTTACATATTTCTAATTTTTGTTCCCTACCTAGACAAAACAAAAAAAATGATCCATCAAGTTCTTCTATACATAGAAATTTCAACACATAGAAATTTCCAACAAAAATCTCTTTGATAGATATTGTTTTTGCTTTGTTTTATTGTCAATCACATTAAACAGTAAATAAAGAGAAAAAAAAAAATCTCTCTTTGGAGTTCCAAACTATTAATATTCAAAATAAATAAAGAAAATTTATATTCAGTATTTTTCTATTAAAAACCGTATATTTGAAGAAACAAAAGATAGGATCAAAATGAAAAATCTATGTGCATTCTTTTGTGGAAATTTTGAAATTATACTACTAAATAAATAGTCATATATGTATATATATATATCTTTCGTGGCAAAAAAAAAAAAAAAAAAAATATATATATATATATATACATATATATCTTTCGTGAGAAATTGTATTTCAAATAATATTCTTTTTATAAGAAGAATTATGATAAACTTAAAGCAATTAATATAGTAAAAACAAAAAGTGGAAAAAGAACAAACGAAGGAGAGGTGTAAACATATACTAAGCAATCTATAGATCTTAAGAATAAAATGAATATTAAACGTTAAGAATTCAAAGAAAGGGTGAATTAACATTTTCAGGTAGGGAGAGCCTGACCTCATGGCAAAGGAAAGTAGAGTAGTATTTGGCGTAACTCAGCTCACCAGGTTGAAGATAATGCAAAATGGGTCGAAGCTCATCGGCGACGAGGGACATGTCTTTGTCTTTGTCCAGCTCTGCGAACAGAAGCTGAGCCATCGGCACACCCTCATCCTCCGTCTCAAACTTTGCAAACTCTTTGTACATTTCGTATGCGTTCTCTACAAACTCTTTGTACTCTAGCTTCCCATCCCCGTTCGTGTCCATGCCCCTGCATATAATATCAAACAAACACGGAATCGTTTTCTAAATTCATCAAATTCAAATTTATCATTCTAGAGAATCATGGACTTCCTACTCAAAACCAACAGCAAGTGGACTGTTTTTCAAAAAAAAAAAATACAATAAGTGGACTGAACAATGTTAAATATATATTTGCACTTGTGAAGTGGGGAATCCTAACAAGCCTTTTTCGTGAGATGAGGATGGAAACATCCAATGAAATGCTTACTTCATTCGTTCATTTAGAACCCATCTTTGAATGTCTCCGTTTCGGCTGTCTTCCGGGTGCAAGAAACTGTAATAAAAACAAATAATAGTTTAATTTCGTATATTTAACGAAATTGATTAGAAAAAATGAGACATTAGTTACTTGTTGAACTCTTCAATGTCGAGATAGCCATTATGATCAAAATCTGAATTGTTGAATTGCTCCATCCACCAACCAGCTTCACCGTGACCCTTTTCGTTTTTCTCTGTTTCCATTTTTTCTTTGCATAATAAAGAAGAAAGATCTCGAAAAAGGTGTTTAATTCAATCAAATGCAAGGTACTTAAATTAATTACCAATGTCTTGCTTAGAGAATTGAGGTAAGTACTCTTCAAAAGTTACGACACCATCCTTGTCCTTATCTTGTAGCTCGAGCTCATTGGCGGTTCTGTAACCCATGTTGTCCTCTGTTTGCTGCATCATCCATGTCTGAAGCTCTTTCAAGCTCACAAACCCATCTCTTGGTGATGCGTCGAGCAGAGGAAACAAGAACTTTATCCTCAACGTCGTGTTAACTCTCCTCTCCTGCGCAAAATATTCCTCAAACATATCATCTTGCTCCTCCTTTGCAGCCTTCGCGGTCTTCGTATTGGCTTCTTTTTCATGAGACAACCTCTCGACTCGGGTCACAAGAGGGTCAAACACGGGCATTTCAAGCCTGCGTCCAAGGCGGCGGCTTATGAGACCCTCGATGGATTGAGTCCCGTTTTGTGTCTTAGGAACAAGGAAGCAGAAGACGATGATGGTGGTGGTTAGTAGCATCCAAACCACCGCCTTGGCCATTTTCCGTTAGCCAAAGGCAGGGTTCTACGGAGGAGATAAGATGAAAGGCCACGAAAATTGCTAATTTTGCTTTTGTTTTTGCTTTATTGAGGTTCTCCAGAAATCATTCATTTACGTTCTTCTACCAACCAATTTTTACCGCCAAAGTCGGTTATTCATTTGTTGACAATCCAATGACAAGAAAAGATTCTCTCTCTCTCTCTCTATTTAGTATATAGCAAACCAATAAAAACGGTTACGATATGTATCTCATAAACCTGAGGGCACAAAAGATCTTTGAAACGAAAGAAATTAAAGAAGACTTTGAAACACCCAAGTCAATTACTGTCGGATTGAGATGAGAGGTAAGTTTTCAGCAAAGAAAAGCTTCTTACTAAGTCATTTCATCATTTACATTGTGGAATTAGAGACTGACTCCACAAGACACGGCATCTTTGTGGTTGTTAGTATTTGTTTAGTCTGTCTGCTTTGCGGAATCTCGAATCCAGGGCCAGTCTGATTCACAGAGATCGAGCGGGGAGTTTCCTTCCTCATCTTTAGCGGTTATGTTAGCTTTCTGCTTCACGAGAAACTCGGCGATGGCTTCCCTGTCGCACACAACAGCGTAATGCAGAGGGGTTTGGCCTTCGTTGTCCTGTTCAACACAATAACCAAAAACAAATGAATGAAGAAGTTGTGGTACTTTTGCAGATAATTATTGCGTAGGTATTTCTCTTTCTTCACCTTAGCATTCACATCCGCGTTCTTATCGACCAGAACTTTCGCAATGTTGAGGTGGCCACGGTCTATAGCCCAGTGCAACGGTGTGCGACCTTCACTATCTGCAATTTACATGAAATTGGAAAACAATCCAACATCAAGATAATGAATTTCCCAAAAAAACTGGTATATACAAACAGAGACTAACCCCTCGCATTTACAGGAATGCCACTTTCAATGCATTTAAGCAAATTCTCAACTTCTCCTTCTCTAGCAAATGTGTGGATGGCATCAATCTTCCTGAGAGAAGAAACAAAAGAGAAAAGCAAGAATGAATGAGCAGAGGATTTCCATTCGATATCTTCGTGTTCCATTCAGATAGAAAGGGGGGGGGGGGGGGGGGGGGGGGGAAAGCTCGTCGTTGACAATCACAAATAGCAGAGCCATTTCACCAACAAAAATTGTTGCAGCAAACACAAGACACTAGAGTTACATTATTCACCGAGTTCATGAACTTTTGATTTCACAGAAGTGAAAAAATAACAATATCTATATCTGATCTAGACACTGAGCAATCAAATGGAGAGAACCAAAGGAAAAAGGAAGTAAAACACATGAGAATACAAGAAGAGAACCTTACAACTCATTTTCAGATTCCTCTTCATAAACCAAAGAGCTAAAAACTGGCCCCATAGTTCCTCCTCTTGAGTTGGATGCTGCATCATCCCCACTCTGACTTCCCGCTTTCTGGTGCGTCACAAAGCGAGCAGAGAGGATCACATAAACAGTCCAGAGCAAAAAAAAGAAAAAGAAAACAGAAGCAATACAATGAGGATAAAGATTCTACCACGCCGCCGTCTAACCAAGTTGGGTATAGCTGAGTAACAATCTCAATATACTTCTCCATTGCTTCTTCAGGAGGCATAGCACCAAGTTTGTGCCATGCTTGCCTGTAAATAGAAGAAGATCATGATCCCAATTCCCAATCATTGAGATTACAGTCTAACAACCAAAACCATAACCAAACAATTATAACAACGAAGCCAGAACATCTCCAACACTTTCACAAGCCAAGAAGAAACAAACTAAAACATCAAATTTTCCACCTCAAAACATCCAAGTAATCAATCTCAAAGACTTATACAGAAGGTAATGAATGGGAAAGCAGATTCAAGGAGAGAGAGAGAGAGATACCACTTGGCACGAGCAGTCATTTTGAGAGGTGAAGGCTGAGGAGCAGTACAAGGTCCCTCTGTAGCAATCTTGTACAATCCATAAAGCTTTTGCTGCACATCGCTAGGTACCTTGTGCGAAAGCCGATCTGAAGCGGCGGTAGTGACGAAGAGAGTAGCGGCGCTAAAAGCCTCATCGAGTTCCGTGCTCTCGACGCCTTCCCAATCATCGTCTTCATCGCTGTCGTCACCACCGACGCTATCGCCTCTCGAGCTACCTTGCTCCGCCACGAGCGAATCCGCCTCGCCACCTCCGGTAGAAGAATCGATGCGGCGTGAGTCAAACTCAGGTTTAATCTCCGATTGAGGAGGCTCGGTGTCACGAGTAAGGGAGAGATTGTCTTCTTTAAAGGTGACGACGATCGAGATCAGCTTAGCCAAAAGATAAGAGAAAATCAAACCCAAGATCACAGACTGAGCAAGTTGAGCCCAATCACCCATACCGAAATCGAATCCTCGCAGGGATTTAGAGAACAAAAAGACTTTTCAAAAACCCTGGACGAAAATCAAAACACAAGGTCACGAGGATGAAGAAGAAGAAGAAGAAGAAGAAGGGAACAACCCTAGGGATCTGTAAGAGAAGCGAAAAAAGATGCGATTTTGATTCACCCAACAAAAAAAAAAGAGAAGTTGCCTTTTTTTCTTTTTCTTTTCCTTGTGGGCGTTAAGACTTTATTTTTGGAAGTTGAATTCAAGTTAATGACGACGACAGAGACAAATTTTGGAGACAGATCATATAAAAGAGTCTAATTTTGGGGGAACAAGTGCTCCGACGTGTTCTGCCCTAATTTTTTTTCTCTGATTAACCAGCCAAAAATATTATTACACTATAACACGTAAATTCTAAAAAAATGTGAATTTTTGTTTTGTGGTTAGAAAGATGTGCATGGTGTGGAAGATTTGAAGGCTTGAAGCATACGACACGTAAAAATGAAATGTATCCATAAGCAATTTAAAAGGTAGTCCACATACTTGAACGCATTAGATTCACGTGAAGTTGGCATGAAAATGAAATCCAAACTCTTTTGCTTTTTTTTTTTTTTTTTTTGCTTATAACAAAAGACAAAACTCATACATATATAATACTACTAAATTGTTCCACTCTCAAACATTGCTTGCGCAAATGAGCATCTCAGGGAAAGAGAAAGAAATCACACACTTATGTTAGTGAAATTTACTTCCATGGAATACTCATTTAAGCAAGAAACATTAGAAAGAGGAAAAGGGAGATTTATCACTTTTGTCCATGAGTGTTAAGACTTAAGAGAGATGCCTACATTGATATATAAATATATGAGCAACGTGACTCCACAAACTAAGAAGATATTTACTAAAATACCCCTCCTCTCAAACAGGAATACTACCCACCAGACCATGCCATGCTAAAACTCAGACACAGTAGCTAAAGACTTGTACGTAGTAAGTCATGGAATGGCAGCTCAAACATGACTTTTTAACCAACAATCAAACATTCTTCAAAGCTCCTTGTCTTTTCTCAAGCAAACCACATGCCCTGGGGGGATTCATTCCCCACTGTATAGTATATTCAAACAAAGAAACAAACAAGAAAAGCTATTTCTCAATACTTACCCTTTGATTTGTAAGGGGTCAGTCATTCCAGCCTATTCGTGTTGACCTCCATAACGGCATTTGATATTTTCCCCTTCTATGAGCTTCTCTACTGCATCGGTAGGAAGACCCACCAGCTCTAACGTCTTTTCCCACACTCTCTGTGCAGTTTCTGTGTTGTGTGCTTCTTCGGAAGGATTTCTAGGGCGGCAATCTTGAGAGATGAATGGGCAAACAGGCCAATCATCTGTTTTTAGTGTTTCCCAGTACTCTGGAATCTGCGGGTCTGTGGCCGAGAATAGAGAACTTCTACAACCTTCTTGGGGTGAAAATATGAAATAAGGTATCAATGCGTAAAGAACTTGAAGAATCCTGGGTATATCCCTGGCCTGTCATATTCGGCAAGGCAATTTTATGCAATCAAGTTCTGAGAAAACAGAATATGTGTCCATCATGCATTTGTAATTAAATGGAGTGAATCTAATACTCACAACATTCGTTAGGACAACACCGGGGGATAAACATATGACGCTAACTCCTGTTTCCAGAGGCAACTTTTTGAAAAGAATGCTACTAAACATTATCTGGAAGATGAAAGGAAACAGATTTGACTCACCACTTTCTGATAATAAAGCACCTTCCAAAACATGAAAGTTGCTTCAGATGAAAAAAACTAAATACCATTACTGTAAGCTCACCTGGGCAAGCTTGCTGCTCGAGTATCCTAAAAGGCTTGAGTACTTACGTCTACCAGAAACAACATTCATGTCATCCGGGTCAACAAAACCAACAGAATGCATCTACAAAAGTCAATCCCACAACCGATTATCTTGCATGAAAAATATTATCAAAGACAATAAATGTAAAATGTTTCAATTTTCATACAAACAGCAATGCCAGAGGTTCACTGAAATGGGGAGTGGCCTAATGCAGGTGGTAGAGTCCAGTCATAGTAGTATATTTTGGGTCAAAACTTTCAACAAGCTTGAGGTTGTTTCATTTCTCTATAATATGCATATGTGCTTCAGTGATTTAGGGAGAACATGAACTAGTCATCTATATCTTCTGCAATCAGTTAACAAGACCCGACCTTTTCAATTTACAATAAATACAAACCGATCTGAACTTTTCAACATCATAACTCATACCAAAGAGAACATAAAACTAGATGGCACGAACTTGGAGCCTGCAGAGTAAGTGATCAAAGAACTTACAACGGAATTCACATTAATGATTCGGCTAGGAGAGCCCCGGATCAGAGACGGTAAAAGGAGTACTGAGAGTAGCGCTGGAGCTAAATGATTTACTTGCATGTGATGTTCATATCCATCCTCTGAGAATTTTTGCGCCTCTGCAAAAATTAGAGACCATAGCATTTTAGTTGGTTCCTTTACTCAACATATACTGCAGCAAATGTAGCAATCTCACGACCAATCATATTGAAAAGGAAACCCATCGGACAGAGTTTCATAAAAATAGCAATAATACTAGACTTTTACTTCCAATTCTTAAGAGTCTAGTTTTACAATCATCGCTAGAAATGCCAGCTCTCACCAATTGGATGCTATCAAGTTGGAATATTGATAATGATGAGTGGTGCAAAAGTATGACTTTGAGATCTTCTTAGCATAACAAGCAGATGATGAAGAACGAAGCAGATGATTTATGGCTAAACGGGAAATAAAACCAACCTCCCATAGCAAATATGCCGGCATTGTTAATCAGAACATGCAAAGGTCCTAACCGAGCGTTCCAAGCCTCGGCAAATCTCGCGACAGAATCCAGTGAAAGAAGATCAAGTTCCATTGCCTTTAGAAAATCAATCAGAGTATCATCATCAGCAAATCTAGATGCAACAAACCAATACTCTATCTAACATACAAGAAAATGACTCAGAGCCTCAGCCTAAACTAGATCACATATGGTTTGAAGTATCACAGTCCCAGCAATACACAATATTAGCCACATAAACGATAATATATCATGAATATAAGAAGAGAGAGTCCTGTAGCAAAGAATGAGATTACCTCGATATTAAGTGGGAGACCTCTACCAGACCACTCGTTCTGCCATTGCTGTATGAGCTCCTGAGCCGCCTTTGTGTTCCTCACAGCCATCACAACATGAGCACCAGCCTCTGCAAGCTGCCTGCAAGCAAAAGAAGCTAAACTCTTAGGGAAGGTTTGAGGGGGATTCGAGTCCCAATTGAAAACCAACTTGGTCGAGTACGAAATAAAACTCGCAATTGATGTAGCGAATCGGGAGAAAAACCTAGCGGTCTCGCGGCCAATGCCGCTGGTGGAGCCAGTGACAACGCAAGTGAGGTCGTTGACGGGAGGAAGAGGGAGAGGGTTCTGCAAATGAGACGCAGTGATCCTCTGGAAGAGAATCTCCTGGAAAACGCCACTCCATCCTCTCATCCACTCCAACCACCCCAAACTCTCCTTCTTCTTCGCCGGAGACGGAGACGACGCCGTTTCGCCACTCATCTTCTTCTTCTTCTTCCTTGGGGGAGTTGGATCTGTGACACAGTGAGAATTGAGAAAAGACAAAAAGTGTATTTCGTCAAAATCTAGGCTTCATTAAAGCAACCGTAACTCGTGGAAGGGAATATGGGCCGATTACTTGCAATTTTGTTTGTGACCCACAAAGGATATTTTATAGACTATTAAAACATTTTAATTTTGACCGGTCATATATATGGACTCATGGGTCAACTATTACACATTGTCTAGTGTTTATTTCTAGTTTGTAGGTATGAATATGAATGACCTACCACTATCCGGATCCAAACATGTAAAATGTACATTGCTAATAGATGCATTTCGTGACATATAGCACATTTACAAGATGAATGTGTTGGGAATGTCCTGAAATCTTTCATACTTACTCTAGAATGTTAAAATGTCAAGGTTGACAATCGTATAATATTAGACGGTTATAATGTTTTGCTAGAAACCGCTTATAATTTATGGGCGTGACAGCTTATTACTAATATTATACGATCCTATAGGGTCACACACCTAAGCAAACTAGATCACAAATATATTGGGTTTTTGATGAAAGTCAAGTCTTTGTACCACTCATGTCAATATTCTTCTAGAATATGAGTGCACAATTATGTCAACATTCTCCATTCATTTGATGTGTAAGTTTTGTTAGAATATTACACTAATAGGATGTCAACATTCTCCATATTTATGAGTGCAAGTTTGGCCAAAATAGAGAATTTAAAAAGGATTAATTATGATTAATCTTTTGCATTCTTTCACTATAAATATGGAGACTCTCATTTGATGAAAGGACACAACAACAACAACAAAACCCAATACAAAATACAAAAGAGTTTGTCTTTGATAACAAGAGATTTTGATCTCTAAGGTACTAGCATCCCGTTTGATCTAGTTTGTGTGCATGTGGATACCGATAGAGGCACGACGTTTGGAGTGCTACGCAACCTTGATTTGATTCAATACATTTTTCCGCTGCCAAATATCGAGGTATATTCGAATTCCAAGAAACCTAGATCTAATTTAGTATTTACACGATTCCTGGAAATTGAATTCTAAATTGATATTTATAAATAGTTATAAATCGACTATGAATTCCAACAGTGGTATCAGAGCGTACGTGTACAATATTGAAATTGGTCTAGTTTAATTTATATATGTGATATATTTAAAATTACCGTTTTAATGAGCATACTCAATGAATACGAGTCTAAAATTTGCAAACATGATAATTTGATTATAGTTGTTTGGAACATTATCTATATTTGAAATTTATTAAATCGTGAGGTGTGGACATGTTAAGTAGTTAATTGTGATGTTTATTATATTGAGAATATTGATAAACATAAAGATATGGGCAAAATAATTTGGATAGTAGTATTGTTATAATTTGATTATAATCGATCAATTTAAAAAAAAAAAAAGTGTTTGTCATAATTGATGGCAAATTCGTAATTGATATTGTAATGCCACACGATTTTGTCATGTAGTACTCTATGCATATATATTTATGGATATTTGCGTATCGACATATTGAATCATGCATGTTGTAATATTTATAATTTGATAAGTTACCGTGCACCATTCATGTTTGTTATTGTTGATAACGGATATTAAGTTAATTTTCTAAGATCAAGAAAAATACGTATCAGATATGTGTTATTAATATTTTTATATTTTATATTAGATATAAATATAAATTTATTTAAAATTACAATTCTAATTTGATTAGAACTTTGAATTGATCTAGATTAGTTATAGAACTAATAACTTAAAATTTTAATTAGATTAAAATTAAATGTTAAGAACAATTATAATTACTTATTTAAGAGTCAATTTAAAACATATTAGATATGTATTATATTATATGTTTTATATTTGATATAAATTTATAATATAAATAAAATTGACTTAAAATTTAATCCTCAATTTTATTTCAAGTATCTTTGATGATTATCCAATCTTTGTCAACTGTCAAGACTTATTTCGTTGTGTGATGGGCCTGTCAAGCAGGGTGTTCACTTCTACGTAAGTAAGGCAGATGGTAATGGTTACCATATGAAGTGAGATCGGTATACTTGACTAGGCTATCAAAATGGTTTTGGGCTTAGAGGCATGTGTTGAATTGACATAAGATGTCATCCGACAACCAAGAGTTATATTGGATATAATTAGCAAAGTATGTTGCTTACCTAAATAGCTAGACATTCGGGCGATGAGCCAAAGCTCACTTGAATTCTAGTAAAATATGGATCTTGGATCATTATATTCAACTTGAGGATAATATTGTTTTGAATATAATATGAGTTTTCTTAATTGTTGAGATTTCTCGATTTAATGAACATCATATTAACCTTTACTATTCTTTCCGATAGCTTTGTCAACCCCTCACAGTTCATTTCACTGCGCTCCGTCCTTGAGAAGGACAAGCTAAGTGGATCGAACTTCCTCGAATGGTATCAAAACCTGAGAATTGTTCTCAAACAGGAGAAGAAGGACTATGTCCTAGAAAAGAGTCTCCCAATTGAAAAACCTAAGACTAATGCTCAACATGCAGAAAGGACTGCTTATGAAAAGCATGTCGCTGATAGGGTTGATGTGTGTTGTCTTATGTTGGCTACCATGAACTCAGACTTGCAAAAGCAATATGAGAACGTGGATTCGCCAATTGACATGATCACTAGCCTGAAAGGGATGTTTCAGGAGCAAGCACGAACTGAGAGATACCAGACTGTTAAGGCTCTCATTGAGTGCAAGCTGCCTAAAGGCAGTCTAGTTAGCCCACATGTCATAAAGATGATGGGTTATATTGATAACCTGGCTAAACTAGATGCTCCTATTAGCCAAGAGTTGGCTACTGACATCATCCTGCAGTCATTGCCGTCAAGTTATGATCAGTTTGTTATGAACTACAACATGAACAACTTGACGAAGACTTTGACTGAGCTGCATGGAATGCTCAAGACAGTTGAGCCAAACATCCAGAAGGACACCCCGCATGTACTCACGGTACAAGGGGGTAAAAAGTTTAAGAAACATGGTAATAACAAAGGAAAAGGTAAGGCAAGCTGGGTTGAGAATCCGGGCAAGCCTAACCCTGCTCCTAAGTTTAAGCCCGGTCCTTCTGGTAAAGACAAGTGCCATTATTGTAATGGTTCTAGGCATTGGAAGAGAAACTGTAAGAAATACTTGGAAGATCTGAAACAGAAGAAGACTTTCGAGACTTCTTCTAAAGGTATTTATATTATAGAAGTAAATGTTACTACTTCTAGTTCTACTTCTTGGGTATTGGATACCGGTTGTGGTGCTCATATTTGTACGAATATGCAGGGCTTAAGCAACAGTAGGACTTTGGAGAAAAGACAAGTGGATCTACGCGTAGGAAATGGAGCAAAAGTTGCTGCATTAGCTGTAGGAACATTTCATTTGTCTTTACCTTCGGGCATGGTTTTAGAACTTAATAAATGCTACTATGTACCTGCTATAAGCAGAAATATCATTTCTATCCCTTGTTTGGATTTTGAAGGATTTCATTTTTCGATTAAAGACAAGTGTTGTTTATTTGATCGTGGTGATATTATATATGGTAGCGGTCCATTGAAGAATGGGCTTTATATTCTAGAGCAAAGTGTACCTATCTATAACATTAGTACTAAAAGATTAAAGACGAAAGACTCTAATCCTACGTTTCTTTGGCATTGCCGTTTAGGCCATATAAATAAGAAACGCATTCAAAAGCTTCATAGTAATGGACTTTTGAGCTCATTTGATTATGAATCATATGAGAAATGTGAATCTTGCTTATTGGGAAAAATGACTAAGGCTCCTTTTACTGGACACAGTGAACGGGCAAGTAACTTATTGGGCCTCATACATAGTGATGTGTGTGGACCAATGAGTTTAAATGCTAGAGGAAACTACCAGTACTTCATTACATTTACTGACGATTACAGTATATATGGTTATGTTTATCTAATGAAACATAAGTCTGAATCTTTTGAAAAGTTCAAAGAATTTCATAATGAAGTACAAAACCAACTTGGCAAGACAATCAAGGCTCTCCGATCAGATCGAGGAGGCGAATATTTGAGCCAAACTTTCCAAGATCATCTGAGGGAATGTGGAATTGTTTCACAACTCACTCCTCCAGGAACACCGCAATGGAATGGTGTATCCGAAAGGAGAAATCAGACTTTATTAGATATGGTTCGATCAATGATGAGTCATACAGATCTTCCATTATCCTTTTGGGGATATGCTCTAGAAACGTCTGCGTTTACGCTAAACAGATGTCCATCAAAATCAGTTGAAAAGACTCCATATGAGATGTGGACTGGAAAAGTTCCTAATTTGTCTTTTCTCAAGATTTGGGGTTGTGAAGCTTATGTAAAACATTTAATTGCTGATAAGCTTGGATCCAAATCAGATAAGTGCTACTTCGTTGGTTACCCCAAGGAAACCAAAGGTTATTACTTTTACAACCCTGTTGAGAACAAAGTGTTTGTTGCTCGAAATTGCGTCTTTATGGAAAGAGAATTTCTTTCTAAGAAAAACAGTGGGAGTAAAGTACAACTCGAAGAGGTTCGAGAGACACAGGAGATTGCTGAAACTTCTCAAGAAGAGCATCAGTTAGATCTACGAAGAGTCGTAGAATCTACACCTGTGGAACCTGAGATACGTAGGTCTGAGAGGTCTCGTCACGAACCTAATAGATATGGGGTTTGGATGACAGATCATCATGATTTATTAATTATAGAGAATGATGAACCTACATCTCATGAAGAAGCAATGATGGGCTCTGATTCCGATAAATGGTTAAAGGCCGAAGAATCCGAAATGGAATCCATGTCAGAAAACCAAGTATGGACTTTGGTAGATTTACCTGATGGTGTAAAAGCCATTGAATGTAAATTGATTTTCAAAAAGAAAATTGACATGGATGGTAATATTCAGATATACAAAGCTAGATTGGTGGCTAAAGGTTACAAGCAGATTCATGGTATAGACTATGATGAAACCTATTCCCCAGTCGCAATGCTTAAGTCTATTCGGATTCTCCTAGCAACTGCTGCTTATTATGATTATGAGAGATGGCAGATGGATGTGAAAACAACTTACCTTAATGGAAATCTTGAGGAGGATGTGTACATGACACAACCTGAGGGTTTCATAGATCCTGAAAATGCTAGGAAAGTATGCAAGCTTCATCGTTCCATTTATGGTCTGAAGCAAGCATCTCGGAGTTGGAATCTTCGTTTTAATGAAGCGATCAAAGAGTTTGATTTTATTAGAAACGATGAAGAACCTTGCGTTTATAAAAAGACTAGTGGGAGCACAGTTGCATTTCTGGTATCATATGTAGATGACATACTGCTCATTGGAAATGACATTTCTTTGCTTCAGTCTGTTAAGACTTGGCTAAGTAGTTGTTTCTCAATGAAGGACATGGGAGAAGCCGCTTATATCCTTGGAATAAAAATCTATAGAGATAGATTGAATAAAATCATAGGACTGAGTCAAGATACTTATATAGATAAGATCTTACATAGGTTCAACATGCATGATTCCAAGAAAAGTTTTATTCCAATGTCTCATGGCATAACTCTCAGCAAGACACAGTGTCCTTCGACACATGATGAGCGAGAGCGGATGAGTAGAATCCCATATGCTTCTGCTATAGGATCTATCATGTATGCCATGATATGTACTCGTCCAGATGTTGCATATGCTTTGAGCATGACGAGCAGATACCAATCAGATCCAGGTGGAAGTCACTGGACGGCGGTCAAGACCATTCTAAAGTATTTGAGAAATACTAAGGATAAATTCTTGGTCTATGGAGGAAGTGATGAGCTTGTTGTGAGTGGTTACATTGATGCTAGCTTTCAGACAGACAAAGATGATTTCCGATCACAATCTGGATTTATCTTTTGTCTTAATGGAGGAGCTGTGAGCTGGAAGAGCTCCAAGCAAAACACTGTAGCATATTTCACAACCGAAGCTGAGTACATCGCTGCTTCTGAAGCAGCAAAGGAAGCTGTTTGGATTAGGAAGTTCATTACTGAGCTTGGTGTGATTCCTAGCATATCTGGGCCGGTGGATCTCTATTGTGACAACAATGGAGCCATCGCTCAGGCAAAGGAACCCAGATCACACCAGAAATCCAAACACATAGAGAGACGATATCATCTTATTTGTGATATTATTAATAGAGGAGATGTGAAGATTAGTAGAGTCTCGACGGATGCAAACGTTGCTGATCCTTTGACTAAGCCTCTTCCACGGCCTAAGCATGAGAGTCATACTGCTGCTATAGGCATTAGATTTCTTAAGATGTGATCTTGATTCTAGTGGGAGAATTTTATTTTATGATATGATGTTCATGTATATATACAATTGATTTTATTTTCAAATTAATAAAATTTGTTTCAGTATTATTTTATTATTGGATAATTAAATAATAGTCCCAAAATAATTTATATCATTCTTATAGGTCATCAAGTGCGTGACTTGATCATGAAACCCTGTAAGTGAAAGATGAGATAAATTATAGAGGTCCCCAGTCAAAGTTATTAACATGGGACATTAATAACTATATATGACTAGTATGTGAGGTGACTGATGACTAAGTTTCGTGAAGTCATTGATATGTTGTATTAAAGTCAATCACAAAGATATGTGTTGGAGAACACAGTATTGGACTGACCCGCTATGAGAACTCTACGAGAATGTTATATGGGTGTCATAAGAGTTTCTTATCATAACTATAGAGTATAGTCCTTTGACCTGAGTTCATCATGATTTCTTACAGATGGATTAGTTTGTTTTGACTCTGTCAAACGTCAACCGTAAAAGGTGATTATAAAGACAGTGCTCGGACATACTATGAAATGTGTATGGAACAGGGATGGAACAAGATGGAATTTGTCCCTCCTATATAACAGGAGATAAGTATCTTTGGGCCTATCGAAGATTTGATACTGAAAATGCATGGCCGTGCTCAAACAAAGTGAAAGTCACTCGTTCGTTTTATCAGTATAAATCAGAGTTCGATAAACGTGATCTAACTTAATAAGGATGACGCAATTTCTTGCCTTATATTAAGATCGAGATACAGAGACGAAGGGATTATAGGAATGGATGATTCCAGTACAAGTGGGAGATTGTTGGGAATGTCCTGAAATCTTTCATACTTACTCTAGAATGTTAAAATGTCAAGGTTGACAATCGTATAATATTAGACGGTTATAATGTTTTGCTAAAAACCGCTTATAATTTATGGGCGTGACAGCTTATTACTAATATTATACGATCCTATAGGGTCACACACCTAAGCAAACTAGATCACAAATATATTGGGTTTTTGATGAAAGTCAAGTCTTTGTACCACTCATGTCAATATTCTTCTAGAAGATGAGTGCACAATTATGTCAACATTCTCCATTCATTTGATGTGTAAGTTTTGTTAGAATATTACACTAATGAGATGTCAACATTCTCCATATTTATGAGTGCAAGTTTGGCCAAAATAGAGGATTTAAAAAGGATTAATTATGATTAATCTTTTGCATTTTTTCACTATAAATATGGAGGCTCTCATTTGATGAAAGGACACAACAACAACAACAAAACCCAATACAAAATACAAAAGAGTTTGTCTTTGATAACAAGAGATTTTGATCTCTACGGTACTAGCATCCCGTTTGATCTAGTTTGTGTGCGTGTGGATACCGATAGAGGCACGACGTTTGGAGTGCTACGCAACCTTGATTTGATTCAATACATTTTTCCGCTGCCAAATATCGAGGTATATTCGAATTCCAAGAAACCTAGATCTAATTTAGTATTTACACGATTCCTGGAAATTGAATTCTAAATTGATATTTATAAATAGTTATAAATCGACTATGAATTCCAACAGAATGATGGTATCATCTTCGATTGCTTACTCGAGAATTTGTAGAGAGATTTGATAGATACATGTAGTCATTTGACCCACATTCAAGAAAAAAGAGAGATAAATCTAATGTTATAAACTATCTTCAAACAAAAAATGTGTTTGGTTTCTTAGGTAGTAGGATGAATCCTTGTCTCCGAGTCTTTCTTCTTCATTTGTAGTATCGTTTGAACGGGCTAACTAGAGTTCGATTTAACGCTAAAGACCGATTTGCCTATTCTAAAAATGGAACATCATTTAAGAACTCTATTTCCATGGAGTGCAGTTACCAGAGATTTTGCTGAAGAACTATATTTCCATTTTGGTAAGTCTTACAGATAAAAATAACTTTGTATTATGTAATTAAAACACACACACACACAAAAGGAGGTTGACAATTAGTACAAGTCAAGGGACTCTAGCACTCTACCGGCCTGGATGTGAAGAGCAGTGATTCTTTGTTCAGGGTCACGTGTTGAACCAAATTGACTCGCTGCCCATATTAAAGAGGCAGATTTTTCACCCAGAAGGCGCCTGAGGTCTTCATTTACACTTGAAATGGGAGAATGATCCTTCCCATTCACATGTCCAACTAACAGTAGTAAGAACTCTCCACATCGTAACCTGTAAATCAGTAAGAATTAAACATGACCAAAAGGCCTAAACCATGACACTCAAAACCGTTTTGACACAAAGTGAATGCCATTGTAGATGCATAACCATATTGTGATTAAGGGTGACCTTAGAGTTGGACCTATTGCCAATACATGAGATCAACCTTGAGATGGTAAGGTTTTACTTGACAATGCAAAGGCTATTCTACGATTTTGACAAGGAAATCGATCTGAAATTTACTCAAACATAAAAAATTAAAAAGAGACAAAAAGGACAAGAAACTTTGTAGACAGCAATTTGTATAGTGAAGATACTGCAATAAAGCCTAATGCAAGATTCCACAACCTACTCTAATCGTTCAAAACAGAGGTTTTCATCAGATTGTTCATTGGAGTACTGAGAACGGAACTTGCTAAGGAAATTCACCTGAGGTTTTCATCAGCTTGTTTGTCTCGCATGAGCATTGCAACCTCCTCAATGCCATTGCAGGCTCCAAAGTCCTGTTACCAAAAAGAAGAACAAAAAAAAAAAGGTCAAGTGAATGCCAAAAGAACCTGCTTTCTATTTCTTTTCTGATTACAGAACTTGTTACTTTTAGAGAGAACTGAAGACTTACCACCTGATTTGCTGATGAATCCAGCAATATTGAGATGAATGCATCCAAGCAAGCACCTTGCTCAAGTACTCCTCGTGTTGATAATACGTTCATCATTACCTGAACCATTTATGAGCATCTGAATCACATCAACAGTATCAACCTTTTCGCTACTCATCGAAGACATGAAAAGTCCAGCATGAGAGAGAGAGAGAGAGAAGAGGAATGAGAAATGATCAAGATATTACTTAAACGAGCGTCTCCCTTTTCGCAGACATGCTGCCGAGTTAGTGTGAGAAATGATCATTTTACAACATAGAAGCAGGATACTAATTTCCAGAGTTCTGCTTCTGATCAAATGTTTCAAAATAGACTACAAGTAAGTCAGAAACTGAGAATCTTACTCGAACGGCGCCGTGCTTATGAGCAAGAACAGTGCTCTGAGGATGGAGAAGGCAACATCCTTCAAGAACCCTAAGTGCAACCGCGACCTCAGCATCTGTAGAAGGACTCGTTATCTTCATCGGCTCGACGCTGAATATGTGATCCAAGCTCGTCACTCTATCATCCTCCGTTTCTTTCAATGAATGTTGGAAAAGCACCGGAACCACTGCGAAATCACAAGGCTTCCATCATCAGAGAACAAAATTACAAAGGGGAAAACGACAAGATAGAGATAATCAGACGTTGGAGATCGGTAATGGTTTGGGTGTGAGAAAAGAGGCGAATGGTGGAATCTGAATCGGCGACAGATCGGAGAGTTTTGAGAAGAGATCGAAGACCACGGATGCGAAGGAAAGAGAATTCAGCGCAAGCATCGCGTAATCCTGTCCGGAGGGATAGTGTCAGCTCCCTGTAAAGTCTCTGTGTATTGAGAGAAGTCACCAACTCTTCAACTACCATCGCCGCCGCCTCTGAATCCTCACCGTTCTCCGATTCCGACGGATTCTCCGGCGTCGCTGATGCACCATCGCTCCATATCGGCTTCTTCGGATACATCTCTCTCCCTTGTTCTCTAGCTCTATTTCCTTCCCCTGGTATATTTCCTAAAAGTTTCGTTGGCATTGCACCAAAAAAACGGCGACCTTTTGGCTTTTGCAACCATAAAATAGCACGTTGTCTAAATGAGAAAACAGAAACGGCACGCAAGTCTTTCCCTCCTGAGTTTTGGCATCAGCTATGGAGAAGATTCATGTGTACTTACAACAGACTGAGCTAAATCACAAGAGAAACTATTATCATCTTTATTGACAGAGAAACCTTGAACGAACACATCCATAGTTGAACACAAAAGACTACATAATTAACACGCAGAGAGGCAATGAAGAACCGAAAAATGGATGATGATGACTTGTGATAATCCGTGGAGATCGGAATCGACAAAGCCAAATTTATCTATGTACAGTTTTTGAGCCAATCCAATAATGAATTCAACATGTTCTCTTAGCTACCAATCCTCCTTGACAATCTTAGCCTTTTCGAATATGAATTTGCCCTCCTTGTACTTTTGTGAAGTCTCATAAGCTCGCTCGTACTTCCAACCCAACGGCTCATTGCAGTCAGCACAAGATATATCAGCTACAGTATGGAGACCAGTTAGAAGATGCCGGTCTTCTTTAGGTCCTACCACAATGTTCATTGCGTGGGAAAAGAGGAAGGCTCGCCCAGTTCTTCCCTAGTAATTGAGAACAACGGATTAGAAATCCAATTGTAAATGAGTTTCACAACTAAGAAACACAAAATGTCGGGAGTGTCTTTCTAACATAAGCTTTTCAACTGATTCCATAACCAACCACAGCCATATTCAATAAATGACTAGTCTTGTTGTTTATAAACATTTCATCAGTCAAATGTTTTGTTTCCATGTCTTGATTTTACTCTAGCGCCAGTAAACACAGGTAGAAGCATCGATCGTTCCAGATTCTGAGTATAAAGGACAATAAAGTCGAGTGTTTTCCTAAAATATGAAAGTTAGATTCTCAGCTCAAGCTACTCATAGTGAGATTCTCCACTTAACTCTCTACCTCTATGATCTATCAAATGGGACACAAGCAAATCAAAAGAGATGATGAAGCTGATTCACCTGAAAAGCCTTAGAGATGATATCATCGTGAAGTCCTACATGGTTCCTGCAGTTGCAGCAACTATACAGCCTTGGTCCAATCGACTGAGCCATTTTATCAAACACTTTCAGGGCGTGATCAATTGCTCCAAACAAATCAAGCCCTTTTCACCAGAAATTATATATAGAAAAGAAAATCCATAAGTATATATATATATATATATATCCAGATCCCCAAACAGGAAACAAGAAATCAGGGTTTTAAAAGACAAGAGAAGATTAGAGAGAAACCTTTGTAGAATCTTGTAATTCAACCAAGCTCCAAACTGAAATGTCTGAAAAAAAGAATAGAGGATAAGAACAGTGAGCAGCAGATGGTAGCGTGCAAGATTAGAGATTCTACTTTGTACACGATATTGCCTCAAAATTTCAATTAAACAAATAAGAGACCAAATTATAATACAAGACACAAGGAATATAATATTATAGATTGGTAGGGCAAAGGAAACGAAATGAGATATTCCCGGAGAGAAAATTACGCATCAGTTTTCTTACAACGATACGGAGAAAAATCAGACGAAAGATTCGATTTTTGATCTTGATGTAAAGCTTTTCTGAGGAAATTTTGGAAGGGATCTTACTAGGGTTTAACGGAGCGAACAAGGAAGGAAGAAAATTGTAGAGAGATTTTAAGTTTGGATCAAAGTTTTGATCTTTATTATTAGTCCTCTCTCTGATCACGCCGTGCAGCAGCGACTTTCTTTTTCTGGGTTTTTGCTTTATCACTGGGAAATTGAGAAAAGTAGAGCAGCCCGTGATGAAAATTGGAAATGTGAAACAAAACAGTCTCTTCTTATTTTTCCAAACATCATTTTTACTTTTATCCCTTTTTTTTTTTTTTCGTTTAGCTCAAATCCCATGGAAATTAGGAAATATTACTAGAACCATATAAAACTTTTTTTTATTACAGACATTTTTTAAATACCCAGCGTGCCCTTTTGTTACGCTGTGACAAAAAATGTAATTACAAGAATGTCATAGCCACGTAAGCAACCACGTAGGAAATCGCTGACGTGTACTAATGAACTCAGCCGTAAATGGATACGGCTGAGTTATGGTTACGTTGCGGCTGAGTTATGGTTAGTTGTGGCTGAGTTATTAAAGGCGGCAGACTTACGAGAGATCGGCTGACTTACGAATATAAATCAGCCGTTAGTGACGGCTGACTTACAGAAATCTGGCTGACTTATTAGATAACGGCTGACTTATGAACAGAAGTTACGGCTGAGTTATACAACGGCGGGCTGATTTATGAGGTAATGGCTGACTTACGAACATAAATCAGCCGTTAGTGACGGCCCATTACAGAAATCTGGCTGACTTATGAGAGATCGGCTGACTTACGAACACAAGTTACGGCTGAGTTATGTTCTCCAGTTGGGAAGCAGTTACGGCTGTTACGTAAATCAGCCGTAATTGGCTGGGTTAACAATAACTCAGCCTTATTACGGCTGACTTATCAGCGGAAGATTGATTACTAGAATAACATTCATTTGACGGCTGATTTATTTGACGATACGGCTGACTTAATATTTTATAGCTTTATTACGGCTGATTTATTAGCGAAAGATTAATTACTGAAATACTATTTACGTCACGGCGGACTTACACTATACTTGATGGCTGATTTATTAATGGCTGAGTTATGTGTTCGTTTGGCGGCTGACTTACCGATATTCCATGTCATCTGCTCCGATTTTCCATGTCATCAGCTCTTATTTGCCATGTCATTATTAATGTTACGACAGTCAAATTAGGGTTCTTCATCTACGACCTTCGCCTTCTTCTTACTCTTCTTCATCTAGCTTTTTCATTCATCAGAGATCTTATGGATCCGGTAATTATTGTTTCCAGATATGTATTCAACACCGACGGTAGAAAATGTAGAGTTGTGCATATAAATGAGAAAACAACAGTAGACGAACTTGCGAAGATATTACTCGATGATTACGGATTGAAGGAGTCGAGCCATCAGATTCAGCTGAGCTACATGTTCTCGAATAAAGCTTTGAAAACAATGGCGCACGATACTCCACCAGTTTACCTCTCAAATACTCGATAGTTGCAAGTTTTTTTAAGCCTCAGAAAAATTGAACACTTACGTCTTTGTGTGGAGATTACGGAGAATGAAATTAGTCGGAATGACGGAGCGAGAGAGAAGAATAAAAGGTTATTCAGTTATAGCTCAGAAGTTGAATCTAGATACGAAGATTACTGTGGGAGTTATGATGGTTTCAACTTGGAGGATGAAATAGAAGAAGATGAAGTAGAAGAAGAAGATGAAGAAGACGAAGAAGATGAAGAAGGCGAAGAAAATGAAGTAGTCGAAGAAAATGAAGAAGACGAAGAAGATGAAGAAAGCGAAGAAAATGAAGTAGTCGAAGAAAATGAAGTAGGTGAAGAAGACGAAGAAGATGATGAATTTGATAGCCGATTTGATATGTTCGACGACTCGGATGGTGAGTCATCTGATGGGGATAACTTCAGTTTATTCGGTGAGTCTCCAACACAAGACGAAGATTCACCGACACTATCTCCTAAGAAGAGACCTAATAACTTGTTGACGATCGAATCTAAAGAGAATCCGGAGGTTCCAAGGTTAGATTTGTCTTCCCTAAACCTCTCGGTAGGGCAACGATTTGAGAGTAAAGCCGATTTGGAGAAACGACTGAAACTTCTTATGGTGAAGGATCGATTTGATTTTGATGTACACGTATCCGATTCGGATACACTCGTTGTTAAGTGTTGGGTTGGTGGATGTCTCTGGAGAGTTCATGCTACTACACTAGGGGATCCCCCGGCATTTTATGTTCGTATATACGATTCGGATCATACATATTCTATAACTGAGCGTTCTAGTCGATCTCGAAAAGCAACAGCGGCTATTTTAGGAGAGTTGTACAAGGACTTTCTCGGCGACGTTGGTCCGTCAGTTCGACCTACGAGTGTCGGAATATCTATCAAAAAGCAATTTGGTGTAAAGGTAATTATTAGTACTTGCGGCTGAGTCAACGGCAACCGTTATATAAAAGAGTCGGCTGAGTTACATAAACGAGACGGCTGAGTTATATAAACTTAATGGCTGAGTTATATAAACTCAACGGCTGAGTTATATAAACTCAATGGCTGAGTTATATAAACTCAACGGCTGAGTTATATAAACTTAACGGCTGAGTTACTACTACGTTTGGGCTGACTTATTTTTACGATGCGGCTGACTTATTTGTATTATTTTCCATGTGGTCAGATGGATTATTGGAAATCACATAGAACGCTAAGATTTGCAAGGGAACTCGAGATGGGAACTCGAGATGGGAACTCCTGAGAGTGGGTTTGAAGACTTGCCTTCTTACTTATACAAGATAAGAAGAGCAAATCCGGGTACAATTGCGCGTCTTCAAATCGATGAGTTTGGAAGATTCATGTATATGTTCCTTGCATTTGGTGCGAGCGTAAATGGGTTTCCTTTCATCCGCAAAGTTTTCGTTGTCGCCGGTACGTTTCTTACTGGTAAATACAAAGGAATGCTTCTCACAGCACTAGCTCAGGATGGTAACTTTCAGATTTTCCCAATTGCCTTCGGTGTGGTTGACACTGAAAATGATGATTCGTGGCACTGGTTTTTTACGCAACTAAAACTTGTGATTCCTGACGATGAGGGTCTTGCGATAATCTCGGATAGGCATAACTCGATAGGGAAAGCAATTGGGAATGTGTATCCATTGGCTTCTCGGGGAATTTGCACTTATCATTTATATAAGAACATTTTGGGACAGTTCAGAGGAAAAGATGTTTTTCGTCTGGTGAAGCAAGCGGCAAGATGTTTTAGGATGCCTGATTTTACTGCGATATACGAGGAGATTCAAGCGATTAATCCTGAACTCCATGGCTACCTTGAAAGAGCTGGTGTCAACTTGTGGGCGCGTGTTCATTTCCCGGGCGAAAGGTATAATTTGATGACTACGAACATAGCGGAATCAATGAACCATGCACTGTCAAATGCTAGAAGTCTTAACATTGTTCGATTATTAGAATCGATACGGGTCATGATGACCAGATGGTTTGTTGAACGGAAAGAGGATGCTATATCGCAGCTAACCACGCTTTCGCGTGGTGTCGAGAAACTACTACATGTAAGTCACCCGTAACATTTGATAAGTCAGCCGTAACATTTGATAAGTCAGCCAAAACATTTGATAAGTCTGTCGTAACATTTGATAAGTCAGCCGTAACATTTGATACGTCAGCCGTAACATTTCATAAGTCAGCCAAAGCATTTGATAAGTCTGTCGTAACATTTGATAAGTCAGCCGTAACATTTGATACGTCAGCCGTAACATTTCATAAGTCAGCCAAAGCATTTGATAAGTCTGTCGTAATATTTGATAAGTTAGCCGTTACTTTGTTTATTCTATTTTGACATTTTTTATTCTGTATTTATAATAGGGTCGTGTTACTGCCGCTAGACTTATGACGGCATGAAAGATTGATGAATATCACACTGAAGTTATATATGGATCTTCTGGGGTTTCTTCGCATGTTGTGAATTTGGACGGAAAAACATGCACATGCCGGCGTTTCGAAGGGGAAAAATTACCATGCGTGCATGCAATCGCAGCTGCCGAGAACAGGGATAAATGTCGGATATCCCTGTGCAGTCCTTACTATCAAAACAATTATTTGGTAAACGCATATGCTCAGTCGATCATGCCGGTAGATTCAGCGCTCCAAGTTCCAGATAACGTGGCTAACCAACCGTGCTTTCCCCCGGTTGTTCGTCAACCACCAGGAAGGCCTAAGAAAGGTAGGATGAAATCTGCTCTAGAAGTTGCACTTGAGAATAAACGTCCTAGGAAAGAACACACATGTTCTCGTTGTAAACAGGTTGGACATAATGCAAGAACTTGTCCAATATAAATTGTTGGTTGTATTACGGCTGAGTTATGGATTTTGTTTACAATATGACTTTAATTGTATGGATTTTGGTTTGATTTTTGGTTTGATTTTTTCCAAAATAGAAACACGAAACGTTGCGACACGACTGAGTTATGGATTTTGGTAAGACGAAACGTCGCGGCACGGCTGAGTTATGGATTTTGGTTTGATTTTTGGTTTGATTTTTCCCAAAATAGAAACACGAAACGTTGCGACACGACTGAGTTATGGATTTTGGTAAGACGAAACGTCGCGGCACGGCTGAGTTATGGATTTTTGTTTGATTTTCCCGCCCAAAATAGGGCGGGAAAAATTATAATTTCAATTAATAAACCGAGTGAAAATAGAAATACGAAACGACGCGAGACGGCTGAGTTATGATATAGAAATATGAAACGTCGCGACACGGCTGAGTTATTATACTTGACGGATGAGTTATGTTTAATGAGGCTGAGTTATTATATTTGACGGCTGAGTTATAGGAACTTCACGGCTGAGTTATGTTTAATGAGGCTGAGTTATGTTTAGTAAGGCTGAGTTATTATACTTGACGGATGAGTTATATAAAAACTTGTATAAATTGTTGTAAGCAAAAACAAAAATTGTAGTAAACGGCTGATTCATTTACATAAATAAACTCAAAATTTATACAAAATATTTAGGGTTCAAACATTTATTTAAAATTACATTGTCCAAACTCAAAATTATCTGGGCCAAACTCATCAAACATTTCGACGAGAGCAACCCAAACTCTATTTGTAATCCAATCAGGCTTCTTGCCGCCATGATGCCATATCCTCTTAAACGTCCGCATTTGAGTTCGAAATGTCGTTCTAGCCAGCAAATTAAACTGTGTCCAAACCGTCAAATTATGCCTCGGATCCCATCTGTATTTTCGCTATAAAAAGAAACAAAAAGTATTAGTGTTTAAGAAACAAAAAGTTAAATCTAATATGAAAGTTAAATTATGCTTACAGTTAGTTTAAGAAACCACTGTCCCTTAACATCATCGGGAATGAAGCGGTAAGTCGGCCACGGCTCAATCCATCCATCTCGAAGAATATCCGGGATCGCCTGCGAGATATCGTGTAAAAACTTAAACCACGTAACAGTAGTTTGGTCACACCAGACACCCGCACCAGAGTTTAGAAGAGGGAGGTTATCCCGATCTTGCATGTTGTGTATGGCATTGATCATGCTCTCAAACTGGGATGTCATATTAGGGACAATCGACATGATGTATGTTTTTATGAGATTAGGTTTTTTCTATAAAAAAAGTGATGGGAGGGACAATGTTAAAGAGAAAGGCTATATATATATAGAGAGAGAGAGAGATAGGAAGCCGAAACGTCGCAAGAGGGAGAGATAGGAAGACGAAACGTAGCAAATTTCCCGCCCAAATTTACATTTGACGGCTGAGTTATAGGAACTTCACGGCTGAGTTATGGATTTAGGGTTTAGGGTTTAGGGATCATGGTTTGGGTTTTAGGGTTTAGCATTTAGAAAATATATGATTTAGAGTCTCAAATGAAACAAATTATACACATTCAATTGAAAAAAATTCTATGTGGTTTGCAGTATATTATTTTGGGTCTTAACTATATGTAAAGTTTTAAGTACTTGTAAGACAATTTATATCTCAAGATCAAGTTAGAGTCTCGACTTGTAAATTGAAGAAAGAAAGTATTCACATTCAGATGATTTATATTCATTTTATATTAATAAATTGATCTTAATTATAATTTTGTAAGTCTTAAATTTCATTTTCGATTTTAGGGTTTAGGGTATGGCTGAGTTATCTAAATGAAATGGCTGAGTTATCAAAACAAAACGGCTGAGTTATATACACTAAAAACATACAATTTACGGCTGAGTTATATACCCTAAAAACATACAATTGAACATACAAATAGAAGGTTCATAAGGGCTAAATCAGCTAAACTGCGCCAACATATCATATCCCTTTTCAGTGAAGATCTCTGCTGCCATTTTCACCCGTATACCCTGAATATTTTTATCGCATATTCCATCAAAAGTTACACCAAGTGCTAGACACTCGATAAACTTCGCTGAATACACGCCACAGTCGCCAACTTGGGTGTTTTGGGGAATGTTTTTGCCGCTTTTACGTCTGAACGCAAATTGTTTTCGGCAAACGGTTTTTCTTCCAGGAATGACAACATTGATCATTGCAGGGATCATTTGCAACAGCGGCCTAAATGCTTCTAGCATCTTCTGTTCACTTTCAGGAGTTACATGTCCAATGATGGGATCGTAGGCATCGATCTTCTCCTTCAGAAGATCCGCGTGAAACGCCACCCAATGATCTCCTCCAGTATGAAGCACTCCGTACAAATGATCAACATCTTCAAGCCACTTCTTGTTTGTCGGAAGGTCGGCGGGAATCTTACCGTATATGAGATTTTCATAACCTGAGTCCTTGAATTTGAACATTTTTGGATTCATCTTGAACTGTTCGAAATCCTGAACCCATAATCCTAGGAACCACGTGTCCACAAAGGCTATGCGCTTGGACCAGAATGGGCTGGGATCTTGCATGGACCTTTTGGTGAAGACTCTCATATACGAAGCAACATGCTGTACACAGAAGATTAAATCAGCCATCGAATTATCATAACTCAGCCATTAAATAAGCATAACCCAGCCACCAAATAATAATAACTCAGCCATCAAACAACGATAACTCAGCCATCAAACAGACATAACTCAGCCATCAAACAACAATAACTCAGCCATCAAACAACAATAACTCAGCCGTCAAACAACAATAACTCAGCCATCAAACAACGATAACTCAGCCATCAAATAACAAATAACTCAGCCATAAATAACCATAACTCAGCCATCAAATAACTAACAACTCAGTCATAAATAATCAAAACTCAGCCGTAAATTATACTTACAGTATCAAACAACCATCCATACTGTAGATTTGGCCAATGCTTTCTTTCAGTCATGAGAATTCTGTAGAAACTCACTTCCTCGTTATTAAGACCGGTCAGTGCAATGGCCCTAACAATCAAACACAAGTCAGTTTAGACAAATATTGCTAATAGCTGTATAAAATAAAAAAAAGAATGGTGTAAAAGTCTATACTCGAATGGCTTCAAATGTTGCTTAAGTTTCTCCAGATTAGCCGGGTCAACAGGTGCGAGAGGATCATAGATCGCTGATGAAGGTTCAAAACCCTTCCTCATGCACGTCGTCCCATTGTCTCCAACAGAAGGAAAACCTGCTGAAGGAGGATTTGGCTTCCCTGCTAACCCAGTTGTAGCTAATTGAACCCTCGACCGATACTCCTTAATTCTCGCTAACCGAAGCCTTTCATCTTCTTCCTCCTCATACTCTGGTAGTTGGTTTTCTTTTGCGAGAACTTCATCGGTCACATCCTCAACATCAGTTGGACCTTCCATCTGCCCCTTCCCCTTCGTCTTCACAGCCGGCAATTGTATTCTTATTACACCCTCACGACTCTTCTTCGCAGCCGCTTCTTTCTTCTTTAACTCAGCCGCTGCCTTCTCTTCCTTCTTCTTTAAATCAGCCGCTGCCTTCTCTTCTTTCTTCTTAAGAGCGATCTCCTTCCTTTTAGCAGCAGCTTCAGACTTCTTCTTAGCAGCATCCTCAGCCTTCTTTTTCAAAAATTCCTCGTTTTCTTTTTCTGTTGGGTGCCTCCTGGTTCCGCGTCGTAATTCTTGCTTGGCAGGCGAAACAGTTACGAAATCAAGTTCACTACCAAACAAATTCTTTTTCGCCTCAGGCGTACCCTTAGAAATTTGTTCTTTCGCCTTCAATTTTGACCCCACAGCTTCCTTCTGTTTTGGAAAAAACTGCTGCGGAGTTCGGCTTTCGGCCTTAGCAAGCTCCTCAGACGATGTCGTTTTAGCCCACGCAACATTGTCAGGGGTCTCAGATACCGTATTAGGTACCGTTCGACTATTATCTGACTTTTTTCTTGCTCGCGTTTTTGGACTGGAAACATAGTTTTGGGCACTTTCGGATAAACCCAAAACTTCCAGACGCTCATCCACTGCATCTTTGACTCTATCAGCAAAATTCTTCTCCATATCTTCCATTTTTCGGGTTAGCTCGACAAATTTGGAATCGTAGCCGGAAAACTGCGAGCAAACCCTCTCAAAAATAGAGTCATATCTATCAAATTTAGTTGCAATTTTCTCCAGCGTAGCGATTATGGTATTCATAGCCGCCGCGTCCTCGCTAGCACCCGTTCCCTTTGCATCCTCCTTCTTCGCTACATCAGCAGCTTCATCCTCCTCAGCAGCTTTCTTCTGCTTCTTTCTGGGTCGCTCAGACTCAGAGTTAAAAGGAACTAAAGCCAACTTTGTTTTTTTCTTCTTCTCCTTCTCCTTCCTCTGAACATCCCAATAATCACCTACTACATACCTACCAGAATGTAGGTCTCTTATCAGGTTACTCAGATGTGGGTCATCGTCTTCACCCGGCCACTGAAGAAACATCTCCTCTATAGACTCCTTCAAAACCATATGCCTAACACGCACCTACAACAATAACTCATAACTCAGCCATTGAATAATCATAACTCAGCCGTAAAAGAATAACTCAGCCATCAAATAAAGAATAACTCAACCATCACACAAACAAATCATAACTCAACCATCAAACAAATCATAACTCAGCCATCAAACAAATCATAACTCAGCCATCAAATAAAGAATAACTCAGCCGTAAAATAAAAAATAACTCAGCCACCAAATAAAAAATAACTCAGCCATCAAACAAATCATAACTCAACCATCAAATAAATAATAAATCAGCCTAAAACCTTACATGACCATGGTCTTGAATCTCCTTTTTAAGGACAGTGTCAAAACTTGCACCTGTGCGCGTTGCATCATATCGAAGAAGCGAAATTTCTTCCTCATGGATTATTCTGCTAAAACGCTCACGAAAGCAACTGACAGATTCATACGCCCAAGCCGATAAAGCGTAAACCAAGCCGCTGATGGAGTATGTCTTTCCTACTGGATTCAACGACTGAATACTCCCAACCAGAGCTTCAAATGCAGCCCGACCCCATGGATAAGTCATCATGGCTTCATCATCGAATACTCTTTTTGCAGTTTCAAAAGGTATCCTAGAATTATGATGACCGGCATAAATTCCCATGGCTTGAAGAACTAACAGCCCTAACCATTTACGCTTTTCAAAACTCCAGGCCCTACAACCTCTTATTGCTGCCCTCAGTTCATCAGGCTTGGGTCCAAGCCCAAGTGGCACATTCAACTCCTCCCAAAACTCTCTGTATTGGTCAGGTTCATTGCTACTTTCTGTTGGCACTGGATCTGTGTTTAACCCAGTGATCTCACCAAACTCGAGTAAGCTAAACCTGATACGTTGATCACCAACCACACTCCAAATCACCTTCTTCTCTACTTTCAGCTGTCGACATAGTAGATAGTGTACAGTCCTACCAGACCACACGCATTTTCCATCAACAAGCTTAGCAATTATTCCAACAGGAAACTTCTTCAGTTCTTCCCACACGTCAAGCCCTAATTGTGTTCTAACCAAACCAAAATCTTCCATATAGGAATTGTGATTAAGCTCTCTATTTTGTAGATTAGCAGAACGTATTGATCTTCTGGGGTAATCAGGTGTTTGATGTTCCATCTCAGTTGCTTGATGTTCCATTTGATGACAAAAGACTTAAATAACGCAGCCGCAATAGAAAACTAACTCAGCCAAAACATAATAAATAACTCAGCCGTAATATACCATAACTCAGCCACAACATAATTTATAACTCAGCCTCAATAGAAAACTAACTCAGGCGTGTCGCGACGTTTCGTCTTTCTATACCATAACTCAGCCACAACATAAGTTATAACTCAGCCGCAAAAACCCTAACTCAGCCACAATTTATAATTCAGCCACAACATAATTAATAACTCAGCCGCTAAAACCCTAATTCACCCACAATATAATTGATAACTCAGCCGCAAAAAAACCCTAACTCAGCCACAATACTATTAATAACTCAGTCGCAGTAAAAAAAAACTTAGCAACAACCTACCGGATAAGAAGATTATAGGCGAATGCGGAGAAGACGATTACGAGGGAAGTCGATTCAAATTGTGGAGAAGACGATCACGAGGACAGAAACAATGTCGATTTCGAATAAACAGTTGAGAAAGTTTGCGGTTTTTCTTTTGCGTTCTTTTTTTCCTTTGAGAGAGAATTTAAACGTTTTTACTTTTGAAACTTGACTCTTTTCTAATCACGGTTATTTCTTAATGATGTGGAACTTAAACGTTTTTGCTTTTGAAACGTGACTCTTTTCTGATCACGGTTATTTCTTAATGATGTGGATTTATTTTTGATTTTTTAATTAAAAATAATCTCAATTAAGAAAAATTAATCAATGGTGTTTATCGTAATTAATCAGGGATGTGAAAATATTTGAGTCATTTTTCAAAGATATATGGTATTCTAGTCATATTCGCATAGTTTCATGGGATTTGAGTCATTTTTTCTTTTTTTTTTTCTCAACATCTACTTTTCATTAACCAAACATGTGAAACACACATTGTTTTTCTACCAGTACATATTGTCTCTTCATATTTTTCCAAACATCATTTTTACTTTTATCATTCTTAAATACTTTTCTTTTTTGTAAAATCTCTTAAAATTTATTAATAATTTTGTCGATTGTAAAATATTAAATTAATTTTAAATTATTTATAATGAATTATCTTCTATATATTAAAAGAGAAGCGTTGGGAGGCCACTTTTACTTAGGTGTCATCGCCATATTTTTTTCAGTATTTTTTATTTAATTAATTGTTAATTTTAAACTACTACTATTCTAATTACCAAACACAAATTTTAGTCATTTATTTTGATATGGTTCAAGTTATCCCTACTTTCAAACATAGTTAGAGAATATATTTTACTTAATGAATCAGTCTAAACCATTAATCAAAAGTAAATGTTATTCCTTAGCAAACTAAATTGAACCATTGAAAAAATAATATGCAATTGAAATCTTTTATATGACTAATTATTATCATCAATGTTTCAAAAATATGCAAATAATTATGGTTTTAAATAACTGTGATATAGGTAGCCAATCAATTCTCTTAACCATCTCCGCATGCACCACATATTTCCAGAAACCGAGATGTTACAATCACCCCCACTAACTGATCGCAACGTCCTCTGTTGCGTACCAGGATGATTACCTCTGACAGGGTGACTCACACACTCGTCAGGGTTCGCTCTGATACCACTTGTAAATGGTTCCAAACTGAAACAACCCTTTTTTTTATAGCATCGAATTAGTATTCTCATAAATACTAACTCTCAACATGCTAAATTCCCAAACACAACAGACTAGCGGAAATCAACTCAAACCGAACAACGATTAATCCATTAAACCATAACCAGTTCAATTCCAATAACCAATGCCAACAAATTCAATTCAACAATTAAATCTGTTCCATAAATCCAGCAACCTAGCGGTTCTAAACAATCCAATAACATCAAACAAACAAGACACTAGATCATCTCCTCTTCCTCGCCATGATTCCACTATCACATTTATCTTTACCTGCATCACATGGTTAAAAGAGATGCGTGAGTATTATCACAAATACCCAGTGAAACGATCATTCTATCTACTTCGTTATACACACTGGCATAAGAAAATATCACAATACCCAGCGATCAAACAACAATGCATAACACAATAATCAACACGAGAATCACACATCAATCAAACGCATTCTAACATTTCCTTTACCCAGATAAATCATGGTCATGCACTCACCTCGATTATGGATTGATTCTAGACAAGGAAAACTATGAAGAGAGACCTCTCTCACCTACAGCCTCTGCTCTATCTTCCCTTCCTCACGAACCAACAAAACCTCGATCCTTTCTCCAAAAACCCCTAAACCGAATTAGGGTTTCAGAAAAACAGGAACAATACGCTAATTTTGAAAGCACACAGAGAACGCATCATACCTCAGAATCAAGATCAGGAACATGATCTGAAAACTAGACAGAGAGATCTAACTAACGGTATGAGGATCGTCTTCTGACTCCTTATGGTTCGATGGGAATCCTCCTGGTTCAACGGGAATCCTCCCTCGAAGTGGACTGATCAGATCCGAAACTGCAGAAACCTCTCTCAATAAAACAATCATAACTCCTAGAATAAACATCCGATTGACAAAACGTTTTCTCCTATATCAAGATCAGAGAGTGGAGAACTTAATCTAAAAGTTTCGCTCCGATCCAATCTGTTATTACTGGCCATTACTCTCCTCTTCTAAAAACGGACAGAACTACCTCTAAAAACGGATCTCTTCCTCAAAAAGGCAGCCTCTCTATGCTGCTCGGCTTTTATATAGAAGCTCTAGGTCTCCATTAACCAAAACGCCAAACCGACGATTAAAATCGAACCAACCGGTTCAATTCGATTTTCCAAAATTCTCAATTGTTGGTCCACGGGCGTTACAGAAGTTGTCAATACCTCGGGATTAAGTCTAACGACCCATGAGTACTTAACATTAAAGTAAAAGGAAACTAACAACCCCAAGTGGAGTGGTGATTACTTAGCTGTAGTTTTCGACTATCTGTTTTCTTTCATCGACCCGTTCTTTGCTCTTTCTTTCTCGAAATCTTAGTCGAATCCTTCTGGTGCTTTGATGTTGTTGCATGCTCTAAATGTGTATTTTCTCATTCATTAAGAATTTGGTATTTATTTTGGTACAAAACAGATAGTTCGGTATTAAAATGACCGTTTTCGCTTATGAGATTTTTTTTTATGCTTATCTCAAAACGACCGACTTAATGGTTACAGTAAACAGTAGTTAAATTTTTCAATTTGACAAAAAAATTGACTAATTTTCTATCTAATTTGATCGAATCAACATAAATTTATGTATTTTATGACTTATGAAGAAGCTGATATTTGTTTTGGGGGTAAAACAAAAAATTCAATATGAAAATGACATTTTGCCCAATAACTAACCGTATGTATTGATTGTGAGGCATTTCCAAACCTTTCCATATTTTTCAAACCTTTTTAATTTACAACAACCTATATATTGATTCATACAACAACGGTAATATATATTTATATATTAAGCCTTACCCTTTTAGTTAAACCTTCCAAAGAGTACAATTACTTGACTAGTTTCAATATTTCTTGGTCAACTTGAGCTTCTCGATCACAAACATGCCTTCTTTATACCTCTGTTTGAGATCGAAGGTCTCAACATACTTCCAACCCAACGTCTCACCACACTTACTACACATCACATCTGCCACCACGTACGATCCGGTTAGCAATTTTCTCCCAATCTTCGGTCCAACCACCACGTTCATCGCGTGCGCAAACATAAACGCTGGCCCCGAAGCTCCCTAATTAAATCCAGTTTAACATATTAAAAAAAAAAAAAACGTCTTGTATTTGTTGTAACCAATAGAAATTAAGAGACGAGACTCGATCGTCTCTAGAAAAACGTTGACTAATTAAGAAATGAAAGATCAATTAATTGTTTTGGTACAAACAATCTTTTTACCACGAATTTTTTGGAGATGATATCTTCACCGAGAGCTAGTGGGTTCTCGCAGTTTCTGCAAAAATACGTAGGAAGAGTTTTGGCTTCTCCCATCGGTCGATGAGTTTATTGAAAAGGAGATTGGAGAGTTTATTAAAATGGATTAGAGAGCTCTCTTATGAAGATTATTCCTTCTTATCGTTAGTCTTGTGGAATTCATAGTGCGTTGACTCATCTCGGTCGTCTATCTGACTAACACTTGCATTATTGTATGGCAAGGCGAATGTTTGTACTTTTGGGCTAATGGACCTCTTCTTCTAATGGGCCGGGTCTTTAAACATAATTTGTTTCTTTTCGTGTCAGAAAATTTAGACCATTACTTCCTCCTCCTCTATGGTCTCGCGAGTCTCATATTCACATCTTATTATATAAAGAAAAGAAAATCGCAATGACACATAAACAATTTTTGTTTTCTTTTGAAAAAACAAATAAGGGATATATGAGATGGGGCTCCTTTATTGATATATTGATGGGCTCATATGTGGGATCCTTGTTTAGCGGTGGCCGACTGTGACTATGACTATGACTGTGTCTATGTTTACACACTGTGACTGGCACACGCATCGGTGTAGCTTTCCCACGCAGCTTGGAATCTTGGTCCTATTATATGTACATAATAATGCATTTACTGTTGCAGGTTCACATGTACATTTGCTTCTTTTTTTTTTTTTTTTTTTTTAACGTCTATACATCATACGGATTTGAATCAAATGCTAACGTATACAAGACACTACACAAATTACTAAATATATATCATGGCCAATTTCAAAAAATACCATTTTTCAAGTGCCACTTTACAAAAATGACACATTTTTGAAATTTTTACAAAAATATCACTTTTTCAAAATTATTTTTTCTTTATATTATTTATGTTTAGGTTAATTATGTTCTATTAGGGTTTAGTTTTGAGTGTTTAAGAGGTTTAAGATGTCAAAACATTTTTTAGGGTTTAGAATTTTAATATATAGGCTTTATAAATCTATAATTAGTGGCATTTTTGTAAATGGACATCCCTAAGTGGCATTCTTGCAAATGTGTATACAAAAAGTAGAATTTTTGTAATTGCCCCTTTAAAAAAATATTTATCGTTTTTTCAATAAAACAATTGAAAAATGTTTAAAAGCAAATATTTCAATTTTTTTCTATTTAAGCAATGGAGCTTAAACTGATATTCAACCTGATCTTTTGAATTTATAATTTCGCAATTAATAGACATTACATGACTCTCCGCGTTCTACGCGGTTTATATAATTTCGCAATTGAAAAAAATTTAGGTTTATATACATTTAAAAAAAAATTATTAGGTTCAACATCAAGTTTGGTTTTTGGGACTAAATATAATTTATAGTATTAAAAAGGGGAAATTGCAAAAATACCATTTTTTATGTACACTTTTGCAAAAATGCCATTTAGAGGTGTTCATTTGCAAAAATACCACTACTTATAGATTTTTAAACCCTATATCTTAAAATTCTAAACACTAAAAAATGTTTTGACTCCTAAACCCCTTTTAAACCATCATAACTAAACCCTAATATAACATAATTAACCCAAACATAAATAATATAAAGAAAAAATAATTTTGAAAAAGTGGTATTTTTGTAAAGATTTCAATAGTGTGGCACTTGAAAAATGGCATTTTTAAAAATTTCTCTTAAAACAATTACAACAATATTGTGATATTTGATCATTTATGTATAATTTTATATATTTTGTAACTAAAATAAGAAAATTAATATGTAAAAGATAAATCATTGAAATAACTTATTTAAAGAATACTTATTTGACCTTTTTTATGTATGTTCAATTTATGAATACTTATTTAATTTAAAAAACATTGCATAAATAAAATTGGACGAATAAAAATCTTTCACATGACAACAGTAATTGCTAAAAACAAAATATGAAGAACAAAAAAGCCGATGATTTGTTTCCTACATGTTTTTGTAATTGACAAACAAAAATGTATGATGAAAGTTTAATCTCCTTATGTTCAACTATTCAATATCTTTTTGTCTTTATTATAAATTTCAGGAAAAATATATTTATATACAAAAGTGTAAGTTTTTATTGTGACAAAATTAATTTCTAAACAATTTTTAAATGAAAAACAAAAATATTATAATATATTTCTAAACAATTTCTAAATAAAAAAAAGTATTATAAATATTTGTTAAATTTTATTTTGCTTTATTTATGGAAATAAATATAAATTTAGTTATTAAAAGATTGATTTTAATTTATCATGTCATCCTTTTTCTAAGCCATGTCACTTTTTTTGAATAAAAATGATTGTGGAGTTGACATGTAAACAAACTAAAAAAAAAATCACTTCCCAAATAATATATAAAAGATTTTGATTTTTGATTACATATGTTTATATTCAAAGTAGATCTCAGTTTACTTCATAAAATATTAAGTGTGATTGTTTTCGTTTGAGTTTTGTGAAAAAACTCAAACTATATTTATACGTAAACAAAATAAGTAAACAAATCATAGATTCAATTAACAGGTTGAATATATATATATATATATATAATGTGGGAATATATAGAGTAGCTAATTTTTGGGGTCAGTATCATATCCTCTATATGTTAATTAAAGAGACACTAAATGAAAAAATTTACTATGTGTCACTCAATGGATTTTAAGGGATATATCAATTAAATTAATCAATCAAAACATTCCAATTAATTATATATGTCATATTGAAAATCTTACATAATTACATTAATTATTTAACATAAACTCACAAATACATATGTTACTAATTTAAATCCAACTAATATATAATATTTTAATATTTTAAACGTTATATAACATAATGTTTTAACGATTAATCATTTACCGATCTCAACTACTTTATAAAAATTGTATTTATGTCCATTTGGACACCATTTGTGATTATACATTTTTTTTATATTGTATAATTGTATCTATAGTACTCTAATTAAGTTGTGTTTTGTTACAAACGTATAATTTTACAAATCAAACATTAATGCTGAAATTTCAAAAATCATGATTATTATTTATTTCATTTTTTATTTAAGAATATTTACATACTAACGCGATATTTTTTGGGTTTGCTAGGCTAAAATAAGTTTGAAAGAACCCATAATCTCAAGCATATTCAATTGGTATTAAAAACGTTTACATTCAATCTAAGTGTCATGAAGATTAAATTTTGTAAGATAATATGGAAATATACTTTTTTTTTTTTTCAAAACTGGCACTTCAAAAATGGCATTTCTCAAAATTATCCTTTGATTAATATTTGTTTCTTCTAACTTCTTCTGTAAATTTTTTTTATTTTCAAATATAATAATTAGGCATTTGACGCGGGTAAAAAATCTAGTATATATATTAATTGAGGAGATACTAAGGTGAAAATCATATGTGTCACTCAATGAGGGTTTCAAGGAACATGCCATTTAAATTAATCAATGAAAATATTTTAATTAATTCTACATATTCTTATTAAATTTTAGCATAAACTCATTAATACATGTTTTGCAAATCTAAATCCAACTCAATGAAATATTTAGACTTACCATATTATCTATTTTAAAAACTTCTTTTATATTTTATAAACTTTTTATTATTATATTTGTGACAATATTATTTATTGTTTATATATGTATTTAGATTAATATATATATATATATATAAATTTTTTTAACACATTTCATTATTGAAAAATAAATATTTCTTTTCATTTATTATGTCCGACAAATTCATAAATCCAAAATTTAATTGATTTATCGCGTGCACTATAATTTACACAAATAATAAAAATTAATTTTACACTTAAAATATTTTAAAATAAATAACATTTTCATATGTTCTGATCAATTGCACATAAAAAGAATTAAAATTGATGGTATCAAAATATGATTGATCAAAATTTAATTTGATTATACTTATACACAATGCATATCATTTTGTAAGTTTATAAATATTAGAAATCATATGATTTGTTAGATACATTTATATATTAAAATAGATTAAAAATATATTTAATTATTTAATTCCACGCTTGGCGTGGATCAAAATCTAATTTCGTATAACGAGCAAATATCTTTTTTTCTTTTTGGTGTAAATGTGAAGAAATAGCAGGCAAAAGTTTGAGGTCGGATTAAAACTGAGCAAATATCTTTCTTTCTTTTTTTGCTACAATAATTTTAGTTTCATTTTCATTCCCTATTCTCTTCGTGTATTATTACTTTATTAGAAGTATTCAATTCAAAAACAATAACCACGATAGTATTAAAAAATATACTTCTTATAAATTAAATAGAAAGTATTTTGTCTGGTGCCTAGCTTTAGATTTTGGGGCATACCTTAAAGTCGTCTCCAAGTGATTTCCAGCTAAACAGTGGTCACATTTAATAGGATAACAAGACTTGGCCGTTCTCATATTCATCATTTAAAAAGTAGAAAAGTACATTTACTTCTTGTGATCCACACACATCACAATTATGTAAAGTTGGTATTAATCTTACATTTTTGTTAGCTAACTTAAGTTTTCTAAACTCCTACATACGTATACGTAAATTGGTTTTTAGGGTTTTTAAATTGAAATGATTAATAATATTTTGATAGAACATCATGGTTAAGTACTGTTTTGAAAGGTTAGTTGGGACAATTATTTGCTTAGTTAACCCGTATAAAGAGCCATTATTTGGTCATTAGGTTAGGTATATGTAGTGACATCGCACTTGTCCATTTTCCAAAGTCGCAATCGTCATCATTTTCACTAATACAAACAAGCATCTTTTTGAATCTAAATGAAAGCTTTTTCGTTTAATATGTAAATTCAAGTCTTAAGATTCACATTGTGGTTTTGTTTCCTTGTCCATACATATCATAACCCGACAGTTCTTATCTAATCATCGACATACTTCTTTGAAGTAACGTCTTTAGAATAACCCAAGCTCCAAAAAGCCGTATATAGTTCCTGCATTCTTTTGGATCCATATTAACATTAATTAGACGCTCAGAGTATAGTTGATTTATTTTAAATCTAAATTAGTATATATTTATTTTAAGATGCCTTTTAGTTATAGTTGATTCTTGTTTTTAACGGGGTTTAAGAAATTAGGAAAGATCGTACCTTATTAAAATAACTAGATAAATATCCGCATATATAAGTGGGATTTTTTTCTTAAATATTTTCATAAATTAGTGACTTCATCTTTTTTTGGGTGCATATTTTAATTCGTTTCTTTTATACAAAATTGAAAATTTTCGTAAAATCTAGTGGTGTTTTGTTTGAGTGCATGCTAATGTTGCGATTGATTAACAAAAACATAGCCTCGATCCTCCAAAAAAGTGTGATTCTAAAAATTTCATGTTTTATATCATGTTTATCGGTCATATTTTAAGGGGTTCATTGGGCCTTTTAGATTAAAAAATAATAAAATTGGGCTGTTTTGTATTGAGTTAGATCAGTAAACTGATCCTTTTGAATCGGTTCAACAAGGCCACGTGGCCTCCTCCTAGTGGACCGTCGCGTTTAGGGTACGCTGAAAAAAAAAAAAATCATTTTGTCGCTCTTGTTTTCTTTCTCTCGCAGAGCCGCGAAAGAGGCGATTTCGGCGAGGAGAATATTCTCTCTTCGTCGCGGTTGCTGTTTCGCCGGCGGTTGTCTTCGTCGCTGCAAGGATGATCTCTTCAACCTCTCTCTTTCTCTCACGGCGATGGAAGGCGTAGCGAAGAGATCTGGCGATCTCTCTCACGGCGACGGAAGGCGAAGAGACCTCGCGAGCTCGCGATCTCTCTCACGTATCTGTTCGTCTGCGACGGCGATTCACATCTCACGATCACTCTCACGGCGACGGAAGGCGAAGAGATCTTCTCTCTTCTCTCTGTGGCGATGGAAGGCAAAGAGATCTTCTCTTACGGCGATTCACATCTCTCTGCAACCATCTCTCTCTCTGTGGTGATTCATCTCTCTCTCTGATATCTCTGATCTCTCTGATTTCTTACAAATAACGTTTGATTATTGCATATGGAAGAGAAATTTCATGCTTTGGAAGGAAGGGTCTCGGGTTTGGAGTCTGCTGGTTACGAAAATCCGACTCCAGCTCAGGTCATCTCTCTCTCTAGTCTCTACCTCAGTTCGTCACTATGATTGATCGTTAAGTGAAATTATCTTGTAACCTGGTGGATCAATCAAGCTATTCTTATGTTCTAGAATTGATAGAGAAATTATCTTCTAACCTTTGATGCTAGGAAGAATAGTTTTAGACAAAGTGTTATCTCAATTGTTGCACTCGGTTCATATCTCAATTGTTACATTTGATATGATCTTATCTCAACTGTTACATTTGATTCATATTTCAATTGTTACATTTGATCAGATCTGTTCTGATATATGGAGGAACACTTGTTTTAATCTCTTGTTTTAATCCATTGAGATATGTTAGTCCATTTTTAATCACTTGTTCTGATCTGTTATGGGTCTTGTTTTAATCACTTGTTTTTTCTTGGTCATGATTGGTTGATGTCATTGAAGGCATTTCTCTTCAGAAGTCTTGCAAAGGTCAGTAATTGCTCTCTCTTCTTTGTTGTCCTCATAATGATGGTGCTTTAGGTGTAGTTGGTTAGTAATTACTTCTGTCTAAAGTAATTGTTCTCTGTTTTTTGGTCAGTAAATAGTTATTGATCAGTAAATAGTTATTGCTCAGTAGTACTAGTTGGTCAGTAAATAGTTATTGCTCAGTAATTGTTCTGTCTAAACTAGTTGATGTCATAATATGTTAACTAAACTAAACTAAAATGGTAGTAACAGAAACTGAACGAATATAACCTAACTAATATAACTAAACTAAAATGGTAGTAAGTTAACTGAATTAATATAACTCAACTAATAAAACTGAACTAAAATGGTAGTAAGTTATCTCAATTGATGGTGATGAGACATTAGACAGCTACTCATAATGACTTAAATTTCCAAAGGTAACCCGAAATGAAAAAACCATCTACTTAATGACTCCTAATCTCATTTGAGCAGAACACAATTTAACAAACTCTTTGCTTAGCTCATCTCAAATCTGAAATGGATATGAATTTTTTCAATCCATTTATCAATGGAAACTTCACTGATCTCTTGAACAGCCAACAAGAGATCATATTTCCCGAAAACTTTTCTCAACCAGATTCACCTTCAACTGACCATAGGGAACCTAGGCAGAGATGGACTGCCACTGAAGAGAAAGTGCTTGTCACTGCTTGGCTTAACACCTTTAAAGACCTAATAGTGGGTAATGAGCAGAGAGGAGGGACATTTTGGCAAAGAGTTGCAGCATATTATGCTGCAACTCGAGCTGTGGCCAATTGGCCTAAGAAAGAGGCCAATGTTTGTAAGCAGAAATGGGGAAAATTGAGTGAGAGTGTTAGCAAGTTTGCCGGCTGTTATGAGTATGTTAAGCGTAACAAGAAGAGTGGCCAGAATGAGGAGGATTTTGTAGAGGTGGCTTACAAGCTTTTACTTGTCTGATAACAAGGTGAAGTTCACCTTGGAACACGCTTGGAGGCTGTTAAGACAAGATCAGAAATGGTGCACTTTCATCACTGAAAAAACCAAACCAAGCTCCAAGCATAGTAGGCTAAATGAGGCCAGCTCCACCTCCAACACGGCCTGTCATGTGGAGGAAGAACCAGAGGAGAGGCCCTTAGGTGTTAAGGCGTCAAAGGTGAAAGAGAAGAAGAGAGATAAGGGGAAGAGTGAAGAAACATATGAGAGCTCCTTGAAGGTGGTTAAGGAGATGTTGACCCTAAAGGAGAAGGACAACATTTTTAGGGATAGACTATCAAGGCAGAAAATCCTTGAGGGTCTCATTCTCAAGTCCGAACCACTTTCACAGGGAGAACTCACACTGAAGAACAAGTTAATTGCTGAGATGTGCGCTGGTAAGTTAGTTTCTGTTTTTGTTAGCTTTATGTTCTTGTTAGTTCATTTTACTTAGCTTCTGTTCTTGTTAGCTTATGTTCAAGTTATTTTTTAGTTAGCTTTATGTTCTTGTTCAAGCTTTTTCACTAGTTGATTCTGGTTTTTTGTTAATGTGCAGGAGAAGATCAAATAGAGGAGGAGGTGTGATGTACTACTTGTCTGTTAGCTTTTGAAGATTAGGGGAGATGTCCTTGTTTTTACTTGTCCTTGTCTGTTTGCTTCACAAGAATTACTAGTTGTGTATCTATGTGCAACTAGAGTAGTAGGTTATTGTCTGTATGCTTCACAAGCTTTTTTTAGTAGTTGTGTCTTTATGCACAACTTGTTCGTGCTTGTACTTTACTCGGTTTTATTTCCAACTTGTTGTTCGGCTTGTTTGTGCTTGTATCACAAGTTCTATATATAAATTTGTTTGCTTCATTATTATTTACCAATCTCTCTGTTTGCTTCATTATTTTCCTTTGCTATCTCTGAAATCTCTTTTATCAACTTCTATTATATAAATATGTTTGCTTCAAAATCTGTTTGCTTCAAACTCTGACATTATTATCTTCTATTCAAACTCTATTTTATCAATATGTTTCCTTCTTACAAACATGTCTTCTTGATGCACAAAAACTTTGATGCATTCATGGTTTAGATGCATATGCAAGTTTTAAATTTATAACCCTATGAATGCACTACAAACCTATATGATTCGAATTAAGCTAAAGAAAAATGTTATTTGGTTTTAGGGTTTTTATTGAAGCAAATAACAAGCAATAATTAAAGGGATAGATAAATCAATTAAGATGAGAATTCAAGCAATTCACAAAACATATGAAAAACACAAGCAATCGAATTAGGGTTTTTAGACTAGTTGTTCTAGAACTCATATCACTAATGTAAGGTCATCCCACTGTTGTGACGTAACTAACCATCTACGTTTTTCACCCTAATAGACTCAACTATCGCATGTTATTACAAGGTGAAAACATGCTTTATGATTAAGATTGATTGTTCACTAGACTCCTTAACTAACCTATCAAATTGTTAAGATGCCTAGCTCATTAAATACTAGGTCTGGAGATATAACAAGCTTTTGGAGAGTATATCAACCTAAGATCAACCCCTGGGTAGCTAAGCCAGTTCGTGCTTTGAGAGCAAATAAAGATGAAGAATCAATTCTAGAATAAAACTCTAATCGATTAAGTATGTAAAATCATAGAATTAAGAAGGTGCATAGAAATCAAATCAAAGCTAGTACTCTAACATGTTTTACTCTAACATGTTTTGCAACACGTAGAAGCAAGAGTAAAGCACATAAACATAAAGATTAATCGTTGATCTACAAAGCGTAAGGAGTTAGATCTCATCTCTTCGCAATAGGGCAAAGTCAATCTATCCTTAAAGGCTTTTAGAATCAAATATGCATTAAGAACAAGAGAAACATGAAATACATGTTTAGGTATTGATTTAGGCTGTTATGGCCGGCTTTTTAAGTTCCTAGAAAGGCTAAAATCAAGTATATATAGGGGTTTGGAGAGGCTTAAGTCGGCTAGGTCTTCTTCGGGCAAAAACGTCTTTTTGGTCGAAACTGAGGTAATACCGGTCACAATACCGGTCGGGTTGCATGACCGATATTTGAGTCTTCTATGGTGCTTCTAGAAGGTCAGAAAAGGTCTGGATCATCAGCCCATGGGCGACCCGGTGCTTGGCTTCCTTGTGCACTCACTTCACTTCGAAGGTAGTTTGACATGTCCTCAGTGTTTCCAGTGTATCTTCTAAAGTACAGCTCCAGTTGATGGAATTCCAACTCCGCTGGAAAGCTAACTCAAAGGGCTATCTCTATACCAAGTTTCATTAAATTCTCGATTGATTTTATCCTCCGTTCATCATCGAACTTCTGGCGTATGCGTTCTGTCCAGTTTGAGAATATACATTATCTTCAAGATAAAACAACTTGGCTTGGTTCTTTTGACTTGAATGAGTAGCTGCATCATAGATAACACTCTTTTTGCTTCATTTTATATCATTTTGATGATAAAACCTGTTAAAACCTTAAAATCTACAAATACGAGAAAACTACCTTTTTTGGTCGAAAAACTTTATTAATATATGTAAAAATCATAGTAAAATAGATCGTAAAAGTGATAAAATATAGGGTATATCACTTCTCATACCTCAAATTTTGATGACAATGTCGATCAAATTTGTGAAAAAAGTTTCGATCAAACATTTGGTTAATGTTATGAAGATTGTGTAGATAATTACGCTCAACAACAACAACAACAAGCGGCTAAAAAGGAAAGAAAAAAACGATTATACATAGAAAGGGGACGCGAGGAAGGATATATTCGATTATGGAATGATTACTTTAGTGAGGAGCTAGTTTATCTCGATGATAAATTTCGCTGACGTTTTAGAATGAACAAGCCATTGTTCATGAAAATTGTTCAAAGACTCTCCACTGAGGTACCATTTTTTCAACCGAGACAAGATGCTACCAGAAAGTTCGGCCTATCTGCCCTACAAAAATGTACAGCCGCAATTCGGATGATGGCATATGGTCTTGCAGCTGATGCGATGGATGAATACCTCCGGCTCGGTGCAACCACTGCGAACAAATGTTTAGAAAATTTTGTTGATGAAATTATACATTTGTTCGAAGATGTGTACCTGAGAAGGCCTACAGAAAAAGATTTCCAACGAAAACTAAATATTGGAGAGATTCGGGGCTTCCCGGGATGATAGGAAGCATTGACTGTATGCATTGGGAGTGGAAGAATTGTCCCACGGCTTGGAAATGACAATATTCACGTGGACATGGAAACCCCACTATCGTTTTAGAGGCTGTGGCTTCACAAGAACTCTGGATTTGACATGCATTTTCTGGACCCCCAGGTACTTGTAACGATATCAATGTTCTACACCGCTCACCTTTGAGTATCACCAATAAACACACTAAAATCAGAAAAATCTAATTGAATCTCAAAGATTAAACAACTAAAAAAATTAATCTTAAATTATTGTTAATGAAACCTATTGAAGTTTACCAATAAATATACTCTTACATTTTGTAATTATACTACTATTCTATTACCTTCAAGGCTTCAACATATGCATTTTTGGTCTCTTGCAAACTTCAAGAGAAATTTTAAAAAATGCCACTTTTCAAGTGTCACTTTACAAAAATACCACACTTTTGAAATTTTTACAAAAATGCCACTTTTTCAAAAAAAAAAAAATTTATATTATTTATGTTTGGGTTAATTATGTTCTATTAGGGTTTAGTTTTGAGTGTTTATGAGATTTTAAGTGTCAAAACAGTTTTTAGGGTTTAGAATTTTAAGATATAGGTTTTATAAATGTATAATTAATGTCATTTTTATAAATGAACACCCTTAAATGATATTTTTGTAAATGTGCAATAAAAAAATGGCATTTTTGTAATTGTCCCAAATTTCAAATCCCTTAATCTGCTCCCCTTTAAATTCGATTAATTTCAGAGCATTTAAGTTAGGTTTATTTCCGAATTAAGCAAAAGAAAAATCTTCAATTACCACACCAAAAGCTCACCCAAAAATGAAAAAGAGAGAGAGAGATTTGATGCTAAATCTCTTGACATTCTCTAGTTTTTTTTCACCGAACGACCTTTCTCGATCAAGAAGGACTATAATTGAGAAGGGAAATTGTCTACCTTTAACTTGGCGAAGAAGATGAATAGGCAAAATGACCAATGGGAAAAAGTCTTCAATTGCATAAAGGACATAAATATTTTGTCTTGAAATTACCTATTTTATATCTTGAAGCAGATATTTCTTAAATCTTTTTGGAAGTGTGACCGTTGCATGGATTCTATTAATTTTAAGTCATGAATTCATATTTTAAATGGGTAGTCGTTCAATAATTAATAGTATTATAAGTATTTTCTATCAAAAATATTTTAAATATGATTTTATCATGTGATTTAAACATTACTAATGTGGCAAAAGAATGAATGCTGAGGTGTTATGATTTTGTGAGAGGCAACTTAACTATTGTATACATGATTTATGTTTTTTTAATATATTTTGAATGTATCTGATATATTCAAGAAAAATCAATTTTGAAAGTTTCGATATATATAGATGAGATCAGCAGCAAAATAGTAGGATAAGAATGGACCTGCGAGGCTCCAAATAAAATCAAGTGGCGGATGATTTATGGCGGATGATTTACTTGAAATTCTATAAAATAGTTCCCACGAGTTGCTGTTTCCATTTGTTTTTCCAAGAATATTTTGGTGTTTCATTTAAAACCATGAAGACGACGGATTCTCTGACTGACCCAAAAGTCTTTCCTTTGAATTTCATATGATGCATTTATGGTTCCTTATGGCTTTTATGTGATCACTAATCAAACTATCATTGACATTTTTTAAAGATCAATTATTCAATTTAATATTGCTACTATATATCATTAACAGTGTGGTCGTAAAAGAAATAAAGTCCTAACCTTTGTGTAGTTCAGATCTGATATTTTGAAATATGAAGCTGTGCAGTTAGTTTGTTCACTATCGTTATTACCGCAGTATATAGTAGTACAGTAATAAAGTTTAAAGTTTGTTTTATCCTTGACACGTTTAAATTAAATATACAAACGAACTATCAAGTTCGATAACCTATTAACAACCTCTTTACACATAGTAAAAAATAATAACTGGACACCATCATCTCGTCTAGTCTTACAGATCATCTATGATTTATTTTGACATATCATCACCCTACTCAGGTGATCAATATTTTACACGCTTCTCATAAATGTTGTGGTGAAATAATTCATAAACTAATATCAAGCCGGTCCTAGTTCCGATAGTCTTAGTTCGGCCAAGTAACAAAACGCCAACCTACTATCGCATATTTGTGTACGATCTAGGACAAAACGATAAGATAAGCCGAACACTAGCTTTCGCACTCTGAGACCCTAAGCCGAACACTAGTTTCTGCACTCTAAAACTCCAAGCCGAGTTCAGATCTCGCAAATCAATTAAAGATAAGCCCAGGAGGTGGTGAGCTAGTGGTAGGAAGGACATGGGGGAAAGGTGAAACTCCCAAGTCCCAGGTTCGATTCCCCACTTTTCTGTTAACAGCACCTAGCTGGGGAATCTGTCAGTTGGGCCTTGGCCCTATTGGTTTATCTGGTAGTCAGTTGGCCTGACTACTCCTATGCACTAGTCGGAAGGCATTCTAAACTTGGATCAGATAGGATGGTGGTCCCTCGGAGAGAAGTCCACTCTATGACACTTTGGTGCGTTTTTACCAGGGTTGATTGGATCAGCCGATAGGATTTATTAAAAAAAAAATTAAGAATAAGCCAAAACATGTTCTCGTCAAGTGTGTTTGAGGGGTGTGGACCCACGCATAATCGTTCAAACCCACACGGGTTTATGTGTTATATATACATTTTAATATTTTTAAAAAGTTACAAGGGTTGGTGCGTAGTGCCATAGTAAGCACAACAAATTTGTTGTACAGCTGTAGTGGCACCGATCATTGAAATATGTTAATTTGTTGCATTTAGATTTAGGGTTTTACCATAGACGTGAATCATATTGGTCTATTCAAGTACTCACCACTTTTGTGCCGTCAATTCCGTTACCCTTCGAAACAAGATGCATTATTTAGTTATCTACTTGCAGGGAAGACAAGTAGACCAAATTTACGTATTTAATTTCCTTGCCAGTTGCCACTATGAAATTAATTTGTATATACTAGGTGATTTTTCCGCGTATACGTAGATAATTTATTTATAGTTTTTTTTTTAATTTTACACTTTGAAAATGTGAAAATATATATTTTTTATTTTTATTATATACATTGTTGTTGATATTTTGTTGTAAACTTTTTTTGTTAATAATATAATTTTTGGAAGTTTAGTTACCATTTCATTATTTTATATATGTAAACGTATCAAATAAAATATATAATAATTTCATATATTGGAGTGCACAATCTATTATCAAAAATTAAAATTCCTCTCATAAAATATTGAATCTCCTAAGTGATCATCTTTTCAAAGAATATCATTTTCTTCGTATTAAATTTTGAATAAAAACTGAATTCGACATCGAAATATGAAAAGATAAATGTGAGCAACTTTTCGTAAACAGAAAAAAATTAATAAATTTTTTAATATAACATAAACTAAGTACACTACGTTTTCTTCTTCTTTTGTTTTTCAAACTTTTGTTGTTGTCTATTTTTATTATTATTAACGTCTCTTACACTTTTTCATATGTTGTTAAATGTAAACGATTTTTATTTATATGGGATGATTAGGAAAATATAAGATTTAGAAATTAATTTTATTCATTGAACGATTTTCTATGGTCTGGTCTTTTTTATTTCATATTGAACTTTCCATAGTGTTTTTTTACTAAATATTAAATATAATAGGACAATGTTAAATTGATTTTCTTAAAATATAAAAATTGAATATTAGCATGTAAAACATGTAACCTTTGATTTATATAAAATTATATTTAATATAAGCATATAAAATTTTATATACAGTTTAGCTTAAATGATTTTGTTATTTTCAAATTGTCTAGTGTTAGAAATTGATGTTTTTTTAAGAAACATATATTTGTTTTTATAAATTTGAAATTTTTTTGTCACAAAACATAATAAAATCTCTTTAAAAAACTTTTAAATCTTAAATTTCAGTAAAATATATTTATATGAAAAAGTGTTCTAATACTTTATTGTGACAAAAATTAATTTTTAAACATTTTTTTAATGAACAATGTAAATATTTGTATAAAATATTATTTAAAATTTCTTTTAATTTATTTATGGAAAGAAATGTAAACATAGTTAAAGAAGATTTTGTAAAAGATGTTTTTATTCATATTTGCCATGTCATATTTCTTTGAACTTATGTTATAATAAAATTGGGGAGAATAATTCTTGTGGTGATGTATAAGCAAATTTGAGAAAATCAATTCTCAGATGATGTATAAGGGATATATTGTTTTCGATGGAGTACATGTATATCTTTGCTTCTGTACTACTAATATTTTAATATCTGATTAGAAAAAAATGTTTTAAAATCTGACTTCGTTTTTTTGTTGGCATTCCTTGTTAGGTTTTAAATTTACAAAACAAATAGTTTTATATATCCCGTCTTAGCTGTTTTTTTCACTCCCACTCTTGACCCATCGCTTGTCTTTTTCCACTCATATTTTGTTCGCTTTCTTCTGCAAAATCCATTATATTATTATCTGCCCATATATCCATCTATAAATATAATAAATTTGAGTAATAAACATGTGAGTGAGAAAAAAGAAAGAAAAAGATTTCAGTGGAAAAGACAGACTTCCTTAATGGATACAGACGAGAAATAAGCAAGTGGATATATATATACATCAATTCAATAATCCAAGAGATTACACATAAAAGAAAAAGAAGATTAGAGTCATCTCCCTCAAAGATCGGAAACACATATTTACAATAAGAAATGGGAGAGATAGCAGAAGAGTACACGGTGGTTATGGAGGATGATGACCGGTGCGTTGTACCGGAGGTTGAGCTCACTGTTCCCAAAACCGACGACCCGTCTTTACCGGTTCTCACATTCCGGATGTGGGTTCTTGGTATCGGAGCGTGCATTGTACTCTCCTTCATCAACCAGTTTTTCTGGTATAGAACTATGCCCTTGAGCATCACCGGAATCTCAGCTCAGATCGCCGTGGTGCCGCTCGGACATCTCATGGCTCGGGTGCTTCCGACAAGGAGATTCTTTCAAGATACGGGGTACGAGTTCACCTTAAACCCCGGTGACTTCAACGTCAAGGAACATGTTCTGATTACAATCTTTGCGAATTCCGGCGCCGGTTCCGTTTACGCCACTCATATTCTCAGTGCTATTAAGCTTTATTACAAACGCTCTCTTCCTTTCTTACCTGCGTTTCTCGTTATGATCACCACTCAGGTCTGCTTTGACTTCATCTTGTTTCTTGTTTTGTCAATTTCTTGCAACTTTCTTGAATCTTGAAGTTTGTTTCTTTGTGCTTTTAGATTCTTGGATTTGGGTGGGCCGGTCTCTTCAGGAAACACCTGGTTGAGCCAGGTGAAATGTGGTGGCCAAGCAATCTTGTTCAAGTCTCTCTCTTTGGTGCACTACACGAGAGAGAGAAGAAATCTAAAGGCGATATGAGTCGAACACAATTCTTCTTAATCGTCCTCGTAGCTAGCTTCGCTTACTACATCCTTCCCGGTTATCTATTCACCATGTTAACATCCATCTCATGGGTCTGCTGGCTTAATCCCAAATCAATTCTAGTTAACCAACTCGGTTCAGGTGAACACGGTCTTGGTATTGGATCTATTGGTTTTGATTGGGTCACTATTAGTGCTTATCTTGGAAGCCCTTTAGCTAGTCCCTTGTTTGCTTCCATCAATGTAGCCATTGGTTTTGTGCTAGTCATGTATGTCGTCACGCCTATTTGTTACTGGCTTAACATTTACGAAGCCAAGACCTTCCCTATCTTCTCTAGCCAGCTCTTTATGGCTAACGGCTCACGCTATGATGTGTTGAGCATTATTGATAGCAAATTCCATCTCGACCGCGTGGTTTACTCTAGGACCGGCTCTATCAACATGAGCACCTTTTTTGCTGTTACTTATGGGCTCGGGTTTGCTACATTGTCTGCCACCATTGTCCATGTGTTAGTCTTCAACGGAAGGTACAAATAATATTTAGTTATGTTTTACGACTAATCAGGTAAATTCTGGACCAAAACTCAGACTAATCTCTACTTGTGTTACAGTGACTTGTGGAAGCAGACAAGAGGGGCGTTTCAGAAGAACAAGAAAATGGATATACATACGAGAATCATGAAGAAAAACTACAGAGGAGTTCCGATGTGGTGGTTTTTGGTCATCCTCTTACTGAATATCGCGCTCATCATGTTCATCTCTGTGCACTACAATGCGACAGTGCAGCTTCCATGGTGGGGAGTGTTACTTGCTTGTGCCATTGCTATCACTTTCACTCCTTTGATCGGTGTCATAGCCGCCACCACTAACCAAGCTCCGGGTTTGAACATCATAACCGAGTATGTTATTGGGTATATCTACCCGGAACGTCCTGTTGCCAACATGTGTTTCAAGGTCTATGGATACATCAGTATGACACAAGCGCTAACTTTCATTTCCGACTTCAAGCTCGGTCACTACATGAAGATCCCGCCTAGAAGCATGTTCATGGCTCAGGTACATTATCAATTGGCTTTGAGATAGAAGTCCATAAGAAAAGCAAAACTAATCAAATTGTGTAACAAGTGCAGGTGGTAGGGACGCTTGTGGCAGTTGTGGTGTACACAGGAACAGCTTGGTGGTTAATGGAAGAGATTCCTCATCTCTGTGACACAGCCTTGCTTCCTTCAGACAGCCAATGGACTTGTCCTATGGACCGCGTCTTCTTTGACGCCTCTGTCATTTGGGGACTAGTGGGACCACGTAGGATGTTTGGAGACCTTGGAGAATACTCAAATGTCAACTGGTTCTTCCTTGTAGGAGCCATAGCCCCACTCTTGGTCTGGCTAGCGACAAAAACATTCCCGGCTCAGACATGGATCTCCAAGATTCATATCCCTGTCCTTGTGGGAGCTACCGCAATGATGCCACCTGCAACAGCGGTTAACTTCACCAGCTGGCTCATCGTCGCATTCGTTTTTGGCCACTTCATTTTCAAATACAGGACAGAGTGGTGGAAGAAGTATAACTATGTGTTGTCAGGTGGGTTAGATGCTGGCTCCGCTTTTATGACCATACTTCTTTTTCTAGCACTCGGACGAAAAGGCATTGAAGTGCAGTGGTGGGGAAATTCTGGCGACCGTGATACATGTCCCTACGCTTCCTGTCCAACCGCCAAAGGCGTTGTCGTTGCTGGCTGTCCCGTTTTCTAGCTCATCAGACAAAAATATATACAACAAATGCTTTGTACAGAAAACGCAGCAACACAGATTATTGTAATCTGGGAAAATGTCTTTACTTGAAGAACTAGATCTTTGTAATAGCTTTAACTAGGAACTGTAATGTTTTACGACCAAACACAAATGCTAGTGATTATATTCTTATACTGATTTTTATGGTCTCTTAAAAGCTGATAATTACCTGTGGATGTGTTTTGTCGAAATGATATAACAGGAACATGGCTTAAACAATATGGTAGAAGCAGGGCCTTGCATAGAAAGAAAGAATAACATTTTGGTTGCATAAAAATTAAACTCGTCTTTGAATCTAAACATCAACAGTAATAATAACCAAGAAAACTAAACAATCGAACTACTGCATTTGAATCTAATACCGCTGTGCTCTTTTCGTTCGCATTGTTTCGTGCTATATAATATACCTTATACCTTAAAGTCGTCTTCTTTTATCTGTTTCCATTACTGGATCCAGAATGTGCGTATGTATAGTTTATTCATCAAATGTTGAGGGGATCTTCTTCTGTGTTTCTTTCATTAAGAGGTGTCCAATCATTTGTCTCTGCAAAGACACAAGAGTTATAGGGATTGTAAGTGGTAAGCGTACTAGAGCAGATAGATAGTCCCGATCCAAGTGAAAATTAGAGAGAACATACTTGGCTTGTCAACAATCATCATTAGCCGCCTTTGCAGGAGACTTGCAACAAAGAGGAAGATCGAGCACATTCCAAACATGACCGTGATAGGGAATGCATTCACCTTCAGAGCATATCAAACTAGTAAGTACCAAGACACAGATTCATGGGATTTCAGCTACTATAGTGCACAAAAGGAATTTTGGGGGACTTACATTGTACAAGACAACGCAGACAAAGATATTCAGAGGAATGCGGAAAAAGTTCATGATTGTGCTTCTGGCTTCTTCAGGGATGTATTGCGATCTCATCTTCATTATGGATGGCCAAAACAATCCTACACACGCCTCAAATATACAGAACCCAAGGAGCTGAAAGCAACCCGAGAAAGAGATTCCTCCACCTTTAACCTTGGAAGGTGCGATGAATGACTGATTAAAACATCCAATTGCAAACAATTAGTCACAGAATATAAGTAAAGACAGCATGCAAAGAAGGATTCACAAGAAACGTATTTTAACTCACAGCCATTAATATTGGAAGTAATAGTGAAGCAGCAGAAATCAGGAAGACGATCTGCATGTAGCTCTCTACTTTGGGAGATGAGCGAGCCAACAGACGAGATGCAAGGGAACTACCAAGCATCGAAGCCAGCATAAATGTTGCAAAGATGAAACCATGGGGAATCTCCTCATCGTTCGGGCTAAGAGCAGGAGTCCAGAGGAATACAAAAGTATACATAGATCCTTCAAAAAGCGACTGGATGGCACCCAACAGTGCAATCTTTTCATCTAAAGAATGATAATAAAAAAATTCTCTTACTTTCAAAATCATCAAACATTCTTCAAGACTTAAGACAGGAATGAGGACAATGAGAGAGCAGAAACAGGACAGAAAATCATCACAATAGAGAGAGAAGCAAATCCAATTGGAGGCAACAATATTTTCAACTCACCAGAGGCAATGGCCACTGCAGCACCTCTGAACTGGGTAATCAAGTCCTTGTTGTCCGAAGGATCTCCATAGTTTTCTGTCCATGATGATAGAATGACAGCCATTCCAATAGCAAGAAAGCATGCAGCAGCGTCAAATGGCGCAACAGGCCCAAGAGAGAAGGAATGCACTAGCAAGTTCCCAAACAATCCAGCGATAATTGCTACAAGACCATTTCCAAAAAATACCGCCTTTGAAAATGTAACAGACAGCCATTGTTGCTCAAAGCTCCTCTACACACATCACAAAAAAAACGCACTGTTTATATCTAACAATGACATTTTTATTTCAGCTTAATACAGAATAAAGCCTTGCTTTACCTTATTGTGCTCGGCAACTAGCCATGATTCAAATGATGAAAAGAGAAGGGAAGTAGCGATGCCTCCCAACACACGGCCTACCATCAAAACCTTATATTGAGGAGAATGCTTGGTGATGCAGCTCAATATGTACGTAATACAATACGTAACACATGCCCTCTTACGACCCCTGATACAGAACACACCATTATGCAATTAGTAAGAGAGTTGCTGAGATTTGTCATTTACTCGAACATAATTGAAAGCATCAGAGAGAAATTTCACTGTTTGTCGGCTAGAGATCCAACGATTGTACCAAACAACATAGAGGAACCAAAACCAGCAATGAAAAGCTGTCCAATCTCCCCTTTACTAAATCCATAAGTACTATAAAGATAGTACACATATGGACCCTGCAACCAGTCACCCGCTGCAATCACAAAACAAACAGAGTCAGCAACTCCGGTCAGGATCATTGATGTTAGACAAATACCAAAACTTAACCTCTTCTATGTCTTATAGTTCAAAACTTTAGCTCGAAGTAGCATTATTATCAACCTATCTTACTTGTACACTTCTCTCAGTGTGAAACCAAACTCTCTCTAGAAGACAATACTTGGCAATGGATCTAAATCTCCGGACAAACCCACTAATTAACCTCTTCCCAACAACCAGATCGGATCGAAACATGCTTTTATAGACATAATCAGACAAAGGGGAAGAGAAGCGTATTCGTACCCATCATGAGCGAATACACGACGAGATAGTTGTTCTTGAAAGAATTAAAAGCTGAAGAAGTGTTGATCCGATCCTTATTGTTCTTGCTAAGCTCCAATGCCGCGACGACGAGGCCCAGAACCCCAAACACAACGTAGTAGAAAACGTCCATTGTTGTTCGATCCAGACAAGGTTTTTTGTGAGTCTGTATGAATTGTATATCTCCGACTGCTTCTTTCAGCTAATTCAGATCCTTTGTTTTATACTCCACTCTTAAGAACGCGTAAATGCCACTGTCTCTACAGTTTGGAGCAGCGTGGGAGTAGATAGTCTACTGTGTGTTAGATGCAGAGGATAAGAGAAGATGTACGTGGCAAGATCTTGACGGTGCTTTGGAGATATCGACGGTAAGCAGAGTGTCGGTGGAGAGAGAGCCACAGAGGAGCCATGTGATGTGCACTGGACCCCATACGGTGAAGGGTGTGAGGCAGATTCATTTTAAGCCGTCCGATGATTAACTTGTGTTAATTTGATCCATTGATTTAGTTGTACGCTATTTAATTTTTAATTAATTTCATTAGTGGAAATGGGACAGCACAAGAGTTGGGTTTAATCCACTACTAGACAGGAGATACTGTATTGTCTATTGACATAACAAAAATGTTGTCTTCAATTCTTTGATTTCTTCGAACTTTTATTTTGTAATTTATGCATTTCGGAATATGTTAATGTTTGAGTGTTCAGCTGACAAATTTTGTTTAAAGTATCTATGTTAGGTCTAATCTATGTACTCATTTGTCGAAACAATGTAAAATTATACTAGTAAGAGTATTTGCACTTGATATACACACATAATCGAATAATTGGTAAGATATTCAAACATTATACATTTCACTATGCAATTTCTTTTTTTTTGAGAAAAAACTATGCAATTTTCACAAACCTAATTCATCCCCTATTCCCTACTAACTGTGTGTTAGAGAAAAAAAAAATTATATCGATTTATTAATACATATATTGTTTTGATAATACATTCTCTCCCTTTTTTATCTTCTTCCTATGGTTTTAAATTTTTCTTCTTTCGGTCTCTTTCTTCTTTCTTCACTCCAAGTTAAGATTTCTCCAATTTTTGCATCTATTGTCTTTTGAGAACATTTTTCATCTTTGATTTAAACGATGATGCATCGCGGCCCCATCTTCCATCATCTCCGCGACATCTCTTGAAACTATTTTCAAGTCTTTTACCAAGTACAACAACAATACTTCTAGTGTAAACAACTAGATCTGATCGGATTCTCCAAAAATTCAATGAATCAGATATTCTTTTGGTGAAAATAAAGAACAAAGATTGAAGAAAATGATATCAACAGAGATAGAGAATTTTTTTTGGTGTTCCATTGATCTGAGCATACTGAGTTGACTCGGTGATTTAACTCAGTTAGGTAGATGTGAGTGACCGAGTTCAATGGTGGTGATTCAGTGCTCCGATGAACGAAGACGTCTTCGTGAAGACATTGCCGATAACTAATTTTCCCAGCTATTGCACATGTTGGATGTATATCATTGAATTTGGCATACTAATTACTACATATGTAAGTTTAATCATAAAACGTTTGACAATACAAATTACTGACAAATAACTTGTTATCCACTATTATATATATTAGTGGTCCAATAGTGAGTTTAGATGATGAACAAGTGAAATATGCGATGTTAATGGAGAAGGCTGAACTTTGTATTTGTATTTTAATATTAACTTGACTTGTTACAAGTTCTTTTAACGTGATAAATAATAAATTAGCATGCTAAACATAAAATTAAAGTAAACATAATGTTTATACATTACAATCCATTCATACAACTATGTTACATCTTTGAGTTATTCTTCTAAATTTATTGTTAGATCGCTAACATATGTAATAACCGATATTAATATATTTATAACCGGCTAACCGCTAACCGTGTTGAGTTCAAAGTAGTATGCCAAATTTAATGTTAAGACTATTAATATGTATAATAGCCGATAACGGATTTTTTATTAGTAATATCTGTTACGACACGTTTAATAGTCATATGCATGTGTAAATGTTTATATTTCTGCTATACATATATGTATGTACGTATCTACAAACAAATCTAAAAATTTCGCCGGATTCTCGTCGGATTTTCACCAAACCTTCGACCTATGGTTGGAGTTTCACCGAATTTTCGTCGTTCATAGATTACCTTCTTCCATCACCATCCACTCCGCTGTTATCACAATCTCGCCATTACCACCACCATGTCTTCCGCCGCAAAACCGATAAAAACTGGTTTCTCTTGTCTATGATTTATCTATAACTTTGAATGAAAGAGAAAATGAAGAGATAAAGAAGATAGAAAAAGAAGAAGCGAAATATAAAAAAAGAGAAAGAGAAGATCTAGTAAAGATCTTGAGATTACAAATGAAGGGGTAAACTGTAATAGCACATCCCACGTGCTATAGTGATTTGAGTTTAATTAATTTTTTGTACATTTACCTAATTTGCACACAATCTGTGTATATCTAGCTAGTTAACTCCAATGTACTCAGACGATTTTTTTTTTATCGTTATTTGTTATTTCAAATCTCATTATGAAGAAATCGGTTTTCAATATGCGCAAAATCACACAAAAACTCATTTCAAGTAAAATATTGAAATACAAATTTTGGTTGTAACACATACATAAATATTTACCATGAAGAAAACAATGGTTAATTAAAAACTCTAACTAAAAAACAAATAATAATTGGTTAAATAATTATTTTAAAAAGTGATATGATATTTTGTGTATTATATTTAACATGATAGTTATGAATATTCGATCGCTAGAATCCAACGGTTAGATATTGAGATATCATCGATCTACTCAAATTTGTTCGAGTAAAGAACAAGTTATTTGTGGTTTAAGAAGATTCACCCGTGACCGACCAGACACATAGAGTTATCGATCGGATGCAGAGCCGCTGGCCTTGACGCAGAGACGATTTAACACGGTGATCGATCGAATACCTTGGTGATCGACCGATCACCTCATCCGATGAAATTGAGAATTTTTATTTTTTCGATTTTATCTCCAAATCTTCAAGGGTTTCACCCTAAATACGACTTGTTCCCGATAAAAAGACTACAAGCAACCACGAGAGAAGACATCACCTTGACCACGACATCACACACTCAAAGATCTGCACAAAGCTCTTAAGGCATTCATCTCTTTCACTTGTTCTTTCTATTGCTAGTTTCGATTAAGAGAGAAGGATCTCACCTCTTTGGAACCCATAAAGAAGTTTTCTCGAACCCTTTCACTACTGTTCTTAATGATTGAGTTTATCTATTGCTTTTGCTCCATTGTTGGATTCTATGAGATAAATTCGAAGAAATTTCATGGTTCGATAGATAGGTTTAGTAATTAGGGTGGCTCTTTTGATATTTCCAAAGTATTCTTTCATCTAGATTCTTTCATCATGTCCTTCAATCTGTGGTTATATTTTCCGGTTATACATTTACATTACACTGATTTCTAAACAAATGTGGCGGTCAAACTTTTATATCGTCTCTCACCTAATTTATAGGAGTATATTATTTAGATTTAATGTATGGGTACAAAGAAAAAAAAATCAAATAGAACAAGAAAATCAAATTAAAAGTACAATGTTGTTTTTAATATAAAATGTTAATGTGAAGGTGCAGCGATATCATGATGAATTTCTTTGGGAGAACAACGACATATGGGAGAACCATAGTATCTACAAAAAATCACACTCCTAAAGACAATCGTAGGCAACACTCGTAGGCACACTCGAAACAGATTTCAGGACCAGACCAGGGGGTCACATATGGAAGATTTTGTTGACTTTCTCCTTGATTTGAAAAAAAACTGTTTTTGTTTTAAAATCACGATTCTCCATAATATTAGATGTACCTATATAAAATCAAATATAAATTATAAAACAATTAAATCAATATAATATTAAAATGTGATATACATATCACAAAAAAAAATTATTGATGATACACTTACATGATGATACAAAAATTAAAAACAAGATTAATGTTTTCATTTTCTTTGTTTTTGAACTTTCAAGATTGATGTTTTGTGATTAATGTCTAAATTTGATTGTGCAGTTATATATTAAAGATTGGATGGTATCATATTTATATATGTGTTTTATGTATGTTACAAAACAACTTAATTAATAATCTAATTAACGTTTTCTTTTTGGGTAACCAGTAAATAACGTTTTTCTTATAATAATAGTTATCAAAACTATAGTTTTATTAATTAAAGGTAGTTATAAATGACAGGCACCGCATCCATTGCATAAAAATTCAGAATATGCATTACACATAAATACGATAATATTAATTTTTTTTTTTGGTATCCAATTCAAAAATATAATGATAATTTTTTTTAAATAGATAAACTTTTTTGACACATGTCAAAAATTTATTAATTAACTTACATGATCATGTTAATGACAATTTTACGATTCAAATTTTATATAAGGTCATTTGCAACAATAACCAAAAAAAAAAAAAATATAATTCACAATCTAGTAAAATATTAGAAAGAGATAGGGAGAATTAGAGAAAGAAAAAAAGGGAAATTTGGTTAGTTTATATATTATAGTTTTTTTTTGGGTTAAATATGCCAATTTCCATTTTATATAATAAAATATCTTATATAATATTTTAAAGTTTTTTTAAACGCAAATTATGAGAAGATGCCATGTGTCACTTATTCTTTTGATATTTGTCTTTTTAATTTATTTATTAAAATTCTTTTAAGGTTTTTCTAAATCCAAATCATTAGAGGATGCCATGTGTCACTTATTCTTTTAACATTTGTCTTTTTGATTTATTTATTAAAAAAAATAAGTGTTTCTAATAACTTTAACAATTAATTCTTACAACTTAATAGCTAAATTTAATATAAATTAATTCCAAATATTAAAGTGTAATATAAGGATGACCAATTTCAGTTTTTTTTCTTTATTTGATATCCACCAAAATTTATAATCCCAAATTAAATAAGTTATTGTAAACTTTTAACGGTTTGAAAATATATATTTTATTTATTAAACCCAGCAATATATTATAAAAAATATTTAAAACTTTTGTGAGAAAATTAATTAGTGATTTTAGAAATTTTAAGGCTGTTAGAATGCTAAAATTGTCAATAATCTCCTGACCAATACACTGGAAAGGAAACCTTACTCCTTCACAAATTGTGAATCCATAAAAATATAATAATTCACAAATGAATTATATGAAAGAGAAAAATCATAATAATTCACAAATGAATTTATGTGAAACAAAAAAAATACAATCAAACATCAATTATCCTTTTCTTAAATTTTAAATTCTAACGAATTAAAACACAAAGATGCATTCCAACATCTCCGTTGAGATAATGCTGATGTTTTGATAGAAGCAAAACATACTACAACTTGTTTGGTTTTCCTTACAAACGTATTTGATACAAGGAAAAATATGACCAGTCATTTTTTTTAGTGAACCGTAGTGAAATATTGATAAATTAAAGTCATACAAGTTGCGGATTTATGCAAAAGAAGATATTTCCATATGCATACGTTGTAATTTTTATTAGAACAATTTGTTTTTCACATATAAATTACATATGTCCAATAATTTGGTCCAAATGATTAATCTTCTAATCTAGATAATTATTTAGTACAACAATAATTTTTGGTAATATTAAATATAAAAATAATCAATAAGCTAAAAATATTGTATATTTAACTATGTTAATTTTTAAATTGACGCGCAATGGGTGGACAAAATAATCATACATCTCCACTTTATTGAAGTACGTCATCTTAACTTTTATTTGTGATCAAACCCAATTCAAGAACATAACTCGACCAAATCCGTTGAGACCGTTTTTTTGTTCTTTTTGTCACCGTTGAGAACTGCTATCGATAGGATGAAGCATTACGGGTAGGCCGTATTGTGGATAGAGATTGAAGAGATCAACCGGCGCGTGCTTATACTCGCGTGAGAGGCTAAGCCGGAACCGTTGAAGGATCATAGCGATCACAGTCTTGGCTTCGATCATGGCAAAGTTTTGGGCAATGCAAGCTCTTGGTCCGACAGAGAACGCGAGGAGAGCGTTTGAGTGTGTGGTGGCTTGAGAAACGCCGTTTTCAAATCGCAGAGGGTTGAATTGTTCGGCGTCTTCTCCCCATATGGCCTTGTCGCTGTGCATCTTTAGAAACGGGAGGATAATGCTCGTGCCCTTGGGGATCTCCAAGTGTCCTAGCTTCATATCTTGTGTTGCTTCTCGGAACATTTTAATCACGGGTCCGTACAGACGAAGCGACTCCATCAACACCATGTTCATCTACAAGATGAATAGGTTTCTCAAATCACAGGAAAAGGAAAACCCTTTTGAAAATGAACATTACCAGTTTGAGTTTGGATAAGGTGTCTGAGTCTGGTCTCTTATCTTTACCACACTCATTGAAAACCTCTTCTCTGAGTTTGTCTTGCCAATCTTGGTGCAAGCTCAGTAACATGGTAGTCCATGTCAATAGAATCGAAGTAGTTCCTTCCCCTGAGAGGTAAAAAGTCTTGCATTCGTCTATTATCTCATCAATACTCATCTTTCTCTCAGGCTTGTCAGATGTTGCAGCTTTCAACATGATTCCCAAAAGATCGTCTCCGTAGTTGTTGGATTTTGATTTTAGCCTTGTATCTATGATTCTTTTGATCGAGTTCTTCACTTTCCTATCGAGTTTCCAAAGTTGAAGATTGGTAGGCGTAGGAATATATCTTGGAAAACAAGAAGCAACATTCTCAATATATATTTGTCTGAAAGTAGCTTAGTGTGTTGACAATAATTTTTACTTACCGGATTCCGGGAATGAAAGCTTTAGTGAGAGAAGTAATATAATATTTCGCAAGCTCTTGCTGTGATCTACACAATTCGATGCCTTGGGCGTAACTGCTTCCAAACGCAGTGGTCGCTATAACATCCGCGGTCAATCTATGGAACTCTTTGCTCATCTCCCTCTTTATCACCACTTCACCATTCCTCTGTTTTCTCCAATCGTCGAACATCCTCAAGGAGCAATCCACCATCGGTTTCGTCATGGCCTGGAAATATTTAATTAGATTTGTTCAAACCGCGCACTTGAGAAGTAAATAAACAAGAGGATGAAAGACCTTGAGTCGGTCCATGGAGAAAGCAGGGTTCAAGATTCGTCTATGGCGAACCCAATCATGACCCTCGATTAAGGGAAGTCCTTTACCGAAAAGTATGAAGGCCTCAGGTCGTTTCTTTGTTTGAAGAGAGAAACCAAACTTGCTCGACAAAATCTGTTTCCCTAGTTCATGATCTGAGATGTATATCGTCGGTTTTGTTCCATTCCAATATAGAAATGTTTCTCCTAATATATATGAGAGACAACTTGTTGTGTGTGTTAAGCAAGCAGTCGTCAATTTATTAAAAAAAATAAAAAACAACAACAATTTGGTGATGGACAGAAACGGCACTTACCGTATTGAGACATCCATTGGTGATAATGAGGAAACACACGAGGGAAGATATCGTTGGAGTTGGGATCAAGAACCCCAAGCTTAGCTTCGTCAGTCTTCTTCTTTATCTCGGGGAGGTTTCCGTGCAAGATTCTGTATTTTGGTCCCGAGATTCCTTGTTTCTTGAATCTTCTTGATAGCATCACTGGCCGCAAAACAAGGATCCAACAAGCTTCCCATATCTTGCGAACAACAAAGAGCAGAAGAACGAGCGCTAAGAGATTTAGGAGTTCCATTAAGAAAAAAGATGAAGAACGACACAAATAGTTATAGTGGTTTATGGAGTATTTCCGGAAACTATTTTCTTATTGTTTTATTTTGATTGACTAAATACATCTTATTGCTTTTGGCATGATTTTCGTCATTTTTGTTATCGAAAGTTTTTATGAAAAGAAAAAGAAAAAGAAAAACAAATAGGTTAACCAAATCTAACCGGTCCAATCAAAAAAAAAACAGGTGAACAAAATCTAACTGATCCAATCAAAACTCAAGAATTGAAACTATACAAGAAGATAAGGGAAGATTATGTTGTGATCATTTTGATTTCAAAAAAGATAGAATCGAAACGATGAAAATCGATCAAAGAAAACAATAACCACATGTTCAGATTTCTTCTTAAGTTGAAGAAAGAAGCCCCACTATTCATCTATGTCTCTTTCTCTCTTCCACTATTCCTACTGCGATTAATTTTCTCTCATTTTCCAGGAAAAATATCTGAGAAGAAGAAATGGCTTCACTTACTTCCATCGCCACGCCTTACCCATCTTCATCGCGAGTGAAGTCCACTCTTTTCTCTGCCGGAGTCAGATCGGCAACAATGGGTTCCGGTCATACGACTTCATCATCATCACTTGTCAAGATTCGATGCGCTTCAGCGAAACCTGCAGGTATACAGTACAACTCGTTGAGCGAGAGCTTCCCTGTATCGATTTTGAAAATGTGAATACAAGTCGGTTAGATTGAATGCTCTTCTTCTTCTTCTTCTGCTTGGAGGGTTTAGCTGAAGTCGATTGGAGACAGAAGAGAGAGCTTCTGTTGGAGAAAAGGGTATGTCACATCAAGATTGTAATAAATTGGTCAAAGATAAGATTTTCAGGATTGAAAATGTTAACAGAGGAAGGTTTTTGGCTTAGCTAATTGACCTGTTTGTTGTAGGTGAGAAGTGTGGACGTGAAGGAAGCTCTACGGTTACAGAATGAGAATAACTTTGTGATTCTTGATGTAAGACCAGAGGCAGAGTACAAGGCGGTGAGTAGCAATGATAATATGTTTTCTGATCCCTTGTAGATTTAATGGCAAGTTCATGTGAGTGAGATTGTGTTATGTTGTTTGGCTCTAAAAGGGTCATCCTCCGGGAGCTATCAATGTGGAGATGTACAGACTAATAAGGGAATGGACGGCATGGGACATAGCTCGTCGTCTTGGATTTGCTTTCTTCGGTATCTTCTCTGGCACAGAAGAGAATCCCGAGTTCGTTCAAAGTATGCACTGAAACAAGATAAAAGCTATAGACCATTTCCACAATGGTGATGGAATGATTTTGACATATTTGATTGTTGCAGGTGTAGAAGCTAAGCTTGACAAAGATGCCAAGATTATAGTAGCATGTTCATCCGCTGGTACTATGAAGCCAACCCAGAATCTCCCTGAAGGCCAACAATCGAGGTAAATCAAATGTCTGCAACTCTGTGTGGTTTGTTTTACTGCTTGATATGAATAGAATTGTTCTTGCAGGTCTCTCATAGCTGCTTATGTTCTGGTCCTGAACGGCTATAAGAATGTATTTCATCTTGAAGGTGGAATCTACGCATGGAGCAAGGAAGGCCTTCCTGTTGAAACTGAAGACGAAGACTAACAAACTTCTGCACTCTGAGATTTATTCAGTTTTGTATATCTGTCGAAATTCAGGTAGTTGCATTTAGAGATTTGGCTTTTCAGAGTGTTGTAACTTTTAAGGTTTGCGATGTAAAACTTCAGGTTTCAAAATGAAATCAATCAAACTCAAGCAGAATCCAAGAGAAAAGGAACTTGATAGATGAACAACCATTTAAACTTCATTCTAAGTTCCGACCCAAATAACAATTTTTCACTAAATCTGGGTACACAAAGTCTAAGGCTTTACAAAAGGTTTCAAAAGGATATTGAGAATCCTCACTATTATTGTCATCAAGAAGATGTGTCTTCCTTCAACCTGTACAACGTGATTTCTTGCTGCTTGAAGTATCGGCGGTCCTCTTCATCTACCAGTACAAGGTTCAGATAATACTTGACGCTGAATTTGTTGTTGATGTTGCGATGCGTTGGTGTAAGATCGTATGGGGCTAGGAACAGTCTTACAGGTATTGATTCACCTGCAAGATCTTCACTCAGTTATTCAACTTCTTAAAAGCAATAACACACCAGATTTTCAAATCTAGGCATTTACCTCTAACAGGAGTTCCATCCATCAACTCAAATTTCGCAAGTGTTTCTGTCTCGACATGAGTATTAGCACCTGCACCAGTTGATTCCCGTCGTCTGATCTCAAGATCCATGTTCTTCATCTTGATTCTCACGAGAAGAAAATATATTTTCCCAAGGATAACATCTTTTAGGTGATATCTGCATCCAAAGGCATAGAGGATCTGTAATCATTTCCCGATCAGTCAGTCAGATCCTTGTATCATGAAACAAAATTTTGTCTTACTTGCTTTTGTTGTACTCAAACTCGATGTGCAGGCAATCCTCAATTCCAACTTCCATCTGCACAATAAGTAAGATCCAATGAAATTATGGCTTAAATAGTGCTAATGATTTAAGCCTTGCCTAAGAACTCTCCAAGCAGCAAAGAGAAGCATACTGACATCTTTTTGAACAAGTAGCCGAAAAGGAGCTCAATATGTGTGAGCTTAAGTGAAAGAGGATTCAATATCATGACTCATACGTGATTGTATCTTAGGCCTTTTTGAAACGTGCTACAGTTCCTATTTTTTCTTATAAAGTTTCAAACTTGGATCCTACAACTATCAGAACTCACCTTGATGCTGTTATTAATTGCAGGTAATGGAGCGTAGTTCCTGACCTAATCAAACGACATCAACAATATCACGATTAAAATAATTCTGGTGATTATTGATTGGAAAATCATCAGCCATAACACAATTTACTATTTCGGAACATTGACACGAAGCAAAAAGGAAGAAACATACCATAAACTCCTGGTATTCCAAGATGCTCCCAGCGTAGCCACGAGTGATGGTTACTTTGAGGACATATCTGAAGTAACAAAGAAAGCAGCAAATTGTAGTAGAAACTGTATTGAGGAACACAAGTGTATCAACCTTATGAAAAGAGAGACATATGATATTACCTTAGCCGCACATTCACACCATTGTATGTCTCATATGGCATCTCGACAGTTGGAAATTCAAAAGGGTATGTCTTTCTTTCATATATATCACCAGGGACATCGAGTTCACGAACTGAAATTAAGGAGAAACATAAAAATGAATTACAGATATAATTGGCTCAATCAAAAATATCTAGTGGTGTTGGAACATGAATGTAACGTCATGGTAATCAATTATCACAGTCACATTGTAACGATTTAGAAGGGAAACGAAATCCTGAGTCTTTACTCACCCAAGGAAGTGAAGTCGTAGAAGTTTCCTCTGTCAAAGTACATTTCTGTCGAGAACACAAATGCCATCAATAAGCATAAATTGGTATATAATTTAGAAACCAGATAATTAATCCATTAAGACTCTTTTGGTGGCAAATCTACAAATCATGGCAATTGCATACCTATTTGACCAAGAAGCTCAACTTTTACACCGTTATGCTCCACTTTTTTCCCTTGATATGGTTCAATGCAAACCTAACAAAGACATTAAGGACCAATTACACCAATGCATCACAACATCATATATGGAACAGCTGAAATTCATCTAGGTTGAGCAAGAAACCAAATACCTTCCCAGAAATAGTTTCTTGACTCTGGAAAAGAGGCACCATAGCAGTTTGGCCATTTTCTTTCTTCATGGGTACCTAGGGAAGTAATGGAGATTAAAGAGGAGATAAGAAAATCTGAAAACGTGACTCTGATCATCATAGTAAGACAATGGCCAATTGCTTCCATTACAACAAAAGAGAGAAGCAAAATTAGATACCTGCTTACGGTTTTTACCATCAGAGAAAGCGATTGAGATATTACAAGCGGGCTTGAAGGCTCCAAGAAGATAATTCTGTGACATTGAACACAAAACGCTATAAGCATTTACTGTGTGTTTGAGAGGCAGCAACAAGAAGCAAAGAATGCAAATTTATACTAGTAATTAAGAGCACTTACCATGATTAGAAGACTAGATCTCAATCACTATAACCTGTTCAATTCGATAAAAGAGAACAAAATCAGCATCATTTCCGATTGTAATACACCCAATGCTTACGGTTAAAAGCTCGAGCAGATTCGAATTTGCGGAGAGACAGAACTCGAGTTCACGATTCAGCTATGAAAAAAACGAAAACGAAGCAAACCCATGTTTCCAATTCGTGAAACCAAAACAAGGAAACGAAAGCCACGAATCAAATGGAATGTAATGGTTCAGTGATTAGAGCAAGACTCGATTCGATGATAAGTTGGTTAGATCAAAGTGAGACCCAAAACTAAGAACAATTGCAGATTCAAAGTGAGATCAAACGTTACCTTCCAAGAGTGTCAATTGAATCGATGATCTAATCTCTGATTCTTGTTTAGGAGAAGAAAACGAAATTGGGAAATAGAAAAGGAAGACACTTTATCTCTCTATTTGACTGACTATACAAAGCCCAGTCTAAACCAATCAAAGCCCACCATTGGCCGTTACAGACGCTTATAATTTCAAAGCTTGGATTTTTAGGGTTAGGGTCCACGGATTCATATATTGATTATTTCTGAATTATCAGTTAACAAAACTACGAACAATAGAGAGATTAGGTAGAGCAGAAGATCAAAGCTTTTTAATACATCCAAAATTAACGGAAATGATCCTCCTCTATATATATTGAAAACCAAGTAGCAGAGAACAAAGTGAAATGTGGAAAATTCCCATGAAACCAGAACATTTATAAAAGAGATCCGAAATTTCATCGGGAATCTTCCTCGGGATCACGCTGCCATGAATCCTGAGAATCTGACTGCTGAAGGTTAATGAACTGAGAGACTAGAAGCTTTGAGATTCCACTTATCGCTGCTTGGACGTCATCTGGATCCCTTGAGCTTCTCCAAGCTGAGGACTGTGAGCTCAATCCAGAGTACTCGCCTGCTGCAACTTGTGTCTTCTTTGATGTAGCAAGAACCTTCTCCAGATCCAACTGTGATAATGGCCTAGGGACCTGTAAATGTGAGCAACTTACAACATCAGTACTGCTCTGAAATATGGTGGATGCAACGTTCCTCGGACCAATGATTTCCTTTTAAACTTACCGAACATGGTCTCCCTTTTCTCTCTTGCTCTAGGATTTCTCTGATAGGGAAGTAAGCTGCTTTCTTGCAGAGCTCAAAAATGTCTGATCCGGTATAGCCTTCGCATAAACGAGCTACGTGATCAAAGTCAATATTGGGTTCAACATTCTCATCTTTCAGAGTCACTTTCAATATCTCAGCTCTCTCACGTCGATCAGGCATTCCAATCTCAAAGGCCTGAGGAAGACGCCTCAATATTGCTTCATCAAGCTCTGATGGTCTGTTAGTTGCAGCAAGAACCATAACCCTTGCATTCGCTACAAAGCAACCATTATGTTCATCAATAACCATACCCATGTAGAGCATACTCCCTACTGCACTACCCTGCATGTTAAAGCAAGCCGAAATATGAAGAATCCAACTTACGATCAGTAGAAAATCCATCCCACAAAGCCATAAACTCAGTCTTCATGTTCGCCATTGCTTCATGATCTGTTGAACGGCGCTGACCAAGAAAGCTGTCAACCTCATCAATAAAAATGATGGCAGGTTGGAGTTTGTACGCCAAGCTGAATACAGCAGCAACTGAAAGAACAGAACAGAACAGAGCAGCTCATAGATTAACAACACAATCAAGAAATCAAAGAAAGCAGCAATTGGGATAACAACAACAAAAAGAAATTCTGTCCAATGTGTAATTCAAACCACCAAAAGAACTAGAACACAAGAGCACAAAGATAAGCCTACGCAAAGTGAGTTACTTTGCCTCAAAATATAAGTGTGCACTTACCAAGCTTCTGAGCATCTCCAAACCACTTGCTCATCAGATTCGAAACTCTAACATTAATAAAAACAGCTCCTGATTCTTTTGCGATAGCCTTAGCAAGCATTGTCTTTCCAGTACCAGGAGGGCCATAAAGCAAGACCCCTTTTTGAGGTCCAAGCAGCTTCCCATAAGCAAAAAGCTCAGGTCTCTTCAATGGTAAAATCACAAGCTCATACAAAGCCTCCTTGATGGTCTCTAATCCACCAATAGAACCAAACTCCACATCAATATGGTCTGGATTTATCACATCACATGCAATTACATCCTGTTTACAAAAATTAGAAACAAATGAGCATTATGATGAGCTTGCCCACAACAATTGGAACTCAAAAATGTCCACAACTTTTACTGGTGAAAACAGAGAGACCAGGGAATTAAACTTCCACTAACCATATAAATTCCATTCCTTGATACGTAAGTAAGAAGCATAGGGAATTTAAAGAATGACCTCATATGGATTGGTGTGAATAAGAGGACGACCTAAACGCTTGGAGATTTCCTTCTTATGCTCGAGAGCTTTTTTAGTCGCTTCACGATTAGGGTCGAGATGCTTGAGTCCCGCGAATAGAACCAAGCAGCTGATAGCAGCGCTCGCCGCGTAAAGTATAAGTTCTTGTAGGATCTTTGTCTCCGACGAACCACCCATATCTTCTCTTCCGACAACAACAGCCTTTCAATTACAGAGGATCTTATCTTTTAAGAGAAAAAAGACCCTAAATAGCCCAGAGATATTAGGGTTTCCAGAGGATATATTGTCGGCGAAGACGGAGAGTTTTGTTCTTCTTCTTGCGGACGACGACAGAGTTTGTGGATGATTCTGAATGATGATGCTTGAGGATCGAGGAAAGGAGACGTTGAAAATTACCGAAATAGCCTCAGCGGCACCGTCGTAAAACGTAAACCAGATAGGTCAAGAAGGGCCTTAATAGGCCTTCAAAATTAGAAAGTTTTATTCATCGGAGAGAAATACAATTACTGAAAATAATTATTGACTCAAAACTATAATTTGTCATCGAAAAATTATGACATATCTAATAAATATGACATAGTTTAAATCTCTAATAACTAGGGCAGTACCCACATGTTGTGCGGGATAACTATATTAGTAGTAATTATAGACTATATAAAACAATAAATTAAAATTTAAACGCAATAGAGAAAAAAGTATAAAAACTAAAAATAAATTGGTCATTCGGTAAAAATATTCAGAACCGATCGAATACGAAACGTATTCAAGACTCCATGGATCTCTAAAGAAACGAATCATAAGAACACCATGTAAACAAAGTAACTTTCAAACCTTAATATAGATTTTATTTTGAAATGAGAATTCAATTGATAATTTATCTTTTTAGAAAAATAGTGGGTATTAAACCTTACTATGTAAATCTAAATTCTCACAAAATCATGTAAAATATTGAAATTATATTTTATTAAATTAAAGAATACTAAAATTTAATATATTCGTCTAAACCTTCACAAATATGCATAAAATATTAAAAACATTACATAGATTCCAAAACCATAGAATCCTAGCATCCGAGTCTAAATACAAATACAAAAATATATTTTAAGTTTAGATATTTTGTGTTTTAGTCTAAATCCAAAAATGATCAGGTTGATTCGATTTTATCGATTGTTTGATTATTCGGGTTCGAAATATTCTATTGAAACTAATCAAATAAAATTATGGTTTAGTTTGGTTCAATTATTGCAAAATCCGGTTGTATGTATGTTGCCATTTAAAACCGAAGCGTCAATTCAATTCGGTTTATAGTGGGAAAAGTTTGGTTAATTTTGAGTGGTTTGATTAATTTGGGTTAATCTTGTTATCTTCAATTAGTTCAGATCGACTAACTAATGGAAATGAGATACATAATTAGATTTTTGTTATAAACCCACTAGATGGATGCCCATTATAGGTCTATGTTCTAGAACATTTTAGAATTACTTGTTCTCCAAGTTGTACTTGCTCTCCAAGTTTTGTATTTCTATATATACTTTGTAATTCTCATGGAATAAGACACAACACAATTCCTTCTCTCTTTCTCTTATTCATAACACGTTATCAGCATGATCTTAGTCACTGAGTAAACCCTAGCCGATGTCGCCGACTCGTCTCCGTTTCTCTATATACACTTCTAATTCGATCCGATCAATCAAGATAAGTATTCATACTTTAATCTTAATTTGACGCTGTCTCTCCGTATGTCGTCTTCGACTTTGATTCGTTTCACCGAATTATATTAATATTAGTGATTGACTTATATTTGGTTACAGTGATACCGTTCGTGTTATTAATATTATATAATCATGGCATAATTACATAGTTCTTAATTACTGGCATCATTAGTAGACTATATTGATTGCCTAATATATTAAGTTGTAATTGATTATTATTCTATTTATTAAGAAACATGCAATCGTTGTATGCTATTGTGCTAGTTACCCCTCATGTTTTATTGATTTTCTTCGATAATTTTGGTTAATACTCAACAACCATCGTTTATTATTTATTGCTTCACTAATTGTTGGTTCACTTGGTTTAGCATTCATTAGTTTGGTCATGATTTATCACTTGTAATCTCATGCTTGATGCTTCAATATAAAATATAGCATATTGATTCATGCTTCATAAGTGTAAAACTATTAAGGATTGATTTTTCCATGATTCATAACAAAATTGATTTAGTATTCAATATCGATGATCTAGTATTCATACATCTGTCAACCCATGCTTTATCGATTATTAATCCACTATTATTAGAATTCAATCTAGTATAATGATCAGTTTTTGACTTATGTTTGTTGATCTAGAATTTTCTAGTGAGATGCCAATTAATCTCCATATTAGAAGTTCCAGTTAATTTTGTTGTTAGAACTTTATTAACTTACTACAATCGATCATGTTTTATTGACAGATTCAATATATTTTCTTTGTTCGAATATAAAAGTCTAGCCGATGGAGACGTTCGGACCGTTTGAGCAAAGACGTTGTCTTAGTCATAACTCAATGCGTTATCGAAAGTTTGGAGAGATCCGTTCTCAATCGAGGTCTCCGTTACGGTCGAGGTAAGTGCCGCATGTGCTTTATAAATTATGGTCATCGCATCATGATCATAGTTATACATTAGATAATAAAATTATCCATGCTTTAAGAGTTGGCCATGCTTCTATCACGTTTTAATCATAACATGATATGTATAATTCTATGCATCAATTATGTTTCGATAAGTACTAATGGAATCCATCCAGTCTTTAATATTCACATGTTTTATGACAACTATACCCACTAGATTCTATATTGAAACAGATTGATTTAGAATTTGATTAAGCAAAATTTGTGAGATTGACACATGTTTAATTATGGCTTTGTTGAGCTCCCGAAATTAAGAATCACTTTTAAATGATTGGTAGTGTTGGTCTGATTGGTTTAATATTGTGATATCATAGTGCTTTAAACAAATCCATTCATGCTTTAAATAAATATGGTAGTAAATTATAATAATCGATATATGTTTTCTTTATTGGTTCATGTTTAATACGTTAATTCATGGCACATAGTACTCAATTATTGGGATCATGAATATGTTTACAATATTGTATATATGATCGACTCATGCTTATTAATTTGGTTGATTTATAATTTATTAAGTGGATCCTCTGTTTTGAAAAAATATTAATCGATCATGTAGTATCATATGTTATTAGAGTAAATTTTGAATTAAGTTATGATGCTTAATGTTGCATGTTTATATTCTCTACTATTGGATTTTTATAACAAAATCACATCGAGATGATTATGATCCATTCCTTGAGTGAAAGTGATAAGAGAATTTGAAAAATTATATAGAAAAGAAAAGGCCACACTAAGCTAAGGAAGTGGCTATAAAAGTTGTCTTGAGTGTCAAGACCAAAATGTTTCTTGGTAGAAATTAAATTCTCACTAGAAGTGTGAAAAGAAAATAGAAACAAGTTGATTATGGTTTATTCCCTAAAATGAAAATGTGATGTCTTATACATAAGATCACACTAATAGCACTAATCCAAAGAATGTGGCTATAAAGATTGTCTTGAATGGTCAAGATCAAGATCAAAAGTTTCTTTCAAGAACTTAGATTATCACCAGAAGTGAGAAAAGAAAAGATGGTAATAAGAAAGAGATATTCCAATAATTTGGAAATTGAAAGAAAACAGTGAATGCTCCAAAAGAGCACATAAAAGCTATTGCTTATGACCTAAGTAGGGTATGTTACTCTGAATGAGTAAATTCGAGATTTATAACCCTGTAGTATTATCATCTTGAGGGGGAGAGTTAAAGAATCTCATGTACATGATAAGTGACATATCCAGAAGATTATGTTCACTGCTTGATTATTAATGGTCACTATTAGTGATATCCAAAAGATTATATTCACTAAGTTCTTCGAACAATTCTCAGAGGAAAAGTGTGATCATCTATGTAAGTGAATTTAACAAAATTACATTGAGAAAATATCTCAAATGCAGAAAATTGTAAAGCAGTCATTTTATGACACATAAAAGAAAAAGACCAAACAAACAAAATCCGTCAAGGAAGTGGCTACTAAATTGATCGTCTCGGTCTTTGTTTTATAATAACTCCCATCATTAGCTTTGAATTTTCTAGAAAGAAATTCTAATTATAATATTCTTTGAAGGGAGTAAGTGATTAGCGATGCAAAGTAAACCAGAAGTTTACTAAGAATGAAAAGTAAACCAGATGTTTATTAAGAGATTAAATATTTGGCTTAACCGGATTGGTCATCCTGGTTTAATGATGATGCGAAAAAAATTTATATGGACATTCCATGAAGAACTAGAAGTTTCTTCTTAATGATTTATCATAGGTTGCTTGCTGAGAAAACAATATGATAATGTGGTTTTTACCAGATAAAAATATTTTGGAATCTAAAGGTAATGTGAAATATATACAAGGAAATGGTTATGGGCTGATCACCCACCATGTGAAATTTTAGATACCTTATGGTTCTAATAGATGCATCGATTCAGTGGACGCATTGACTCGATTGACGCATAAAGTCAATGGATACATCGACTAGATATTCACATTTATCTTTGTCATCAAACCGCAACCTGAAGTTTGTGAAGTTATTTGATATATATTCATTTCAAAAATTTTTGATATGATAATGCTGGTGAGTTCTTACCAATAGTCCATTGGAATAAGTGTTGAACATCCTAAGTTCATGTTCATACACAAAATGTTTATACACAAAATGGTATAGTACCATTGATTCGCATCAAGCCAATGAATAAATAATAGTTCTCCCCATCAATATTGGTTTAGGGCAGAAACCAAAAAGTTCCCATATTTTTATTTGAATGTGAAAAGTGCTCCACAAAATCACTTTAAGATGGGACCTCAGTAGAGGATAAAAATATATGTTGGATATGAATGATACTAAGTATCTAGAGCCATCCCAGAAAGATTTATTTAAGGCTTTGTTTGAAGACTCTCATTTAAATGAGTTAGTTTTTCCAACATTTGGGGGAGAAAGTAAAATAGCTGGAAAAAGATATAAGTATCTATGAATTATCAATGATTCTCGGACTAAATGATGAGAATTAGAAGTCCAAAAGATAATCCCAAATTTAGCGTATTGATTGCCAGACGCATTTACTGACACAAATAGAGTGATGAAATCACCTAACCAGCTGTATATACTCCAATTAGAATTGATGTTCCGGAAGGATAATATCAAACTGCTAGTGAGTCTAAAGATCGCATGAAGCGTGATAGACATATTTGGTTCCTAATATATAAATCCTCAGATAAGAAAAGGAGCAAAATGAGATTGACCAGATCGAGGAAAGAAAGATTTCGAATGATCTCCAGAGGAGACCGAAAGAGCTCTAGAAGAGACATAAACATGACGAATAAAAATATTCAAGTACTTGATGATGAAGAGAGCTAGCTAGCTATGTCATGTTTGAAATAAAATGGAACTAAAAAGCAAATCGACGTCGTAATATTTTGCATGCTATGAGCAGTTGATTTTATGAATAAGAGGATCATAAGGAAAGTCTATTGAGAAGTGTACACAAAACAATGATTGGCCAAAGTGAAAAGAAGAAATAGACGTATTATCTCTTGCAGAGAATTAGACCAGTAATCTATGCACCTGAAGTGTAAAACCAGTAGAAATAAATGAGTCTTTGTGTGTAAAGATAGGGAAATTGTCACAAAGACATATAACGTATTATGAAGAGATGTATTCTCCTGTGGTGGATGCAATACTTTTATAAGTCTGGCAATAAAAGAAGAAACACTGGATGATACAATCCTTGAAGGATATAATCCCTGAATGATTAGTGATATCAGAGTTATAATCCCTGAAGGATTAGTGATATCAGAGTTGTAATCTCTGAAGGATTAAATATATTTTCCCGGGAACTATACTCAATCGAATGAATAGAAAATATGTAACATGGGGTATAATCATGTAAGTTATACCAATGTATTTATCAAAAGATTTTGATAAATTGATTCTTAATTGAAGATCATCGAAACTCCAGCAAAGTTATCCTAAGTAGTACGATGATAATAATATATGATAAAAGATCACTGGATAATGATATTTATGAAAGTCCCAGAATAATTCAATGTAGGGAGATTTCGTAAATGATTTGCTATAATAGCTGTTGGGGTCGGTATTCACCCGCTCAACATTACCGTTCAAAGACAGATAACTAAAGAAATGACTCTCCGGACTCTCGACGGACAAGGCGGAGTAGCACCTAAGTCTTCACAACGAAGCAAAGCAAGTAATCATGAAAACCGTCTTTGAACGAGGTGGAGGACCAACTAAGACTTGACGAATGGAGGCGTGTTCGGCCCGACGGAGACGACCACGGTCTCGCCAGGAGCCGACCACGCCCTCGCCAGGCCTAGCCGACCACGGCCTCAGCCTCGTCTAGCCGACCACGGCTTCGGTCCAAGGGCCGATCACGGCTTCGGTCCAAGGGACGACCACGGCTTCGGTCCAAGGGCCGACCACGTCTTCTCCTCGTCTGCTGTTCACATCCTCGGTCCAGTGCAGTCTTCGGCCCAATGACTTAAAAATAGCCCGAAGCCCAGTCCAGACGGAAAAACCGACGTTCGCAAAAATAGACTTGACAAGGTGAACGTCACGTCATAGGCGACCCGACTGGGCTGGCAAAGTGGACGTTACATCATAGCTCGTCCCACTTGACAAAGTGGACGTCACATCATAGCTCGTCCCACTTGACAAAATGGACGTCACATCATAGCTCGCTAGGGTTGGCAAGATGGGCGTCACATCATAGCTCGCTACTATTGGCAACGTGGTGGGCCTGGCACAGTCCTAGCTAACCCAGTTTTCTATAAATACCAGTACATCTCCCTTGAGTACAGGGGGGAAAAAATCTTGTAAAATAATACCTTACAGAGCAATAACAAATAATCTCTCATACATTTGTAATCTTAGCTAATCATAGAAATCTCTACCTCTTCAAAACAAACCCTAACAAATCTAGTTGTGTTGGTTTTGACCTCCACAATTTGGCGCCGTCTAAGGGGACGCAGAGAATTTCTGACACAACGAGCTAAGTTTCTACAAAGACTTAAGAAGATGTCTGGGGACAACGGCGGAGCAAGCGAAGGATCCTCGTCCCACAGGAACAACGAGGAGAAGGAGAACTCTATGGAAAACCCTGCACCTAACACCGCTAACAACCCATCGGACATGACGGAGATAAAGCAGATGCTTGAGACTCTCGTCAAGGGAGCGCAGGAACAACAGAAGTTCAATGAGGTAACAACAACTGAGCTGCGATCGCTGTCACGTAAGCGCAAGAGGTCCCAAATCACCCCGCATTGCCTCTTCAACACTCCCCGGACCGGTCGGAGGGATCAGCCCAACGTGTTGCCGCCTCAGACCGCTCGCACGGATCCAAAAAACTTGCCTCCACCACCACCGCGTCAGGACACCGACGGAACCCCCGAAAGTGCTATGGAGGTATCAGACGACGATCAACCTCCCCCTCGAAGACGCGTCCGAACCGACGCTGTTGACAACGCTACGGCTGGTGGAGAAGGAGCTCCCACCATAGCAGAACTCTATAGGAGGGAGCAGGAGCACAGAGAGATGAAGAGATCTCGGGATGCAGACATTGCCGAGATACGAGCCCAGATGCAGCGAGTTGTCTTTGACCTAAAGACTACTCAATCACAAGTACATCACACCTCAGGAAAGGCTCCCGCAATCGCCCACATGCTCGAGAAGGCACGGAATACACCCTTCGACGAACGGATCACGAGGACTAAAATCTCCGATCCAGGAAGAATCAAATTACCGATCTATGAAGGAACCACGGATCCTTCAGATCATCTCATGGAATTCGAAGTGGCTCTAGGGAGAGCTAACCTCAGGGAAGCCGAGAAGGATATCGGCTACTGCAAGTTATTCATGGAAAGTCTCAAGGGGCCTACTCTCCAATGGTTCTACAAGCTGGAAAAGAACTCAATCCACACTTTCCACCAACTTTCTGAGATGTTTGTACAGCATTACAACATCTTCACAGAGCGCAAGATCTATGACGCTGAGTTATGGACAAATCGACAAGGCGATAGCGAGAGCCTACGATCTTTCATGACAAGGTTTAAGCACACTCTCGCAAAGGTAGATGGAATCAGCAGCATGTCTGCACTGGAGGCATTGAGAGGAGCACTTCGATGTCCGTCTCCATTCTGGCAAGAACTCACCATCAACCCCCCAACGACAATCCAGGATGCTCTTCACCGTGCAGCTGACTTTGCTCGAAGTGAAGAAGAGCTTCTTGCCAAGAGGGGCGGAAAGGCTAAACAGACCAGCGACTCCGCTCAAGTTTCGACCCCTGCTAAAGCCAAGAAAGGCAATCCCGCCTTCATCCAGTTCAAAGGAGGAGCAGGCGGAGCTCACAACTATCAAGTTGAATCACCTGGCTACGGCCGAGGTCGAGGCCGCGGTCACGGTCACGGACGCGGTAGAGGAAGCTTCACATGGGTCAGAGATCCAAAGGGGTATGACGAGAAGTTGTACAGTGAGTTCCACAAGGCGACTGGGCACTCGACTGCGAAGTGCCGCGAGTTGGGACGACAGCTCGCTGCTAAACTCGCCGAAGGTACCCTCAAGGGCAACATCAGCTTATCTGACTTCAAGCCAGAAGAAGAGCCTCAGGGTACAAATGAAAACCAGGCGGAAAATCCCAGGCGACAGTGTCGCAATGACAACTCAGAGAGCGGTAACCCGCAAGACACTATTTACATGATCATGGGAGGTTCGCCGTACTGCGCAGACAACATTCCAGCAATTGAAGCTTTCCAAAGGCGCGCTGAGGTCTGCGCTAACATATCAACATCTCCAAGGACTAAGCGGACCAGCGATCCCATCACTTTTGAGGAAGAAGACGCCGAAGGTATTGATCATCCGCACAACGATCCATTGGTGATCAACTTAACCGTCTTCGACTTCAACGTTGCTCGAGTCCTCATCGACACCGGGAGCTCGGTAGATGTCATCTTCAAAAACACACTTGAGAAGATGAAGATCGACCCGTCACTCATCAGAGGGCAACCAAGGCCCATAACAGGTTTCTCTGGTGAAACTACCATGACGATGGGAACAATTCGCCTTCCAGTACAGGCCGGTGGCGTCAAGAAAATGGTGAACTTCACAGTGTCTGATCATCCCGCTATCTACAATTTAATCATGGGAACACCATGGCTCAACCAGATGCGGGCTGTACCATCAACATACCACTTATGCTTGAAATTCCCAATCAGCGATGGCGTGAAAACAATTTTCGGAAACCAGAAGGATTCACGGATGTGCTTTCTTGCTGAGCACAAGCTACGCAAACTAGAAGAAAAGAAGGAGGATTCAGCGTCCCAAGGACAAAAGAAGAGAGCAAGAACTAGCTCCGATCAGGTCAAGGACTTGACCAATCTCTTATAACAATTACAGATTGTAGACGGTCGTGCAGAGGAAGAACGACCCATCTGCGAACCTGTGATCTCCGTGTGCATTGATGAGCAACACCCGGAGAGATGTGTTGAAATGGGAGCTACCCTTGATGAAGAGCTCAAGGGAAAACTGGTTGCGTTTCTCCAGAAGAACATCAACACCTTTGCCTGGGCCACTGAAGACATGCCCGAGATTGACATCAACATCGCCAGCCACGAGCTTAACGTTGACCCTACATCCAAACCGGTCAAGCAAAAGAGGAGGAGGCTTGGTCCTGAACGTGCAAAAGCTGTCAATGACGAAGTCGAAAGACTTCTAAGAGTTGGGTCCATCACAGAAGTCAAATACCCCGACTGGCTCGCCAACCCAGTCGTGGTGAAGAAGAAGAATGGAAAGTGGCGCGTCTGCGTCGACTTCATGGACCTCAACAAGGCCTGCCCAAAGGACAGCTTCCCACTACCTCATATCGACCGTCTGGTGGAAGCAACAGCAGGAAACAAGCTTCTGAGCTTCATGGACGCCTTCTCGGGCTACAACCAGATTCTAATGCACCCTCCATAGTCTTCATGGACAGAGAGAAGACGACCTTTATCACAGACCGCGGCATCTACTGTTACAAGGTAATGCCCTTCGGCTTGAAAAACGCCGGTGCAACATATCAAAGACTGGTAAACAGCATGTTCCAGGAACAACTTGGGAAGACTATGGAGGTTTACATAGACGACATGCTCGTGAAATCTCTTGAAGAAGAAGACCATATCTCCCACTTGGAGGAGTGCTTCAATCAGCTAAACCTCCACAACATGAAGCTGAACCCAGCAAAGTGCAGATTTGCCGTGACTTCTGGCGAGTTCCTCGGATACCTGGTCACCCGACGAGGTATTGAAGCCAACCCAAAGCAGATCGATGCACTGATCCAGATGGTTTCACCAAGAAATAAACGCGAGGTACAGAGATTGACTGGGAGAGTGGCTGCACTCAACCGCTTCATCTCACGATCAACGGATAAATGTCTCCCCTTCTACAACACTCTGCGAGGAAACAAGCAGTTTGAATGGTCTGAAAAATGCGAAGACGCCTTCAAACAACTTAAGGAGTATTTGGCAACGCCACCTATCCTTGCTAAGCCAGTCACTGGAGAGCCTCTTTTTCTCTACATTGCTGTCTCAAAAACAGCAGTCAGCGCTGTCTTGGTACGAGAGGAAAGAGGAGAACAGAAGCCTATCTTCTATGTGAGTAAGACGCTCACAGACACCGAGACTAGATACCCCCAGCTGGATAAGCTAGCATTGTCCATCCTCATGGCATCAAGAAAGCTAAGGCCTTATTTTCAATCTCATTCCATCAATCTGGCAGGCTAGCTAAGTGGGCTGTCGAACTCAGCGAATATGACATAGAATACAAGGGACGAACATGCAACAAGTCCCAGGTCCTAGCAGACTTCCTCATAGAGCTTCCAGATGACAAAGATTCTAAGAAGGAACAACCCGGGATTTGGCAGCTGTATGTGGATGGCTCTTCCTCAAAGAACGGATCTGGAGTTGGAATACGCCTGGTATCGCCAACTGGAGAGATCCTTGAGCAATCATTCCGACTAGGATTCAAAGCCTCCAACAACGAGGCAGAGTACGAGGCCATCATAGCTGGCATGAGGCTCGCTCAAGGACTCCACATCCCACACATCCACGCCTTCTGCGATTCTCAACTGGTTACTAGCCAATACAGCGGCGAGTATGCGGCAAAGGATGACCGCATGGAGGCTTATCTAAGGTTAGTAAAAGACCTCGCCTCTACCTTCCAGGAGTTCATACTCACAAGGATTCCAAGAGGCGAGAACATAGACGCCGACGCACTGGCTAATCTGGCTTCCGCCACCGCTACACCAGAAGATCCTGCTTTGAAGCGAATCATTCCTGTTGAGTTCATTGAATTCCCCAGCATTCAACTAGACACGACGCTCGCTATCTCAACACGCTCTCAAGCAGCGAAACAAGCAAGGGCGCTTGCTGAAGCAATCAACGAAGATAGTGAAATGGCAGAATCTGCTGAAGCCCAAGACGTTGACATCCATGGTGATGACATCCTTGGCAACGATATCACCGCCGCTAGTAGCTCTCCTCAACCCGAAGTAATCCCAATGGATGAAGACGTTGCCGAACCTAAATATGGCTGTGACAAGCCATGGATGGGCAAAATACGAGAATACATTGCTGATGAGAAGCTACCCACCAGCAAGTGGGCAGCACGCAAGCTACAGAAACAAGCTGCCCGTTATACCCTACTTGACGGCAACATCTTCCGATGGGGACTCTCAGGCCCCCTGCTCACCTGTGTGGAAGGTAAGGAAGCAAGGCAAGTAATGGAAGAAGTCCATAGTGGGTCTTGCGGCAATCACTCAGGAGGCAAAGCTCTAGCAATCAAGATCAAGAGACATGGCCACTTCTGGCCTACTATAGTAGGTGACTGTATGAAGTTCTCTGCTAAGTGTGAGAAGTGTCAGCGACACGCTCCAAAAATTCATCAGCCTACCGAGATGCTCTCCTCCGTCGCATCTCCTTACCCGTTCATGAGATGGGCTATGGACATAGTCGGGCCGCTACACCCCTCGAAGCAGAAATGCTGGCTACTGGTCCTAACAGACTACTTTTCTAAGTGGGTAGAAGCAGAAGCTTTCGCCAGCATCAAGGACGTCCAAGTAGAAAGCTTTGTCTGGCGTAACATCATATGTCGACATGGAGTTCCATATGAGATTGTCACAGACAACGGATCGCAGTTCATATCCAACCGGTTCGAGAGCTTCTGTGCACAATGGAACATCAGACTTAGCAAGTCCACACCTCGCTACCCTCAGGGTAATGGTTAAGCAGAGGCAATCAACAAGACAATTCTAGATGGTCTTAAAAAACGCTTGGAAGCAAAAAAGGGCCGCTGGGCCGACGAGCTTGAAGGAGTTCTGTGGTCCCACCGCACCACTCCACGCCGGGCAACGGGTGAAACTCCTTTCGCCCTTGTTTATGGAACCGAATGCGTCATCCCGTCAGAGGTTTCCTCTCCTGGAGTACGTCGTCGCCTCTTACCTGGCAATGAAGCGATCAACCAGTCTATGCTCCTTGATGAGTTGGACTTCATAAATGAACGACGCGACCAAGCCTTGTCAGGATTGCCAACTATCAGAACGCCGCCTCAAGGTACTACAATTCCAAAGTCAGAGAAAGACGTTTCTGCGAGGGCGACTTAGTCCTACGAGAAGTGTTCCAGAATACTGCGGAGCCAAACGCAGGCAAGCTCGGAGCTAACTGGGAAGGCCCATATAGGATCACAACGGTCATCCGTCCTGGCGTCTATGAACTCGCCACCATCAATGGCACTCCAATCCTCCATTCTTGGAATGCCAAGCACTTGAAGAAGTACTATCACTAGTCTTCTCTCCCTATGAACTACGAGACGACTTGATCCCTTCCAAAGGATACGTAGGCAGCTTGTCTCCTGACAAGTTCAGTTGCTCCTCCCTGTACAATGGGGGGGGTTATCACACGCTTCTTAAGCCTTGTCTCCGGATGAGCTCCAACGATCTCCTCCACATAGAGGAGGAGTACGCGTTTTCCTAAGCCTTGTCTCTGGACAAGCCTTGTCTCCGGATGAGTTCCAGCGATCTCCTCCACCTCGCGACGGGGGGGGGGGGGGGGGGGGGGGGGGGAGTACGCGTTTTCAACAGCCTTGTCTCCGGATGCGCCCACTTGACCTCTTCCGCCTTCAGGGGGGGTCTAAGCATTTCCATCAACATGTCTCTAACCAAATTCAGTCAACTTCATTTGTCTAATGAGGGGGGAGTGGGGGTACCCATAATCCATTCCTTGACTACATCATCACCAAAAAACTTCAAACACTTGACGGTTGCCCTCAGCACGAGAACAGCTATGTCCATTATGGGATACTCAAAGCTTCAATCAAGTAGAGTCGTTCCGTATTCCTTACTGCTGGCCACAGTGATGAGGCGGGAAAACGAACACAATGACATCCAGCATCGGATCCACGCGCGCTATATAAGTACTAATGTTCAGAACTGGGGCGGACGAACCCAACTGATCATTCGAAAACCCAACAAGCATCGTTGGTAAATTGCAGCTGCCGATGATTCGTTCGGCATGTATCCTGAACGGTCATTCAGTAAACCCAGGATGCACTCTGGTAAAACATAGGGTGTACTTGTTTCTCGGGCAGACGTGTCCAGAAAAACAGCACCGAGCCACAAAGCCCAACAGCAGCGTTGGCAAGAGCACGCACCAAGTCACAAAGCCCAACAACAACGTTGGCAAGTGTATGTCAAAAACGCACAGCGGCCTCACAGCGCTCCTAAGTCTAAAAACGAGTACGCTACTCTAAGAAGCCCTCTGGGTTCATCATAAGACTAAACAAGCAAAGCTCAATAAAGAACGGTGATCACAGTCATCCTACATTTCTCGCGGTGCATGGATCCAAAATAATAGCAAGGATACAAACCATCCAATGCTATAAAGTCATCATATCCGACAAAGTCATAAAAGGACTAATAAAAAAAAAACTAAGTCATGAGCAAAGAAAGATGATCGGCCATCAAGCCGCGTCATCCTCGTCAACCTCATCGCCGTCATCAGCCTCTGGGATCCCTAAGGCTTGCCTCACACCAGAGACAAGCTCATCAAACACATCACGAGCATCGTAAATCGGAACCTGCCTCTCAAGTAAGTCCTGCTCCGCGATATCCAAGGGCGGTCCGTCAGAGCTGCGAAGACGCCCGATGAACTCTAGTTTCGCATCTACTTCAGCAAGATCCAGCATGTTGGTCTTTGCCGTCCCCTCAATCTCCACGAGCAACCTAGCAACTTCTTGAGTTCGTCTGGCGAAACCACGAGCTGCTTCATCTTTGGCTTCGATAATGGCCGCGTCAACCCTAGCATCCCGGAGATCGTCAGCAGCCTTCAGCTGACTTTTCAGCAGAGCTATCTCCCCCTTATCCTTAGCGTGCCTCGAAGACGCCTTCGCCAGTTTACCACTCCATTCTTCGTCTCTCTTCTTCGCAGAAGCAGCGTCAGCCTCAAGAGCCTGATTCCTCTCAGCAAGGTCGTCTAGCTCTGATTGCAGGGCGATGTTGGCCTTCCTGACGTCACTAAGCTCCTTGTCCCGAGAGCGAGCGTCCTCATCAACGCCGGAAGCCAACTGGTCCAGGAAAGCGGAAAGCTGCTTAAAGAGAAAGAAGAAGGGTAAGACGACGAAGTAAAACAAAGTAAAGGCATGAGGAGAAAAGGAAAACAAACCTCGGAAGCTTTGGTCTTCGCTGATGCGAAAACCTTCCCGCGAATCGACCCACCGACTGGCGAAGAGAAGGCACCACGGGCTGCAGACCCAGCGACCGGAGGCGACGACACTGCAACGCCCTGACTCGCCAACAAACCAGCCACGACTGTGTGAGAGGGACCCGTCTTCTATCACTTTGGAAAGGGTCCGTCGGGACCACTTCTCCCCTTGCTCTCCGAAAGAAGAACCCTCTTCCGCGATAGCTCATGTCGCCTCTCGAGCTCGTCGGGAGTAAGGTCAGAAGCGTGCAAACGCTGAACCGGCACAGCGGGAGTCTTCGGTGTTGTAGTTGACGGAGCTCGCCTTCGCGAGGACACCTTCGCCGGCGCCATAGCGCTCGCCAGCGTCGCCTTTGCCTGCTCCGCTCGCTGGTGAGCCGAAAGCCTAGGAACGCCCCGTCCGAGAATCTTCCCTGGAAAGATCCTGGTAGCAAGTGCCTTCTGGACCCTCTGACGAGTGAACGACTTTACCCAGTCGCCGCTCCCTCCAGAAACTAGAGCACTGTGGATGGCTGCTGCGACATTCCGGCCGATGGTCGGCAACCTTGCCTTCACTGCAAAGGCAACAATCTGAAAATCAGTATAAGAAAAAAGAATATGCTACGAAAATCATTTCTAAGTAAAGAGTTACCTCTCTTCTCCCAGCTCGTCCTAACAAGGGGGATGCAATCTGCCTCAACAGTCTTCTCCGAAACCTCGACGAAGAAGAACCGGTCCTCGAAGTGGTCATCTTTACTCGGGAACCCGTCGATAAGCGTACGGCCCGGAACAGGAGAGACGAGGTACCTAAGTTCCTCTGCACGACCACGGGGCCGGAAATCCAGCAGGCAAGACAGCTGCTCAGTACTAATCTCCACGTTGCACTCCCTGCTCAGCACATAGATACCAATGATATGCCTCAGACCCCTGGGGTTAATCTGAAGCAAGGGAGATGCCGTTCGCCTCTAAGAAACGAAGGAGAAAGCTGGGCACCGGGAACCACAGCAGGCATTGCTCGAGGAAGTTCTCGTACAAGGTAAAGTACCCCGGCGGCGGAGCATCGGCTCGCTGAGAAGAGTCGGGGAGGACCAGCACAATCTCGTCCGAAATATCACACCTCTCTCGGAGGAGATGTAACGACTCTGCATCGGAAAGAGTAGATCCCGGAGGGTCCGGACATTTTTTCTTCTTCTTCGTAGCCATCACCGGGCGGTCAACCTCCGCAAAAGAATCGTCGTCACCAACCTCAGCATCAGAGGGAAGTGACCTAAAAGTGGAAGAGAAGTCCGATGACAGAGCAGCGTCGGCTTCACCAGCTGGAAGCTGCGGATCCTCATCATGGAAGGGAAAAGAGAGTTTAACGCCTCGACCTCTGTCCATAAGGTCCTCATCACCGCTAAATCTCCTCTCCTCATCAATATCGGCCAAGTCATCAAAAACGTCATCACCGCTGTCATCGGCTCCGCCAAGACAACGTCGTGATATGACTACCTTGTTACGGTGATGAGTCCCCATATCAATGTTCCCGCGATGGGACATCGCAACTTTTGATGCCATTGGTGAAATCGAGCCCACATTCGGGTCCACCGGTGGATCAACGCGCAGCGAAGCCATGGTCGGGCCAACATGGAACGAGTCCGCGGTCGGATCAATGGAGAGCGAAGCCGTGGTCGGGCCAACGTGGAGCGAGTCTGCGGTCGGATCAATGGGGAGCGAAGCCGCGGTCGGATCCGCCGGCGAGGCCGTGGCCGGATCCACCGGCAAGGCCGCGATCGGATCCTCCGGCGAGGCCGTGGTCGGATCACCCTGAGCCGAAGGCTCGCCGATCTCTTCAACCGAATCGAGTGTTTGTACCTCCATAATACCGAAATTATCTACACATGTCACGAAATAAAGATCAAAAATCAAGGATTTTCATCTTCCATCAAGAACAACACTCAAAATGCCTATCTCCAAACAACAAAGAGCAAAATCAATATCAAGTGTAAACATCAAACCCCCCCCCCCCCCCCCCCCCCCCCTTCCGTCGCGATTTCGAACCAAAGAAGCTAAGAATCAAAGGATTCCTACTAGCAAATCCATAACTAAACACTAGCAATCACACAAAGCTAAGATGATTTGGCTATGGGGATTTTCGATCTAAGAGAGGAAATTTGGGAGTTTGAGATGTTTACCAAGGAGAAGCAAGGAGGAGATGGGGATGAAGGAGGCGGTGGTCGGAGCTTGCGAATCGCGGCGGTAGTCGGAGCTCACGATCAACGACGGCGGGTTCGGGTGAATGCTCGGCGGCGGCTAGAGAGAAAAAATGGAGATGAACAAAATAAAAAAAAAACCTAGAAGGAAGAAGAAGAAGAAGAAAAAAAAAAAAATATTTTCTCTACAGTATTCCAGTAGCACAGTAGCTTCAGTAAGCGAAGCGAGAAGTCTTGAAATCTTCACAACGCTTACGGAGTCTTAAAACATCCAGCATAAAGTCACTCTCTACTACTGAAAGAAAAGATAGGCAGATACCTTGTCTCTAAACGGCAATGTTAATGTCCAGAACATCTATAGCTGGGCACTATTATATCTAACACTACCGAGCTGGGGGGCTAACTGTTGGGGTCGGTATTCACCCGCTCAACATTACCGTTCAAAGACAGATAACTAAAGAAATGACTCTCCGGACTCTCGACGAACAAGGCGGAGTAGCACCTAAGTCTTCACAACGAAGCAAAGCAAGTAATCATGAAAATCGTCTTTGAACGAGGTGGAGGACCAACTAAGACTTGACGAATGGAGGCGTGTTCGGCCCGACGGAGACGACCACGGTCTCGCCAGGAGCCGACCACGCCCTCGCCAGGCCTAGCCGACCACGGCCTCTGCCTCGTCTAGCCGACCACGGCTTCGGTCCAAGGGCCGATCACGGCTTCGGTCCAAGGGACGACCACGGCTTCGGTCCAAGGGCCGACCACGTCCTCTCCTCGTCTGCTGATCACATCCTCGGTCCAGTGTAGTCTTCAGCCCAATGACTTAAAAATAGCCCGAAGCCCAGTCCAGACGGAAAAACCGATGTTCGCAAAAATAGACTTGACAAGGTGAACGTCACGTCATAGGCGACCCGACTGGGCTGGCAAAGTGGACGTCACATCATAGCTCTTCCCACTTGAAAAAGTGGACGTCACATCATAGCTCATCCCACTTGACAAAATGGACGTCACATCATAGCTCGCTAGGGTTGGCAAGATGGGCGTCACATCATAGCTCGCTACTATTGGCAACGTGGTGGGCCTGGCACAGTCCTAGCTAACCCAGTTTTCTATAAATACCAGTACATCTCCCTTGAGTACAGGGGGGAAAAAATCTTGTAAAAAAATACCTTACAGAGCAATAACAAACAATCTCTCATACATTTGTAATCTTAGCTAATCATAGAAATCTCTACCTCTTCAAAACAAACCCTAACAAATCTAGTTGTGTTGGTTTTGACCTCCACAATAGCAATGTGTGATGATTTGAACACCACTAGAACTCCTTAAGAGATTAACATATGAAGAAAGGATTTGAGAATATACCTCGGAAAGATAAATTTATCTTCAGATATCTCAAGTTGAACATCTAGCGCAAAAGATGTTATCTGAATAAATCCCTAGAGAATTTTACAGAAAATTCTCATATATGTTTGGTCCTGAAGTACCATAGATAAAAATGCAATGAAATTTTGTATGATAAAGGAAAAGATGGTATTGACCAGAAGTCCAATCATCTGAGATATCATATGACAATTATATGAGTTTTAAGGCTATGTTTATAGTAATTTCAAAAGATCGAAATTCATCTCCCGAAGAAGATGTTTCCGAGGGGGAGATATATAATGATGAGCGTGGATGTACTCTTTTTTTCCTTATCATAGTTTTTACCCATAGGGTTTTTCTATGAAAAAGTTTTTAACGAGACATCAAAGAACACGCAAATGATGGACACTTAAAGAGAAATATTATCATTACAATGATATATGAAAGTCTATCAATCTCCCAAATGAATATCATACATTGATGATATCGAGAGAAACAAAGAGAATGATTAAGATAAATCATCTGAAAGACCCATGCATGAGTTGCAGAAGAAAGGCGATGTACATGTTCTATAGATTCGTTCAAGTGAAGCTTTGACAGACTTATTTTCCAAGACACTTCCAGTTAGTACTTTCAAGATGCAAGTTCAACATTTGGATACGTCGTCACAAAGATATCAAGTCATGCACTCATCAGGGGGAGAAATAGCGCGTTGCACTCTTTTTTCTTTAACCATGGTTTTGTCCCAATTGGGTTTTCCTGGTAAAATTTTTAATGAGGCAACATCTTATGCGCATTATGAATATTTTTACTATAATGACATCCAAGGGGGAGTGTTATAAACTCATTAGATGGATGCCCATTATAGGTCCATGTTCTAGCACATTCTAGAATTACTTGTTCTCCAAGTTGTACTTCCTCCCCAAGTTTTGTATCCCTATATATACTTTATAATTCTCATGAAATAAGACACAACACAATTCCTTCTCTCTTTCTCTTATTCATAACAATTTTATGATTCTTTACAGAAACTTCGGATAACCGTTTAGTAAAAGAATTTTTAGGAAAGTATGTTCAGAAATCATACGGAGTTAGACAAAACTACTTAATTGATGTTTCCTTTCTTAATCTTTCATAGGAAAAAAGCTATAATTAACATTTTTCGTTTCAAAATTGTTGGTCTTTAGAATACAATGTTTTAGAAATCAGTTTTATTATTTTATGTGTAATTTTATTATTTAAATATAGTATAATATTTAATTAATTTTTGAGATTATTTTTTTTGAATTTTATTTCCGCGATCATTATTATCCTCTTTTTCTATTACCCACGATTATTATTTATATTATCACAAAAGGTTTTATTTATCTATAATTTTTACTAATATTTTAGTAAACAATTAAATTATTTATTAACATTATATCTAATTAAGAGGGGTACTAAACACTAACATGAGAGTTTAAACATTCACAAATGTACGTAAACATTGTAAAAAATACATAGAACTTAAACCCTAGACTCTAGCATCAAAGCTGATATCCAAACAAACACATAAATTGATATTCTTAGAAAATTTATACAGTCGAATTCTTTGATTAGGGATGTTAAATGTTAACCCTATAATAACCATCTAAACTATTATCATGCATATTTGATGGTTTATAGAAAATGCATAGGCTATAAATAAAATATTCAAGTCATTGATTCGTCGTGACCTTTCTTCTGTTATTAAGTTTTTTATCGAAATCTAACGCCAACAAATATGCAAATAGTCTAGCCACATATACAACGACAATAATGTTGAATGAATGCTTCTTTTTATAATTGCTAACATTGTGTTGAAGCTCGACATATGTTTTTATGTTATATATGATTTGTTTTTTGTAACCTCAATCTTTGTCATGTCTTCCTTGATTATCAATTTATATCCCATGACAATCTTTAAAACTTACTTAATTTGATCACCTTACATGATTGAAATTATGAATACGTAAGTTTTCTTGCTTTTAGATATATCTTGTTGCGCTTCATCCGGTACGTCCTCTATATCTAACTTGTATCTTTGAAGATGTCTAGTAATCTCAAACAACTTAGGGTTGCAAGTCATGGTAATAAACACACATGAGAAGCCATAATACTTACACGTTGCCATTGCATCTAGATAAGTTTGGAGCATATACCTTTAATTACTTGTGTAAGAAGAAAGTATAAATATGTGCTTACCGTGTCTCGATCGATCACAATCTCATATATCGTTATTAATAAAAAAAAAAAATATAAATCATTAGGATATTTACATTACTTTATCTACCTTTTATTATCATTAGTCATTATTTTTTATTTTTTTATTTTAACATTTATATTAAAAATAATAATTATTTAAGTTTGTTTTTATTTTTCCTTTTTCTCATTGTTTTCGTCCATTGATTTTTGTCGATGTTGTATATTAAAATAATAAACAATCTGATTTGTAGACGAAACCCAGAAACTCAAGATCTTAGAATTTCTTAGAGAACAAAATCTTTTCGAATTTCTGATTAATGAACGTATAAGATATTTCTTAGAAATTCAAAATTTTATTATTCCGTAATAATTGTCGAGATTAGTAAACTAAAAACTGATCACAGATCAAGAATTTTTTCCACAAGTTAATCTCGTACTCAAACTATTCGTTTCTTATTCATCCTCGTTTTTGTTACGTATCCTACAAAATTCTAACAGTGATCATGTTTACAAAACTCGAACTACCTTTCTAAAGTTTTAATATAAAAGTTAAGAGCTCGTAATGTGGATGTCCATATGGTTAGAAATACCTTAACCTCCAAGCTACACAACTGGGAGAAACGCAACTATATTAAAATTATATTATCAAATTGACACTTTCAATAAGACATTCAAATTTTGTTTAGATTTTAAGATCGATCAAATTCAACATTGTAATAGTATATTCAAATTCCCTTCTTTTTCCCATGTGTTCTATAGAATAGAAGCAAGTTTCCTATTCTAACTTACAACATGTAAAATTTCTTGAACACTATAAGTGTGTACAATATAACCATGTGTTTAACTCTTAATGCATATCATATCTCGAGATATCACTGCTGCATCCTTCACTGGTTTTTTTTATCACAAAAAAAAGCAAATTAGTGTATATGATTTATCGATTTTATATTATCACTTAGTAATTTTGACGTTGACGACACTCTTGAACGCAAGCATGTGTTGTTGTTACGATCATCTCCTTCAGAAAAAGTTTGGTCGCAAGAAAAATTCATATTAGTTAAGTTAACAAATTACCGACATGATTAGTGATCAATGTCATCTCCACACCCACTAACATCGGAGATGGCATGCTTGTGTGCGTTTTTCCGGTACTGCTATTGATACAAACCACAAAAGAAAAATAAAAAGTCTTTAGACTTTATCAAGAGATTCGAAATTGGCAAAGGAGGTGAAGTCGAGAAGCATTACGTTGTGCGTCAAATCCAAGAGGATATGTGACTTTTTTCCTCGGTGAATTCGACACTTTAAGCCAGAAATACAAACATCATGACACACTAATCTAAAACACACGCCGTATCCACTCTGATCTCAGATGTTGTGCATTATTTAGAAGAAAACAGAGCAACAATTAGAAACTTAATAAACGACGAAAAGAATAACATCCTCACCAAAAGAAAATCAACATTCAATAAATCTAGAGTTTTTCTATTAAAAAAAAAAATACCAAACGAATTAAATTGGAAAAAGAAAAGTACATGTGAAGTCAAGAAATAACAAAAAACAACCAAACGAACCAAACTATTTATATATGACAAGACTAAAAAATAACCAAATCAAACACATAAAACGATCATACATCAATATAAGTGATGAAATTTGAAAGGAAAAAAAAGATCAAAGAGCGCAATCCAAAATTATACAAAATATATATCAGACACACCATATCAAAATAAGAAATCACAGATGACATGAAATCTTCTAATTTTTTTAATAAGAAGGTCAAAGTAAAAAGAGAACATGCTATAAAAAATCAAAAACATTATAATATATCATTAGGAAAATCATGGTTAAAAATTTACCTTCAGAAACACACAAACAAACACAATCGTATTACAAAAAGACGAAATATTATTACAACTTTTATGAAACATATTTAACCTCAAGAATTCTGACCATCTTCTACCGTACGTGTGGAATAATATCCTTTCCTTCTGATTTATCTTCCTTATCATCATGATCTTCAACTTCAAGTTTCGGCTCGACTTCTTCTAAATTAGAATAAGTTGTATTTAAATTGTATTATAATAATTTCATTATCCAAATTGGAAAAAAAAAAGTTAAACCACATATGGCATCATAAATTCATAAGCTAAATCCCAGCTATCAACATAATTTCATAAACTAAACCAAAACAAATAGAACTAAACCGATTTGTTGAATTAGAAAATTCAAAACATTAACGAAGAATTGATCATAAGTCATAAGAAATGAACAAAACACACGTCCTTACCTTGGCTTGCATTTGGAAAGTGATCAATGGTGTGGCCTTCAAGAAATACGTTTAAGATTCAAGAAGTAGGTTTAAGAAGTAGGGTTTCACTATAGGAAAACTGCAAATTAGCGTCGAAATTTAGCGTCGAAATGTTTTCGACGCTAATATAGCGTCGAAATTGCGTCGAAATTGTGTCAATATACAGATTCGACGCTAAATCGACGCTAAATAGCATCGAATTAGCGTCGAAATTTCTAAATTCGACGCTAATTCGATGCTAATGTTGCATCGATTTAGCGTCGATTACGTAGCGTCGAATATAGCGTCAAATTTGCCTCAAATTGGTAGGTAGGAGACTCATTAAAAACGAGTTTACCTACCTGGGTACAAAATCGACGCCAATTCGATGCAAAACCGACACTAAGGTATTTGACGCTAAATCGATGGTAAATATTCGATGCAAATTCGTTGCTAAATCGCTGCTAAATTCTCCTATATATACTGAACCCCCCCCACCGCTTGAATCAGTCCACCAGTTTTTAAAAAAAAAAAATTCGAAAAAAAAAATTTTTTTTACAAAGTTTTGAAAAAAAAAAATTTGAAAATTTTTTTTTTTGTTTTCAAAATTTAGAAAAAAATGGGGGATATATACGAACTCCGACGCTGGATGTATCAACGTAAAGATGCAAATGGTGGGCTTTCAGAAGAGTTCCTCAATGGCCTTCAAATTTTCATGGCTCAAGCGAGTAGTGTGCCTACAATTCAACGAACCGGAGTGATGGTGTGCCCGTGTCGGAAGTGCAAAAATTCGAGGACGCAGACAATTGATACAGTTGGTACGCATTTATTTAATAGAGGGTTTACACCTGAATATTATGTTTGGTTTTATCATGGAGAGGGATATGAAGATGAAACTTCGGGTAGTACTAGTTATCAACCTATGGATCAGGGTTATTCGAATGAGCAATTTGATCAGCATCAATTTGTTATAGAAAATGATCATGATGTCGGGTTAGAACGTAATAGGTTCGAAGAAATGGTAACCGATGCATTTCCTGGAGTTATGTCTACTCCTGATGTTGCTGAGGAACCCAATGTAGATGCCAAAAAATTCTATGATATGCTTGATTCTGCAAACCAACCAATCTATGAAGGTTGTAGGGAAGGTCTGTCTAAATTATCATTGGCATCTAGGATGATGACAATAAAGTCTGATCATAATCAATCTCAGAGTTGCATGGATGATTGGGCAGCTCTTCTAAAAGAATATTTGCCAGAGGGTAATCAAGCTGCTGAGTCATACTACGACATACAAAAACTAGTATCTAGTTTAGGATTGCCTTCGCAGACGATAGATGTTTGCATTGACAATTGCATGATATTTTGGAAAGATGATGAAAATCTGCAGGAATGTCGATTTTGCCACAAACCAAGATTTAAGCCCCAAGGAGCTGGTAGAAGTAAAGTGCCGTTCCAGAAAATGTGGTACCTGCCCATAACAGATAGGCTACAAAGGCTATACCATTCGGAACGAACAGCTGCATCAATGAGGTGGCATGCAGAACATTCAACTACTGAAAGAGAAGTTCATCATCCTTCTGATGCAAAAGCTTGGAAACACTTTAACTCGGTACACTCTAATTTTGCTAAAGAGAAGCGCAATGTTTATCTTGGCCTATGTACAGATGGTTTTAGTCCGTTCGGTATGTCTGGCAGGCAATATTCTTTGTGGCCGGTTATATTGACTCCTTATAACCTTCCGCCTGATATGTGCATGCAGAGGGAATTTTTATTTTTGAGTATTTTAGTCCCTGGTCCGAAGCATCCAAGAAGATCAATTGATGTGTTTTTACAGCCGCTGATTGACGAGTTGAATTTGTTGTGGTCTCATGGGGTTCGTACATTTGATTACTCCAGGAAAAAGAATTTTACCATGCGAGCTGTGCTTATGTGGACGATAAGCGATTTTCCAGCGTACGGAATGTTATCTGGTTGGACAACACATGGTAGGTTATCATGTCCGTATTGCCAAAATGAAACAGATGCATTCCAACTTAAAAATGGTAGAAAATCTTGTTGGTTTGATTGTCACCGGAGGTTTCTCCCTATGAACCATCCGTACCGGGGGAATAGAAGACTATTCACAAAGGGCAAACGTGTACGTATCCCCCCCACCTCCATATCTTTCAGGAGAGCAAATTGAAGGTCAACTTGATTATTGGGGAGCTCAGGACACAGCAAAACGTGGAGGTAACTGGCTTAACATCCCGACCAATCTCCCAGATGGATACCTTGTCGAACATAATTGGCATAAGAAGAGCATTTTCTGGGATCTACCGTACTGGAAGGATCATCTATTGCGCCACAATCTTGATGTCATGCACATTGAGAAAAACTTTTTCGATAACATCATGCATACCATCTTAAACGTTTCAGGCAGGTCTAAAGACAACGTGAAGTCTAGATTTATATGCTCTAGATTTGAGTTACATCTCACGGGAGATGGTAGAGCTCCAGTCCCTATCTTTAGATTATCAAACGAAGGGAAATCAACATTCTTCAACTGGGTTTCCACCGACGTAAAGTTTCCAGATGGATACGTGTCAAAACTCTCTAAGTCGGTAGAGCAAGGGAAAAAATTTTCTGGCATGAAGAGTCATGATTGTCATGTGTTTATGCAGAGATTATTGCCTTTCGCTTTTGCCAACGAACGTGCATGAATCACTTGCAGGTATAATTTTTATGATGATATATAAATATCTAATTAAACACATGATGTGTGAATTGAAAAAGTATATTTATTTTTTTGATGATATTGAACTTCGGTTTTAGGTGTTGGAGCATTTTTTCGAGATCTGTGTGTGCAAACTCTGATTGAGGATGGAATTCAACAACTAAAACATAACATCCCAATACTGTTGTGCAACTTAGAGAAGATATTTCCTCCATCTTTCTTTGATGTTATGGAGCATCTTCCTGTCCATCTTCCTCACGAAGCCGATTTAGGAGGGCCCGTTCAATTTCGTTGGATGTATCCTTTCGAGAGATTCATGAAACACTTAAAAGGAAAGACAAAAAACCTGGCTAGGGTTGAGGGATCAATTGTTGCGGGAAGTTTAACCGAAGAAACCTCTCATTTCAGCTCATATTACTTCTCTCCCACTGTCCGGACACGAAAAAGAGCTCCACGTAGGTACGACGATGGTGGCATCGCGCAATCGTATCCGGTTTCAGATGTCCCAGATATATTTTGTGCAGTTGGTAGGCATGCCGGAATCACAAGAGAAGAAAATTGGTTCTCATACGAAGACTACAATTGTGCACACACATATATTCTCTTACAATGCGATGAAGTTACCCCATTTTTGAGGTACATATTATAATTACCAACTACGGACTGATGTCAAAAGGGTTATATTCGTACTTATATATATATGCTTTGAAAACATTTATTATAACTATATTTTCTTGTAGTGAATTCATTCGCCAAGTTGCCGAGGCTTTCCCAAATGCATCCGCCGATGAGATTGAAAAACGTAAAGATCTCCACTTTGCTAAATGGTTGAAAACTCAAGTAAGTTTAAAACAAAATTATATATATCTACTTTAATTCCATTAAAACCTATATATACAATTTGTGTTTATTATATATTTACAATATGTATACTGTATTTGCCAGGTTGATTATGGAGACACGTCGTACCCTGTATGGTTTAGAGAGTTGATCCAAGGTCCATTGGGAAAAGTTACGTCATCTCCAATGTATTTTACACGAGGTTATGTGTTTCATACGTTCCAACGTGGAAAAAACAGAACAACTGCGAACTATGGTGTGGTGGTTCGAGCGGGGGACACGGATTTTTATGGCATTATACAAGACATTATTCAAGTGCAATTCCCTGGTTTGGTTAACTTAAAGTGCACCCTTTTGAAATGCGAGTGGTTTGATCCAATTGTCGGGCGAGGGATTCGAGTAGGAAAGTTTGGTGTCATCGATGTTAACGGATCTCGTTCTTATGCAAAGTACGATCCATTTGTCCTTGCATCACAAGCGGATCAAGTTTGTTTCATACCATATCCACGTGTCAGAAAAACAGGGATTTCATGGTTATCTGTGCTTAAAATAGCTCCCTGAGGAATGATAGTTGAATCCGATGACGCTCCTATGCAATATGAAGCTGCCGTGGATATAACAACTCCAGAACAAGATATAGACAACATCATTCTTATAGATCCGCAAAATCGAGAAGCTGAAATTCTTTCGGAGGCTACCGATGCAGAAATCCCGGAAGACGAGTTCGCAAACGAGAGTGACGATAATACCGATGAGAATGACGATGACTCAAATGACGATTCGGAGTGAAGGATATACATGTGTTTTATTTGGATTTTTGTTTTTATTTCATTTGTTTCGGATAACATTAATTTGTTATTATACTATATTTTCTATTATTTTAAGTTTTTTTAAAAAAAAAATTAAGCTGAATTGCGTCGAATTAGCGTCGACTGAGATGAATTTGACGCTAAATCGATGCTATTTAGCGTCGTTTTTGCATCGGCTAATAAAAAATTCGACACCTTCTCCATTCTATACCCTAAACCCAAAAAAATAAAATGTTTAGCTTTAGCGTCGAATTAGCATCGAATCAGATGAATTCGACGCTAACGTGACGCTAAATAGCATCGATTTAGCGTCGAATTCATCTGATTCGATGCTAATTCGACGCTAAAGCTAAACAAATTCTGTGTTTTTTGGGTTTAGGGTATAGAATAAAACATTTAAAAGTCAACAATTACGAGTGAAGTATATATATTAGATAAACTGAATAATTTAATTGCAAACAACTAAGTTCATATAATTATACTTTTAAACAAAAGCATATAAGTCTTACATTCTATAAACTATATTGGTTTACATATACTATCATAAAATATTTCGGAACTAGATAGATATTTTAAAATTTCAAAAGTTTAAATTATTCGGTAGTAATAAAGATTGAAAATGATAAGATAATTGTCGTATAGGTGGTAGTTTCTATACCCTAAACCCAAAAAACACAGAATTTTTAGATTTAGCGTCGAATTTGCGGCGAATTCATCTGATTCGCCGCTAATTTAGCGTCGAATTAGCGACGAATTCATCTGATTCGCCGCTAATTCGACGCTAAATCTAAAAATTCTGTGTTTTTTGGGTTTAGGGTATAGAATGAAAAATGTGTCGATTTTTTATTATCCGATGCAAAAACGACGCTAAATCATGGTTTTTTTATTATCCGATGCAAAAACGACGCTAAATTTTGGTTTAACCGATGGCGGCAAACCGAAATTCTTTACATTTGTTTGGGCTAAATTTTTGGCGGTAAATAAAATTGGTACGACGCTAAACCGACGCATATTTGCGTCGATTTTGCGTCGATAACCTTAACCGACGCAAAATCGACGCAAATTTGCGTCGGTTTAGCGTCGACCAGTTCTATTAAATCGACTGAAATGTCTTCTTCTCCCCACGCGACCCATAACTCTCTCCAAATAAAACCGCCGCCGCCATCGATCTCTTCTCCTCCTTCTTCCTCCATTCTCTTCCCCCCGCAACACCGCCGCCGTGCCTCTCTCTCTCTCCGCCACCTCCTCTCTCTCTCGGCCACCTCCTCTCTCTCTCCGCCGCGGGCCTCTTCTCTCTCTCCGCCGCTCAACTCCTCTCCCTCCGCCTCTTAACTCCTCTCCCTCCGCCTCTTCTCTCTCTCCGCCACCTCCTCTCTCTCTCCGCCACCACTGCCGCCGACGAGATCCACGGTTTGATCGGTTTAATTATGGTACAAATTTTTTTTTTCCAATCTTTAATTATGCAAATGTTTTTTTTGGGTTTGTGTATAAAAAAAATCATTTTCTTGATTAATAGGAAATAGAATTTTCTTGATTAATAGGAAATGGAATGGATTTAGTTGGTAAATTTTTAGGAAAAGTTTTTTAGAAAATGGAATTGAATTTAGATTTGATAGAATGGATTTATGTGTGTAATGATATATAAGTTATATATAAATTTAAAAATTTATTGACCTCATAAAAACGAATTTAGTAATTTATGATTCTTTTATGTAAAATAGTATAATAAAAAATTAAAGAATTTTTACATAATAAACAAATGTATTAATAAGTATTTTAAGAAATTAATGTATGAATTGAATTAATCTATAATTATGGATTTAAAATAAATAAGTTATTGTGGTTTGGATGGGAAATTAATAATTTTGGTCTAGTTTTTATAATGATGAATTTATAAAAATAAATTTTTGAAGTTAAAATAACAAAACAAGTTTACAAATTATGTTCATATTTATATACAAAATTTAAATTTTTTTAGCATTTTAGGAATTATTTTTATAAATTTAATATTTATTTATGAATTTATATGTTTTCTATTTTTATTTATTAATTTTTTTTTTTTTATAGGCGGATCGACCACCTTCCTACGGACAGTTATTTGGCGAGGATGCTACGATTCCTGGATATGATGGTCGTCGCGGATCAGGATCAGGATCAGTGTCGGGTTCGCAAGCTGCGACATATCGTCCACGACCTCCACCACGAGGTCCATCACGAGTTGCACCACGTGTTGCACCACGAGCACCGCCACCGCCACCGCCTCAGCCAGAACCAGAGACACAGACAGAAGAAAACGCAGCAGACCCTTCTGATGACCACCAAGAGCCGCCACCGGCAAACGTGCCTCTCTTGATGCGGATTACCGAGCTTCTCCGCCAACCTGGACGAGAGACACGGGTTAGGACTCTCCATCCGATGAGGCCTCCTGGTACATTATGGTATGATTATATCTTTTACAATATTACTAATATTGGTTATTTAATTTTAATTACAAATTATAATTAGATCATTGTAAATTCTTGTTTAACAGGTTTAGCGATAACAAGGTATCGCGTTCGGTCACTAAGGCCATCGCGGCCTATTTCACTATGCCCCATGCTAATTGGAGCAGGACGCCGCAGCATGTGCGAGATATTTGGTTCGAATCATGGGCGGTAATTCTTTTTTAATATTTATTTTTAATTATTACAAAATTTTATTTTAAATATATTCATAATATTATTCGTATTTTTGTAGCAAGGGTGGCATTGGGAAGAAGCTCGTACGTTCGAAGTGCGAGCAGAGTTCGAGCGTAAGGCGCTTAAGCGTCTCAACGGTTACGTCGGTAACTTGAAGAAGGCGTGGCGCGCGAAAGGCGATGAGGCGAAGCCGCTAGGGATGAATCCCGATGTTTGGTCGGGTTTAGTGCAGTTCTGGGAGGATCCCCATTCGGTGATTAAATCGGGGAAGTGTTCTGTAGCCCGTCTCACCCCTGTGGCCGAAGGAGATGGACCTTCAAAGCATTGTGCGGGTCAAACATCGTACGCCACAGTACGACTGGATATGGTAATTTATTTGATTTCTTTGTATTTTAAATATTTATATAATTTATATTTAAGTTTTATTTACGTTTATTTTTGTTTAACAGGCTGATGGCGGTGATCTTCCTCCGATGGTTAAAGTGATGGAGAAAACTCATCGGAGGAAGGATGGGACGTTTGTTACCGCTCAAGCGAAACGAACGTTCCACGAGTACAACGCACGACTGGCAGAGCTAGACGAATCTGTGCAGTCTACGATGGGTGTCCAAGATTTGGATCGACTTTACGAAGAGGTAATTTTTTAGATTTTCTTAATATATTTAATTAAAATTATTTTTTATTACAATTTTATTGTATAACATTTTTATTTTATAGGTTGCACCGAAGAAGAGAGGACGAACGATGGGTGTTGGATCCATCAGAGATGTCCCAGCAGCTTGTTCGTCGGCTCGATATTCTTACACCGCGGGTCCGTCTCAGCCACAATTGACCAAGCAGTTGGAAACTGCTAATTCTAAGATTTCGCAGCTAGAGACTAACCTTTCGGCGATGACTAGTCTCTTCAACATCATTGCAGTGGATAATCCGACATTAGCAACTGCCTTGCAAGGGCTTCAGTTTCCTCCACCGCCTCCTCCACCTGACGGTCCTACGCAATTCGAGCAAGAATCCGAAGAGATGATCCGGGAGGATGTCATCAACCTAAGGACCCAACAACAAGAGTAGATTAGGATTTTTATTTCATTTGTATCGCATATTTTGTTTTATAATGTTTTTAATTTTTTATATATTTTATAATATTTTTAAAAAAATTTTCATTTTTTTTTTCAAAAAATAAAATCATAATCGACGCTAAATCGATGCTATTTAGCGTCGAATTAGCGTCGACACTTTCGACAATTTCGACGCTAATTCGACGCTAAATAGCATCGATTTAGCGTCGATTTATGGCATTGAAATACTGTGACGCTAAATCGATGCTAATTAGCGTCGAATTAGCGTCGATATGTTGCATCGACACACTGTGACGCTAATTCGACGCTAATTAGCATCGATTTAGCGTCGAATTATTAGCGTCGAATTAGCGTCGTATTGTGTTTCGACGCACAATTAGCGTCGATTTAGCGTCGAAATATTATTAGCGTCGAGGGTTTAGCGTCGAAATCATTTTCGACGCTAATTCGACACTAAGGGCTGTTAGTGTCGAATTAGCGTCGAATTCCGCTGACGCTAAATGTCTGTTTTCTTGTAGTGTTTGAACCAACGAACACATGTACATGGAGGCTAGGGTTCGGTGCTTACCTTATGGGGATGACGGTTACTGACAGCAGTGAACGTTCCAGGTTAGGTGTAGATCAGCGGTTTTGGATTCTAACAACATACGGTTTGGGTTCCAATGAAAGTCACAATCATCTATTAAAGTTAGAAACATACGCAAGCAAAGAATTAGAAAAGTTCCCTATTAAGATAGGACCAAATTTTAGATTCGATCATAAACAGAGAACGAACTATGAAACAATCATATAATTCGGCGACAAAGATAAATACCTTGAAAGTAATGGATGGAGATACGCCTGAAAAAGAAAAACAATAACCGGAATCACATAAGAATCAATCCAAAACCTCATACAAAAGAAAAGCATAACTAAATCAGTAGATCTAAAATTGTTGAAAAAATGAAAACACTATATGCACTGGACATAAGAACATATATATATAGTACACAAAACCTAAGATTTTTTTTTTTGTTTGTTAAAGAAAACCTAGGGTTTCACATACAGGATAAATATGAAAAATTAACATAAAATTAATGATAGTATAGATATTAAGGAAATATACGTAAAAATGATCTCCAAGTATCTCAACACTATATTATGCGACGATAATTATGGCGAAAATAATTATGGAATTATCAAAATAACAGAAAATTTCCATATACAAATCATTTACTCGGGATCAAGTTTATAAATACATAATAAAATAGATCAAGTCCGTCTAATTAAGATCAAATTACCAGATCTTGAGAATACATAAAATTGAGTCATAACCTACCAAAAAAAGATTATGTTAAATTACCTGGTCCAATAAGAAGTTGTACCAAACCTTATCATTGACCTTCGATTTGAAGCTGACCGAAAACCACTTTACTGAAAAAGATTGAAGAAAGAAAGCCTTGCGAGTCAAACAACACAAACATTAAGAGATCGATATAAAGATTATATGCACACGTAAAATATGAAAAGGAATATGTAAGAAGAACACGATCAAGAAGTAGGCATGCCGATTATGATAGGTTAAACATAAGAAAGTATATGGAAAAGAAAGAATACATACCTAGATTGAGGAATATAAGAATCTGCGAAACAAAGAAAATTTTCGTAATTAATAGAAAAAGTAAAGATTATTGAACAAAAAGAAACACACAGAGAACGCAAAAGATAATAAAGGTACATAAACTGGTTGAACCCTAGGATTTATATATATATCTATAAGAAATTGCGTGGAGAGGTAGTGGTTAGAGTTTTTTATACAACCATTTTTGTTTATGGGCCACAATAAAAATTAAACGGGATCAATTAAACACAATAATTAGAGTTATTTTAGCCCAAATTAACTCGATGGCAAGAGACTGTAAATATGGGAAATTTGCATATATGATTAAACAATCCTAGATCCATATACGTGGGCAATCGGCAAAGCCCAACAAATTCGTAATAATCGTTTGATGACATTGATATGTAATATATTGATTCATTAAGGGTAATATAGGTAAATCAAGTTTTGAACTCACTCTGAAAGCGCTATATAGGATTTTTGACTTCTCTTTTATAAATATAGATAGGGGATTTTTGATAATCTATTTACAAACTTAATTTTCGTTCTTTCCCAAATAATTCACAATATATTACTACATTAATTATAAACATATTTATGAAAAAAAAATTGCAAACATGGACCAAACTTCAATTCTCAATTTAGTACTCCCTCCGTTCCTAAAAGACAAAAAATTTACAAAAAAAATTGTTCCACAAAGATAGATTTTTTTTTATGTTTTCTATGCACTTTTGTCATTTATTGATAAGAAAATGTAGTTTTCGAGAAAAATATTCAAATACTATTGGTTGAAACTTTTTGAAAACTATTTATTGCAAAAATTAATACATTTATTATAGGTCATTAATTGTTTTTCTTAATATGTGTAAAAATACCAAAACATCTACTCTCTCTGTATAATTTTAAATGATTTTTAAGTTTTCTACACACAAATTAAGAAACTATTTAATTTTCTATTTTTCAACATAAAACCACCAATTCCAATACAATTTAACCAATAGAAAGCTAATCTGCAGAATTTAAAGAGTCAAAACAACAAAAAGATAATTAATTTTACTTTGAAAATTTAAAACATCATCTAATTTGAGACAAAAAATCTTTCTAAAAAATCATTTAATATGATAAGGAGGGAGTATCTTTTAGAAACGGAGGGAGTATATGTTTATATTAACATAAAATATTTCAAATCGCTACCTCAATAATATCCAATTTGTTATTAAAATAATAAAAAATCAAAACAGTTTTTTTAAGTATCAAAAGAGTGAGTATATGGATTATATTTTTAAATTTTTAGTTAATATTTGATATTGATTTGCAAGTTTATTCCTTATCAAATATTGCTCAATGCTCCATATTTTCACCTTCGTTTCATTGCTCTTTTTTTTCTTGCTTTCTCATGATTTTTAATCAAATTCTTTATCTTGTAGATTAATTCGAGATGTAATTCAAGTTTATGTGAAGAATTAAGTAGGCATAGTTTATAAACTATATTTGATTTTTTTTTATATATAAATATTTGTGACAAACTAAAATAGTTCTATGAATCACTTAGGTCCCAAAATATAAATCATGTGCTCTCTAATGATCTTTTTCCTCACCTCTTTTCTATTAAGGAGAGGATGCAACATTGAGTCCGATGTTTTGTGCTATGAACAATATTCACTTGAAGTCACTTAATTCTTTTTATTCCAGAAGAGAAGGTACACATAGAACTCACCATCAAATATGTTTTCAAAAGCTTTTTTTGTTTTTTACTATGTATATTTCCACTTTATCGGGAAGATGGGGAATATGTCATGCCAAACCTTGAAGAACATCCACTTGATCCTAACCAAAATCAGGGACAACAACAAAACAGCCGAGATCCTATTAATAGGAATCGGGTGAGAGATGAAGAACCACCAAGGCAATTGATGCCCGAAGTGAAAGTCACACCACCTACTTTTGATGGAAAAGTAAACCCTGAAGCTTACCTTGATTGGGAGCATAGAATGGAATATGTCTTCCAATGCTACGGCTACACTGGTCCAAAGAAAGTAGCTTTGGCTTCGACTCAACTCACAAAGCATGCCTTATCTTGGTGGGACCGTGAAGTGGCTGAGAGGAGGAGGCATAGATTCCCATCTGTTGATAGCTGGAATAACATGAAATTTCAGCCTACGCAAGAGGTATGTTCCCCCACACTTTCATAGGGAATTACAAAAGAAATTTCGAACACTTTTTCAGGGAACCAAATCTGTTGAAGAATATTATGAGGAGTTCGAGAACTTAAGAAACATATTAGAACTTAAGAAACATATTAGAGCTCGAATTCAGGGAACCAAATATGTTGAAGAATATTATACACGTCTCAGATTCACACCAAGACAAGGCTCACAGATTCAAGGCTTATAGCTAGGCGGAAGTGGTGATGATGGTGAAGTAACCGGTTTGATGTTGATTCCACAACACCAAAGGCTAGAGAATATAATCCAAGGGCTATTCCTCACAAGGATTAGAGACTCTACACGAAATCTAAGTGATTTGATTCCATAAACAACATAGAACTCTCAAGAACAGATTTGATTCAAGACACAAAGTGTTGAAGCAAAGCAAACTAAATTTCAATTGATAAAAGCGTGAATTGAAAGTACTAAGCAATTGAGCTTATATAGATGAACAAGACCTCCAACGGCCGGAAACAATATAGAAAGGAAACAATAAAAATCAAAACAAGCAAAATCTTCTCCATCAATGTCTTTTAGCCGTTGGGCATTAAAGAGGGCGTTTCTTTGGCTTGAAGTGAAAGTTTCTGGAATCTTCTTAAGTCTAGTGTATGAGATGAATGGTTAGGATCTTCTGGAGTGAATAGACGGCCTGGATCAAGAGATGAAAGTGTAGTCTTGAGAGAAAAGGCAAAGGCTCCTCTGAAAAAGGAAAATTCTGTTTCTTTGGTCTTGGGTGAATGGAAAGAAGTGGTGTCGTTTCTGAAACTTCTAAATGGCGTGTAGTCTTCATAGGAATGCAAATAAACAGTAAGAAAATTTTAATTCGTTGGTTGAGTCATCGGTTTGGTTTAGGTCACCGGTAAAGGTCAAATTGAGCATTTCTGATACATCTTCAATTTTGCCTTTCACGGACGTGTCCTGGATGGATTTCTCAATGTTGATGCCTTGGTTTTGATCAACAAATGAGTTATTTGGATGCGAATCATTTGCCTCACTAAAAACCTCTCTTTGGAAAACTCATTGGGATAAAACCAAAAATGAGGGAAAATCGTACAAATGAGACACATGCCCATTTGTTGATCTTGTATCAAAGCCAATGAGGTTTGCATAACATCCTTTCCAAACTCTTTCTTAGCTACAAGGTGGTATGAGTCAAGTATGGTAAAGGCAGCTTCCAATCTTACATCATACCCTCTCCCTTGAAAAGGTTTCGACCTCGAAACTAGTTCATATGCACCAAGAGAAAGCAAGTTAAATCTCATGCGGTTTTGTGATTCTAAGGTCTTACCTTGGTATTGTTTCGGTTCTTGATGGTTTGGTGCATCAGGTGGCTCAGCCTGGTTCACCATAGAGTGGTAGACTTCTTTTGCTACATTCAGTTCAAGGGTGCAAGTATAGTTCGTCAAGGGTTGTTCGCCATGAGGTATTGTGAGGTGCTTCTTTTTAGCCCCAATACCTGAAAATAGATCTTTTGGCGAAGACAAGTACATCATATCCGTGTTTTGAGAAATATAAGAAGCCTTATCAACATAGAAACTAACCCTAGTGTTAGAACATACCTTAGTTTTAGTTTGCATTGCATGGACTTCTTTTTGTTCCAACGAGGCAAGAGTGAATTTGCGATTGTTGAGACAAAATGAATACTGATTGGAGCAATCTTCTTCTTGTTTCTATAGTGTGGTTGTCTTCCGAGGTTGGTTCTTCCCTTAGCCTCAGCCCTTGTTAGTTGTGTGTCTCAAGGTTCTTCAGCTCGTTCCCTGTTCATCCTGGTTGTTGTCGTTGGATTGAGCAAGCTTCCTGTTTCTTCGTGGTGATCTTGAGTAAGTTTGCAGAGGTGGCTTGGCTATTTGGATTTTCTTTGGTTGGTTTTTAGTAATTTTAAGCAGGTAATTAGATCATTTGTTTAGTGGTAGTTTTGTTTTAATCTTTCTATGCTCACCGTTATACTTTCGGGCTAAGCTTCCTGGTAATCTTTCGGGCTACGCTCCATGGTAAACTTTCGGGTTTTGCTTTTGATGTATCCGTATGTAATGTTACCTTGTTTATATAATATTATTTAGTGGAAAAAAAACGATCCATCTCCCATCTCTACTTGAATTCAAAAAAAAATTATACTATCTTTAAAACAGTTCATCGTAATGGAATTTAGCAGATATTTTTTAAAATAACATTGAACCAATGGATAGAAAAAAAAATAGTTAGAAACAGTGATATTTAAAAAATGATTACTTATATCATCTCCTGCTTCAAGATACCAAACAGCCTCTGCAAAAGGATTCAATATGTAATAACTAGATTATGGTGGGATTGAAGTATGGAAAAGAAGAAAATGTGTTGGGTTGCATGGGAAAAACTCACAAAGTGTAAGAAACAAGGGGGACTGGGATTCAGAGACATCCAAATCTTCAATGATGCTCTGCTGGCTAAATTAAGCTGGAGGATCTTAACAAACCCGGAATGTCTACTTGTTAGAACTCTCCTGGGGAAATAATGTCATTCAACATCTTTCCTTGATAGCACAACACCAAAATCTTGTTCACATGGATGGAGAGGAGTCATGATAGGTAAAGATCTACTGAAACATAAGCTAGGCAAAATCATTGGAAATGGGAAAACTACCAAAGTATGGCAAGACTCTTAGTTATCTCTAACCCAACCAACCTTTTGGTCCACCAAATGAACACAATAAAGATATGTTAGTGGAGGAGCTGTTATTACCTGATAGCAAAGTGTGGAACCTAGAAAAGATTGAGGATATGCTTCGTGGTCTGTAGCAGTGCATTCTAAAGCTGTAACGAAGCCTGATAGGGGCACCTGATCAGTTTGCCTAGCTAGGCAATCCCTCAGGCCTCTACTCAGTTAAATCCGGTTATCATACAACCAAGGATTCTTCCTTTGATTTGGAATCCAATCCACCTGCATTCAATTGGAACTCAGAAATTTGGAACAAAAACATCTCCCAAAAGCTAATACTATTTCAGTGGAAAGCAATGTGTATAGCCCTACCTATAGAAGATCATATGGCATCTAGAGGTATTACCAACCAAGCTAATTGCAGCAGATGTGGAGAAGCTGAATCCACGACCTACATTTTCTTCCACTGCCAATTCGCAAGGCAAGTGTTGCTTATGCCCCCCTTCAAAGCACAAGTCAATTCCCTCCAAATAGCATATATCATCTGGGATAACTTTATCAAAGCCGCTAATCTGCTTACCACCATCAAGCATCGTATCTAGGCCTCTGGTTCCTTGGATCCTCTGTGCTCTGTGGATTGCACAAAACAACAAAATTTTCCACAATCGGATCTATACAGTGGAAGAGACAATGGTCAAGGCCATCAAGTGAAAGCAGAGCAAAAGCTCAAAGAAGAAAAACAGAGTTTTGTAACTTTCTCTCTTATTTCGCTTAAAGATTTTGGTTACATCAAGATGTTATTTATAGCTAAGATACAAAACCCTAAATCAGCTCACTAGCTGTCAGTCAATGACTCGAAATTGCTAAGGGTGGTGCTAAATCGATAGTACCAAACCGTACACATGAAGCTGGCATGACTCTTCTTTTGTCTTTTGTAAAACTCATCTTTGTGACCGTTGGAGGAGAAGATAAGATTGCTGACTTGGGCTTCTCCTTTGACTTGGGCTTCTCTTCACTTGGGCCAACATCTTTCTCATTTACTAAACTCTACGTTTTGTTCTGTTTTGAATTCAAACTCGTGTTCTGTTTTGAATTCAAGGTCGTGATCATGTTCTGTTGCTCAATAGCCCCCTTCAAACTTGGTGTGAGTGGAGGCTGAATACCAAGTTTATACCTGAGAGATGTAAACGCAGTAGTAGGGAGAGATTTGGTAAAGATATCTGCTAACTGTTGATGTACAGGGATATGCTTCACAACAAGAGATCTCAAAGCCACTCGTTCTCTAACAAAGTGGTAATCAGCCTCAAAATGTTTCGACCATGGATGCATCACAAGATTTGCTGTAAGATGGACTAAAGAAAGGTTATCTCCATAGAGAACTGCCGGCTCTGGTTGAGGTATGTCAAGGTCTCGGAGAATGAAGTTTAACCACATAATCTCACAAGTTGTTTCGGAGAGAGCTCTGTAATCAGCCTCAGTAGAGCTCCTAGCTACTGATTGCTGTTTCTTTGTAGACCAGGAGATTAAGTTATTGCCAAGGAACGTACAATACCCAGCAGTAGATCTCCTTGTTTGTGCACAACCTGCCCAATCACTGTCACTATATGCAGCAAGAGTGAAATCCGTATTTCTGGTGAAAGATATCCCATAATCTGATGTACCTAGGACATATCTCAAGATTCTTCTTAGGAGATTGAAGTCTGAGACCGATGGTTGATGCATCTTTTGACAAACAAAGTTGATAGCAAATTGTAAGTCTGGTCTTGTCATGGTGAGATATTGTAACTTTTTAGCAAGGCTTCTGAAGTAACTCAGATCAGAGAACAACACATCTTGATCAGGAACATTGTTCAGTTGCAAAGGAAGAGGAGTAGCGATTGGAACACACACACTCATTCCTGCCACTGCTAAAAGATCTTCAGCATATCTCTCTTGTGATAGAAGTAGACCATCCTTATGAAACTTAGCTTGAACTCCCAAGAAATGATGCAATTGACCCATGTCTTTCATTCTGAATTGAGTATGCAAGGCCTTGAGAAATTGATCAGTCAAAACCTTATTGTTACCTGTAAGAATCGTATCATCCACATAGAGAAGAAGGATGATGATATCCTTACCTTTGATGTAAACAAACAATGAGGGATCATGTTTGCTACATATAAAACCATATTCGAGAAGATAATCACTGAACTTATCATACCAAGCCCTTGGGGACTGTTTCAAACCATAGATCGACTTGTGGAGCTTACATACATGATCTGGTTTAGATGAATCCATAAATCCAATTGGTTGTTTCATGTACACTGTCTCAAGAAAATCACCATGGAGGAATGCGTTCTTCTCATAGAGTTGCTTAATATCCCAGTTCATTACTGTGGCTGTATGTAAAACAGATCGAACTGTGACAGATCGCACCATGGGACTATAAGTCTCTAAGAAATCAACCCCTTCTTCTTGGTTGAATCCTTTAGCCACTAAGCGAGCTCTCAATCTGTCGAAGGTGCCATCCGATTTCAATTTAGTAAATATCCATCTATTACCCAAAACATTCATCTCTGGAATTCTTGGCACTAGGGACCAAGTTTGAGTTTCAGAACAAGTCTCCATTTCTTCCCCCATAGCTGCATTCCATTTTGGATCTTTCAAAGCTGCAGCTACAGTCCTTGGCTCTGGATAAGCGATTTTTCGAGTTAAGAGAGCATACCTTGGATTCGGTTTAGAGATACCTCCTTTAGACCTTGTAATCATAGAGTGTTGAGATAGGAGATGCAGAGATTGTTGAGCAGAAGGAAGGACAGGTGAACTGTTGCCTATAGTACAAGTTCTATTGCTTGTCGTACATTCAGATTCACCCTTAGCCCCCTGAAGTAGAAACACTCTGACTCTCTTCCAATTGAGTTGCCTCTATTGCAGAAAAATCCTCATCTTGCGGATAGTCTTGAAGAGGAGCAAAAGGATTATTTGTTTGAGGAATAAAGCTGGAAGGACTTATCAAACTGCTTGTTGTGGTAGGAAGATGTGTCCTGAATCCCCGAAGCCATGATTCTTGAAGAAGAGTCCCTGCAGGTGGATGGAGAGACTGGTATGTCCCATCAAATGGAAAAAGTTCTTCATCAAAAATAACATGGCGACTAATATAAACTCGTCCAGTTGGTGGATATAAGCATCTATACCCCTTATACTTTTCATTATACCCCAAAAACACACACTTGAGACTGCGTGGATCAAACTTATTCTGAGCATAATCTCGAAGAGTAGGAAAACACGCAGAGCCAAAGGTTCTAAGAGATGTGTAATCCGGTGGTTTACCATGTAGTTGTTGGTAGGGACTGTGTTTTGTTTCCAAAGTATCATAAGCTCTCCCTAGACCATGAATAGCAGCAAAGATCATAGCTTTTTCACTAACAGAATGTCCTAGGGATGAAAGATGATCACAGATAAGTTTAACTTCATTAAGATACTCAGCCATGGACTTATCTTGTTTGGAGAGGGTCTGAAGACGGCGTTGAAGATCAAAGACTCGGGAAGACGAGACCCTGTTGAAGTAGTTGGCAACAGTAGACCAGATCTCCTGAGATGTCCGGCAAGAAACCACCTGACTGAGAATATCGGTTGAGAAGGACCCAATGAGCCAAGACTTCACAATGTTGTCGATTTTGATCCAGGTGTAGAAATCTGGGTTTGGAGCTTATGTCTGTTGGTTGTTGATGCCAGGAACCAAGATCGAAGCTGGTGGTTGAAGAGTGGAGCCATTGACAAAATCCAGTAAGCCTTGACTCGTGAGATAAGTCTCAAACTGAAATTTCCACAAGAGATAAGTTTTCTCAGTGAGAGAGACAATAACCCAAGAAGAAATGTTTAGAGATGGAGTGGAATAAGGTTCTAGAGCTTGAGCCGCCATGGCTCTGATACCATGAAAGTAGAGCAAAAGCTCAAAGAAGAAAAACAGAGCTTTGTAACTTTCTCTCTTATTTTCGCTTAAAGATTTTGGTTACATCAAGATGTTATTTATAGCTAAGATACAAAACCCTAAATCAGCTCACTAGCTGTCAGTCAATGACTCGAAATTGCTAAGGGTGGTGCTAAATCGATAGTACCAAACCGTACACATGAAGCTGACATGACTCTTCTTTTGTCTTTTGTAAAACTCATCTTTGTGACCGTTAGAGGAGAAGATAAGGTTGCTGACTTGGGCTTCTCCTTTGACTTGGGCTTCTCTTCACTTGCCGCGAACATCTTTCTCATTTACTAAACTCTGCGTTTTGTTCTGTTTTTGAATTAAAACTCGTGTTCTGTTTTGAATCCAAGGTCGTTATCATGTTCTGTTGCTCAATATCAAGGACGCAAAAGAGTGGCTTGATGCACAAGTACCACTTCCCAGAGAAGCTACTCCTACATATGAAAGCCGATTAAACTTACGAGCGATCGGATTGCGATACTTCTCCGACAGGTCATGGAATCAAAATACAGGAGAAGCGGGGCTTGGTTGGCTCATCTGCGGTCCGAACAATTGGATCCTAGGCCAGGAAGCTAAAGGAGTACCTCAGATCTCAAGTTCCCTCATGGCGGAAGCTTTAGCGATGAGAGAAGGATTGTTACAAGCGTCGATTCAGAATCTCCAGATCGAGACGTGGTTTCGGATTGCAAACAACTCATTGACCTTATCAACTCAAGAGGATCCCATTTAGAAATCTATGAGATCATTCAAGATATTCAAATCTCTCTTACGATCTGAAAATCTCTACTTTTAATTTCATCGCAAGGGATTTGAACATTAAAGAGATTAGCAAAATCAGCAATGTACACTGAACAGGGTCAGTCCGGTTTAGGAACAATTTCGATTTAATTAATGAAACCAATTTCGACGAAAAAAAAAAAACATCAAATATATATGACTTAGGGATGTTCGGGGTTTTGCGGACTTAAAAAAATCAATCACTTTCAAGATCAATCCGGTTTGGTTCAGATCCGTTGCAGTTAAAAATAAAAGATTATAATAAAAACAAAATTAGTTTATTTAATTTATATTGTGGTTTTAAGCAAAAACACTTGATTGGCTAGTACAACTCAAACAAAAAACCAAAAAAAAAAAGACGATTCGGGAGAAGATGAGAAACCAAAAGAAGAAGAAAAAAAGATAGGAAACGAGTCGAGAAACTTCGTATCAAATCTTAAACCTTCAAGATCTCTCCTTTTCTCACTTTGCTTCTTCTCATCTTCACCTATATATATATTATACACACACTCTCCATAACTCGTAAACTCAACAAAACTCAAAACTAGAAATTATTCTTATCATTTTTCTCATATTTACACTTAACCAAATGGCTTCCACACTTTCATTCACATCTTCTCTACGTTCACCTCTCGCTTTATCTCCATCTTCCTTATCCAAATCCGCTTCACCGTTCTCGGTCTCGTTTCCACGGAAGATTCCCAGCCAGATCAGAGCTCAAGACCAGAGAGAAAACTCCATTGATGTTGTTCACCAAGGACAAAAAGGGAATCAAGGATCTAGTGTCGAGAAAAGACCTCAACGCTTGGCCATGGACGTTTCCCCTTTCGGTATGTTTAACTAATCCGACTTTATACCTTGATACTCTGTTTTTTCTTTTGCTTAAACCATGCTCTGTTTATGTCGTAACGAAAGGATTGTTGGATCCTCTGTCTCCAATGAGGACAATGCGTCAAATGCTGGACTCCGTGGACAAGATGTTCGAGGATGCTATGACATTCCAAGGAATGAACAGAGGAGGCAATAATGGAGTTTCAGAGATTCGTGCGCCATGGGACATCAAAGAGGAAGAACATGAGATCAAGATGCGTTTCGACATGCCTGGACTGTCCAAAGAAGATGTTAAAGTCTCTGTCGAAGATAACCTCCTTGTAATTAGAGGAGAGCAGAAGAAGGAAGATGATAATGATTCTTGGTCTGGAAGAAGCTTTAGCTCTTATGGAACGCGGCTTCAGCTACCAGACAACTGTGAGAAAGACAAGATCAAAGCTGAGCTCAAGAACGGAGTCCTCTTTATTTCCATTCCAAAAACCAAAGTCGAACGCAAAGTCATCGATGTCCACATTCAGTAAAGATTCATCAACATTTTTTCTTCTTCTCAAGTTGTTTGTTGTAAAAAAGTTGTTTGTCGTAGCTATATATCATACGAATATGTAGCTTATTGTGATAAGGACATATTATAATCTACATTAGATTTAGGTTAATTCTTGTATAAATACTCTCATTAATAAAGCAGACTTAGCATTACATGCTATCAGAGAGAAAAACGATCAAATCTTAAATTTTTTTTTTTTTGCCGTCTTCTACTAAATTTTTTTTTCTTTTTCTTCTTCTTCAAGTCTGATCATCAATTATGTCACTGGTCACGGTTCTACTCTTACTCCTCCTAATTCTACTACTCGTACTCCTACACTTCAAGAAACCTCTTCTGCTGATCTCTCCGCCTACAGACAATCCAGGAGTTTTAATTACTCTGGTTCTTCAGTGGTCTATCGAACTCTCAAACTCCCTACAAGATTGGGTTTATTCATGGAACCATACCCAAACCGTCACTAATCCTGATCTTGCTCGTTGGGTCTCTACCAACTCTATGATCGTTGGATGGATTCGCACATCCATCGATCCCAAGCTTCGTTCTACGGTTACTCAGCTTCCAGATGTTCACAAGCTCCGTGAATCTCTACGTCTTCGATTTTCCTTCAAAAACCGTGTTCGTCTTCATCAACTAGAAGATGAGATCACACGCTGCAAACAAGATGGAAAGCCAGTCCTTGACTACTATGGTCGGCTCTCCAAGCTATGGGAGGAACTACAAAACATCAAAACCTCTCGAGCTTGTACCTGTGAAGCCGCCTCTGATCTTGCAAGAGAACGTGAACATGCTCGTGTTCATAAGTTCTTGTTTGGAATAGACTCTGAACGATTTTGTTCAATTCGCTCTCAAATTATTGATGAAGAGCCTTTACCCGATTTGAATACAGTTTATTCACGAGTTATTCGTGAAGAACAACATCTACAAACCTCACGTGCAAAGGAGATTCACACCGATGCGATTGGCTTCTCTGTTCAAACGGACCACATCAAGACTTCTCCTCCGATTGTAGCAGCTGCCGTCACACCTTCTCAAAGTCGTGATCCTAACAGATTTTGCACTCATTGCAATCGGAAGGAACATGACAATTCCGAGTGTTTTCTTCTCCATGGCTATCCGAACTGGTGGCATGAACAACAACTACGTTCTGGTGGTTCCAACACTTCTTCCTCTGCTGGTACTAATTTGCGTGGTCGTGGTGGAGCTCGGTTCGGTTCTCAGAGTTCCCGTGGACGTGAAAGGTCTATTCCGCCGCGAAATTCCTCTTCGAACTTTGGTATTGCAAATTCTACCGCTACTCCTACTGCTGATCAAGTTGTTGCGTTAATAAGTCTTCTCCAAAATCAACAATCTCAACTTTCTACTGAACGAATCTCCGGTAATACATGACTTTCTGATGTTATTATTGATACTGGTGCCTCTCATCACATGACATGCGATCTAACTCTACTGCATGATACTCATGAGATCCTTCCATCTACGGTTAAATTTCCTGATGGTCGACATTCAAAAGCTACTAAGAAGGGCACATTGTCCCTAAACTAAATTATATGTTCCTGATTTCACTTGCACATTGATCTCCGTGTCTAAGTAATTGAAACAAACAGGATGTATAGCAATTTTCACTGACACATTGTGATTTTACATGGCCGTTTTACGAGGACCCTGATTGGAGCAGGTGAAGAGCGAGAGGGGTTTTATTATTTCACGGGGGTCATGGTTGCACGAGTCAATAAGGCTGCAAAAGACAAGACATCTGATTCAGTTCTATGGCACCGACGACTTGGGCATCCTTCCTACAAAGTTTTATCTTCATTACCGATTTTAGATAGTTTAAAGATTGATTTTCAAAACACTAGTCCTTGTGATATTTGCTTTCGTGCTAAACAAACACGTGGGATTTTTCATGAGAATCTTAATAAAGCTGTTGCACCTTTTGAGTTAATTCACTATGATGTCTAGGGCCCTTATCAAACTCCTTCTACATGTGGTGCAGTCTATTTTTTAACCATTGTTGATGATTATTCTAGAGCAGTTTGGACTTATCTCATGTTAGAAAAATCGGAAGTTGCTGGTCTTCTTCGTAATTTCTTTACCATGAGTGAACGTTAATTTGGAAAACAAGTAAAAGCTGTTCGTAGTGACAATGGCTAAGAATTCTTGGTCTTGACGTCGTTCTTTCAGCAACACGGTATTCAACATCAAACTTCTTGCATTGACACACCACAACAAAATGGTTGTGTTTAACGCAAACATGGCCATATTCTGAACGTTGTTCAAGCTTGTCTCATTCAGGCTCGCCTACCTATCTCTTTTTGGGGAGAAAGTGTCCTCGCTGCTACTCACGTCATTAATCGAACTCCTACTTCAGTTATACATGGGAAATCCCTGAGATGCTTCATGGATCGCCACCTCTTTATAAGCAACTTCGTGTTTTTGGATGTCTATGTTACGCGCATCGCCGTGCTCATGACAAAAATAAATTTGGAAATCGTAGTCGAAAATGTCACCAGTTGTTGAAGCAACCACTATAAAAAACTTGTTTGTTGTAAATTTTCAACAAACAAAAAAAAAGTTGTTTGTTGTAGCTATATATCATACGAATAAGAGATAATCACTTAAATAACTATTTGAAAAGAAAAGAAATATTCAAAAAGGGGTAAAAGATTTTTAAACCTTTTTTCTTAATAAACAAATACTAAAATAATAATTATAATAAATATTAATAATAAAAATAATAAATATTTATAATAAAATAATTAATAGAAACTTTAAATTATTTTTTTTATCATCATAATGTATTTTTGATCGATGTTTATAAATAGTGTTTACCATCGTTGTTTGATGGTGTTTGTATTTAGCGATTGGTTTTTGCGTTTGAATTTGTGTTAGATTTTTAGACATTTTTGCTGTTATGATAAGTTATTTACAATATGCAAAAACTACGTTATCATTAGGGCTAGACTTATTTTTTTAAGCTTATACGATTTTCTATGTATTTGAAAGAAATTAGTTTCTATTCTTGTCCTCTAGATCCTGAATTATAGAGTATTTCTAATAGGGAATTCTATTTAAGGTTAAGGAAGTTTCTTCTAATAAACACATAAAAAAAAGTAGAACCTATTTTTGATGAACAAACCCATAAAAATCCATTTTTTTGATAGGAGCAATTACAAAAATGCCACTTTTTGTGTGCACATTTATAAAAATGCCATTTAGGGGTATCCATTTACAAAAATACCACTAATTATAGATTATAAAACGTATATCTTAAAATTCTAAACTCTAAAAAATGGTTTGACACCTAAAACCCCCTAAACACTCAAAACTAAACCGTAATAAAAAATAATTAACCCAAACATAAATAATATAAAAAAATTAATTTTGAAAAAGTGGCATTTTTGTAAAGATTTTAAAAGTGTGGTATTTTTGTAAAGTGACATTTGAAAAGTGGCATTTTTTGAAATTTCTCTTTTTGACATATGGCATTTCATCATTGGTTCAATTTTTTAGTGGTACAACAAATACACAATATTGTAAAATCATAATTATATAGTTTGTACGTTGATAATTTTTATTTTTTTTTACTTTTTTATAAATCCTAAAATAAAATTATCTATTTATAGAGTTCCATTATGTATATATTTAAATTATCTATTAATATTTTTATTTGATATTAATTAAAGTTGATACAATAATATGAAATTAGTAATATTTTAGTTAATAGAATTATATTAATATATTAGATAATATGAGATTAACAAATTTGTATTTTGAGTTTTTAAATAAAGAAATTTTGAGAAGTATCACTTTTTAAAAATACCAGATTTTCAAAAAAATTGAAAAAAAGAGAAATGCCACTTTTGAAGTGCTATTTTTCAAAAATGCCACATTTTCAAAAAATTTGCAAAACTGTCACTTTTTAAAAATCATTTGTTCATTATATTATTTATTTTTGGGTTAACTATGTTGTATTAGGGTATAATTTTGAGGGTTTATGGTTTGTTAGGGGTGAAAATATTTTTTAGGATTTAAAATCTTAAGATTTAGGCTTTAAAAATTTATAATTTATGGTATTTTTGTAAATGAACAACCTAATGTGGCATTTAGGCAAAGTGGCACATCAAAAGTGGTATTTTTGCAATTGCCCTTTGAAAAAATGTCAATTATTAAAAATTATTTATTCATTATATTATTTATGTTTGGGTTAACAATGTTGTATTAGAGTTTAGTTTTAAGGGTTTAGGGTTTGTTAGAGGTCAAAATACTTTTTAGTGTTTAGAATTTTAAGATAGAAAATTAGTCTCTATATTACATAATAAGGTTCTAATTCATAATCTAGCATATAATAAATCAAAATTAAGTGACTAACAAATTTAGGAGATGATCTTCTTTTTTTATCCTTAATGAAAATCAATAGAAAGAAAATCCTAATTTTTTTTTTCCTCTTCCTCCTTCTCTCCTTCCATCGCCATTTTTTTCTTCTTCCATCGACACTTCTTCTTCCATTGTCTTTTCCTTATTTTTTTCTTCTTCTTCTTCTTCTTCTTCCATCGTCTTCTTCCATCATTGCTTCTTCTTCTTCTTCCATTGTTTTTTCTTCTTCTTCTTAAACAAACACCATAATCGATTTCTTCCAATCCTTTTGTCTTATCATGTTGTCATAAATCGAAAATCTACAATCATAGATTAAGATAGCGTTTCTTCTCACCCGCTTAAACTCTCCACTATCGTCTCTTCTCAACGTTAAGCTAAGCCATCAAAGATCGATATAGTTAACTATGTTTGAAGACCAGTATTGTAGGTAACTATATTTCTGATTATAGTTAACTATGTATGTTATTCTTTTTCATTATGCAAACTATAATAAGTGACTATGTTTCTGATAATAGTTAGCTATGTTTGTTAGTCGTTTTCATTATTCAAACTATAATAGATAAGAAAAATTTCAAAAAATGCCACTTTTCAAGTACCACTTTACAAATGCCACACTTTTGAAATCTTTACAAAAATGCCACTTTTTCAAAATTATTTTTTCTTTATATTATTTATGTTTGGGTTAATTATGTTCTATTAGGGTTTAGTTATGAAGGTTTAGGGGTCAAAACATTTTTTAGTGTTTAGAATTTTAAGATATAAGGTTTAAAAATCTATAATTAGTGGCATCTTTGCAAATGAACACCCCTAAGTAGTATTTTTGCAAATGTGCACATAAAAGGTGGCATTTTTGCAATTTTCCCAATAGATAACTACATTTCGAACATAGTTTGTTTGTTTAAATAAATAACTATTACAACATCATTTTCATGTAGTCAACTATGTTATATCATCGGTAGAATAAACAATTATGTTCTGAAAACAATAGTCAACTATGCTCTCAAATTCGTAGCTATTTTCTAAAAAATAGTGACATATACGTTTTTGGCGCATTCTAACCTTTGTTTTGTAGGATTTTATCGAGTCTATCGTTCTCTTTCGAGTCATTCTAGGTATAAAAGTTTATTGAAACAAAGATTGGAACTTGCGGACTGGACTTGGCGGAAAAGGAGGAGATGTTGATCTTTTGAAGTTTCTGCCCAGAAAGGAGCACCTGCTCCAGGAAAGGGAGCACCTGCTCTCCAGAAGATCAACTTAAGAAAATATTCACTAAAACCTAATTTTGCAACCCTATCTTTGGGCCAGCCGCCGTGGGCCTTTAAATAGGTTTTTCCCTGGATCTTTTCAGAGAATCACGCAGCAGAGAAACAGCCGCAACACAGCAACAACGCAACAGGGATTCACGAGAGAGAGAGAGAGAGAGAGAGAGAGAGAGAGAGAGAGATTCGAATACTTGTTTTAGAGATTTGTCTTTCACATTTTTGTTGAAGTTTACCTAAACCCTAATCTCTTTACTTTGATTCAATGAAGTTTCTCTTATCACTTGTTGCTGTTGATTTCTTGAATATGTGCGAGTAATCCACTTGTTAGGTCGAGGGGTTTCGATGGGATTAGAGAATCATAACTAAGCATATATAGGTTTTGAACATCATTCGATATCTCCACCTAGAGTCGTCGTATTGTCTAGGTTAACTTGATCACCTAGCCTCTGATTTTAGGTTGAATCTACTCATCAAAAGTGTTGTAGATTGCTGGAATTGACTTAGGTGGGCGAGTTGTCTTTAGCCAACGAAAGTTGAAGTTAAAGCAACTCGTGAACAAATAAACCCAAATCGTTTAATGCTCTTCATTCTTTGTAACCTCAAACGACAGTTTAGGGTATTAGATTGTTTGTTGAAGTAGTTGATGCCATGACAGTGGGTCCTCTTGAATCTATGGTTGAGTTCTATATTGGTTCATAACCTGATAACCTGAATAATTGCTTGGTTTTGATGTCCTAATCCCTGAGATATCCCTTGACCTAACTCTTTCCTTCTATTGTTTTCAACCGAATTTTACTCTTATTTGCTTTGGTTTATCGTGACAATTAAACCTCTTTTGATCGCTTAGCTGAACTTGTATCCCATAGGATTAGAGAGTATTGCTGGTCCCTTAATGAACCTCACTATTCTGCATTCGAATTAGTGAACCCTAGGTTTTAATCTTATAAACCCGAATAAAGGACTTTCATCAATTGGCGCCGTTGCGATGGGGATCAATTCGATACCTCTAATTTTCGTTTACGATTTCAGACTAAGTACTAAACTCGTTCTTTTGTTTTTCTTGCGTGTGTTTCAGGTGTATTAACTCAAGGACAACAAGGAGAACTCTTCAGACTCCCCTCGTCACTTTGACTAACCCAGAACTTGGGAGACCAGAACGAGAAAACAGACGACAAAGGCCTAATCCCGCTGATATGGGCGAACAAGGCGACAACAACATGGCGGCTGAGCTGCAAAGGCTGCAAGAGCAGATGGCTCAGATGCAACAGCAGCACGCGCGCGAGCAACAACAACAACGCGCGCGTGAGCAGCAGCGAGCCATAGGGGATATGGACAATCCCCATGATTTCTACCGAAACCGGGCTGCTATAGCCCCCAGCTGTTGAGAGGCAAGATTATGAGATCAAGCCTCAGATGATATCGCTGGTTAAGCAACACTTGTTCCACGGGCTGCCTGCGGAAATTCCAATGGACCATATAGAAAACTTTGAGGAGATCTGCTCCACGACGAGTTCTAATGGGATGAACCCGAATTTCTTGAAGTGTAAGCTTTTTCCCTACTCACTCGCGGGCAAAGCTTCACGGTGGCTCAAGTCTCTACCAGCTGGATCCATCACGACCTGGACACAATGTAGAGCCGCGTTTTTGGACCACTTCTACACCAAGACCAAGACCGCGAATCTAAGGAACAAGATCTCCGCGTTTCAGCAACATCCAGGAGAGTCCTTTTGTGAGGCATGGGAACGGTTCAAAGAGTACAAGAGGGAATGTCCACACCATGGGTTTACCGATGAGAACTTACAGGGTATCTTCTATGATGGAGTCAATTGGAATTACAGGAATACTCTCAATTGTGCTAGCAATGGGAATTTTATGACCAGGACCAGGGAAGAAGCATATCAATTGATAGAGAACTTGGCTGCAAGTTCCAGGAATAGCTGCCATGAGTATGATGAGCCTATATATGTCAGCAGTGTTGAGTCAAAGAAGATTGATGAGCTGACAGCGAAAGTGAACCTGTTGTTGAAGAGAAATCAGAGAAGTGTCCAGCTTTGTGAGAACAAAAGAGATGAGCAATATGCTGAGGTGAACTATGTGGGTCGAGCCTATGTGCATAATCAGAGCTTTCAAGCTCATGCGTCTAACTCTTAAGACGAGCTGAAGTCCCTTATGCAATTGGTTTTACTCAGCCAGCAGAAATCTCTAATGAGATCAATGTCAAGGTGGACAGCATGTACAATGATCTCAATAGTAAGTTTGAAGCTGTTTGCACTCATGTGAAGAAGCTTGAAATTCAAGTTGCTCAAACTGCTGAGGCATCAGGAATTCCTCCTGGGAAAGCAGAGGTGAATCCTAGGAATGGATATGTCAATGCAGTTGAGATGAGAAGTGGGAGGATACTGAATTCTGCAGTAAAAAACGTCATAGCCTCAGAAAAAGTTATGGAGCAAGCTGAGGAGCACCCGCTTCAAAGAGAGACATTTTCTCGTGGCGTAGAAAAAACCATGGAATATGCCTCATCATCTGGAGCACCTACCCCAAGCCCTATTTTGGTTGCTCCAGCCGTAGAAAAAATAAGAGAGCACCCTAACTCTTCGTCGGAGCACCTGCTCCAACGGCGTGCTCCAACCAAACCTGCAGAAAATCCTCCAGCGAGGGTTTTCACTCCTAAGGTTCCTTACCCAGTTCCACCTAGAGATTTGAGGGATCCCATCAGTGTAGAGAAACTAGATAGTTTCAAGAAGATGGTGAGAAGGATTCCTAAAGAAATCTCCTTTGAAGAGGCCTTGGATAATCGTCCCATACATAATTTCTTTTGGAACTGTAGAGAGACTCAAGAAGAGATTAAGGCAATCTTTGCAGAAGCAAGGAGTACACCACCACCATTGAGAGTATTGCCTAAGGTTGAAGATCCTGAAAAATTCTTTGTTCAATGCTCCATTGAAAGAGTTGAATTTGAAGAAGCTTTTTGTGATTCTGGGTCTAGTGTGAATCTTATGTCAAAGGCTATTGCAGAGAAGTTGAAAATTGCTGAGGTAAAACCTAGTCATATGACTCTTAGATTTGCAAACTCCTCCACAACAACATCGTACGGCATCATTCACGATTTACCTGTCCAAATAGGGGATTGCCTAGTTCAAACTGGTTTTTAGGTTGTGGAGATGAGAAAAGGTTATGATATGTCTTTGCTTCTTGGGAGACCATTCATGGCTACAGTGGGTGCAATCATTGATATGCCTAATAAGCGAGTCTCCTTTTCCAAGGTCAACAAAAAGGTTTTCTACAAAGCCATTCCCAAAAGAACCACCACACACGCCTCTTGCATCTCAGCAGTAGATAGAGAGGAGTTGTCAGTTGATATTGTGAAAGAGCTTGGTGATAAGAGTAAGATCAATGAAGTTTTAGATGGAAATCATCCTCATATCACCAAGAAACTTAGGGAGAAGGCGAAGGTGTAGGGAAAAGGACAGTGCAAAATGATCAAGGGTGATCCTAAAATGATTTTGATCCCTCAAGGATGTGATGGAAACTTGGTCGAATACAAGTTGAAGTGCAAAGGTACTCCTAAACCTTTCTCTAGAGTTAGAGTTATTCTTCCATTAGAGTTGAAAGAGAAGGGTATTGGTGTTGTGAATGGAATGCTGAGTAAGATTCTGAACATGAGAATGTCCGATTGTGGAGCTTGTTTTGGAGCAAGCTCTCACGTCTAACCGGGTTGATACATGGCACCAAAGTCAAGCTAGTGACTTAAACCAAGCGCTTGGTGGGAGGCAACCCACCAGTACGTTTTCTAACTTTTTGAATTTGATTTCTTTTGTTACTAACTTTGGGTTTAAATGTTAAGTTTTCAGGTTTTTCAAAAAAAAAAAAAAAAAAAATTGGAATTCACGTGGTGGATTGATCGATCCTCTCTGTCAGATCGATCGATCCAAGGTGATGAGACCAAAAGCCATTTCAGCGGTCAACCTCAGGATCGACCTGCACATCGATCCGCTACCCAGAAAAGGAGCACCTGCTCCAACATACAGAGCACCTGCTCTCCAAGGTAAAATTTCGAAATTAGTCCACCAAGAGGTTAGTCCAATGTGTATTCATCACAAACAATTTTATTTATGCTTTTTCTTATGATTTTATTTCTTTTCACTCTCTCTTTTCTTATTCTCACACCGAGACGGTGTGAAGTAAGTCTGGGGGGAGTTGCTACAAATATCGTTTATTTTGGTTGTTTTCTTTTTCTTATTATGTCCAATTGAGTCAGTCCACATCGTTTTATTGAGTCAAGAGTATTATGGTTAGGAAACTATGATGTAATTTTTCTCTTTATTAATTGACTATTTATCTGAGTGACCATTATTGCAGATTGAATTCAGATCCGACTAATAGAAAATCCAAAGGCTGACTAGTTAACTAGAGACGTCTCATATTTCCAGCAAGGTCCACTAAGCTTGAGCTAATTGCACCTTCATTGGAATGATTGGTGTCTATAGAGCTTGATTCCTCGTTCGTACCTGATAGATGCACCTTGTTTGAAAAGTATCGGTGTTCCTCTCCCCTGTTCCAAGATTGAATAAAATTAAGAATAGTGTAAAGATACTCACGATCCTGTCTCCTCACAAGGAACAACAGTAGTGAGTCTTCACGACACTGTCTCCTCACAAGGAAAAACAGTAGTGAATGCTATTCTAAAACCGTAACCGAAAAAATTCTCACGACCCTGTCTCCTCACAAGGAACAACAGTAGTGAGTCCCGTTATGAGACCAAAACAAGTATGGAGAAGAGAAAGAGTACCAAAAGGTTATATTGGGGATCTGTCATGGTATTGTACGTGAATGAATCTAGAAGGTTCTTGGCACTGAGATTATCAATGAGGCTAGCGATGATGAGTTGTGAAAAGTGTTGCGAAATCATAGGATGAATTTGGGAGGCTGAAAAAGTTTGCGGAGAAGTACATGATGGTTCGATTGGAATTTGTCCTTGTAGTATGTGGATTACAAATTTAATGGTCATTAAACGTTCCAAAAGAGAAGCTGAGTTCCCGCGTTTTCTAAACCTTTCTCCTTCACTTGGACTTGAATTTGTTTGAGGACAAACAAAGATCTAAGTCTGGGGGAAATGATATAATGCGTTTTTGGCTCATTCTAACCTTTGTTTTGTAGGATTTTATCGAGTCTATCGTTCTCTTTCGAGTCATTCTAGGTATAAAAGTTGCTTGAAACAAAGATTGGAACTTGCGGACTGGACTTGGCGGAAAAGGAGGAAATGTGGATCTTTTGAAGTTTCTGCCCAGAAAGGAGCACCTGCTCCAGGAAAGGGAGCACCTGCTCTCCTGAAGATCAACTTAAGAAAATATTCACTAAACCTAATTTTGCAACCCTATCTTTGGGCCAGCCGCCGTGGGCCTTTAAATAGGTTTTTCCCTGGATCTTTTCAGAGAATCACGCAGCAGAGAGACAGTCGCAACACAGCAACAACGCAACAGGGATTCACGAGAGAGAGAGAGAGAGAGAGAGAGAGAGAGAGAGATTCGAATACTTGTTTTAGAGATTTGTCTTTCACGTTTTTGTTGAAGTTTACCTAAACCCTAATCTCTTTACTTTGATTCAATGAAGTTTCTCTTATCACTTGCTGCTGTTGATTTCTTGAATATGTGCGAGTAATCCACTTGTTAGGTCGAGGGGTTTCGATGGGATTAGAGAATCATAACTAAGCATATATAGGTTTTGAACATCATTCGATATCTCCACCTAGAGTCGATCGTATTGCCTAGGTTAACTTGATCACCTAGCCTCTGATTTTAGGTTGAATCTACTCATCAAAAGTGTTGTAGATTGCTGGAATTGACTTAGGTGGGCGAGTTGTCTTTAGCCAATGAAAGTTGAAGTTAAAGCAACTCGTGAACAAATCAACCCAAATCGTTTAATGCTCTTCATTCTTTGTAACCTCAAACGACAGTTTAGGGTGTTAGATTGTTTGTTGAAGTAGTTGATGCCACGACAGTGGGTCCTCTTGAATCTATGGTTGAGTTCTAGATTGGTTCATAACTTGATAACCTGAATAATTTCTTGGTTTTGATGTCCTAATCCCTGAGATATCCCTTGACCTAACTCTTTCCTTCTATTATTTTCAACCGAATTTTACTCTTATTTGCTTTGGTTTATCGTGACAATTAAACCTCTTTTGATCGCTTCGCTGAACTTGTATCCCATAGGATTAAATAGTTAACTATGTTTTAGATAGTTACAAAACAGTGTGAGATAGCTAACTATCTTGTAAGATCAATGTAAGATGTAGTTTCAAAAATAGTTAACTATCTTGTTCTAACCAAATTTTATTTTGTTTGCAGATATAATTTTTCAAAGATAAAAACACAACTGTGAGGGAATTTTGAGATGAGAGGATTAGTAGCATTTTTGTAAATAGACAATCCACTGTGATATTTTTGAAAAATGGCACACCAAAAATGATATTTTTGCAATTGTCCCTTTTACGCATTTTTGCAATTGTCCCTTTTACGCATTTTTGCAGTTGTCCCTTTATATATGTTATATTTATTTCTTTATAAGTTTTTGCTTTGTAATTTTGTGTTTATATTGTTAATATTGTTATTAAGATGATTAAAATTAAGACATTATATTTATAACTGAGAAATTTTGAGAAATGCCACTTTTGAAGTAAAAAATGGCACATTTTCAAAATCTTTGCAAAAATGCTACTTTTTAAAAATTATTTAGAGAAATTTCAAAAAATACCACTTTTCAAGTGGCACTTTACAAAAATGCCACACTTTTGAAATCTTTACCAAAATGCCACTTTTTCAAAATTATTTTTTCTTTATATTATTTATATTTGGGTTAATTATGTTCTATTAGGATTTAGTTTTGAGTGTTTAGGGGGTTTTAGGTGTCAAAACATTTTTTAGGGTTTAGAATTTTAAGATATAGGCTTTATAAATCTAGAATTAGTGACATTTTTGTAAATGGACATCCCTAAGTGGCATTCTTGCAAATGTGCACACAAAAAGTGGCATTTTTGTAATTGTCCCAATTATTTATTCACTATATTATTTATGTTTGGGTTAACTATGTTGTATTTGGGTATAATTTTGAGGGTTTACAGTTTGTTAGGGATCCAAACAGTTTTTAGGGGTTTACAATTTTAAAATTTAGGTTTTAAAATCTATAATTTGTAGTATTTTTGCAAATGAACAACCTAATGTATTATTTTTGCAAAGTGCCATACCAAAAGTGGCATTTTTGCAATTGCCCCTTTATAATTATAGGTGATAAAAATAATTAATTATTTTATTAGATATATTTAAATATAATTTGATATGTTTTAATAAATATTAGTGCAATAGTTTTTAAAACACTAATAAAATCTTTTATTTATGTTAATATTTTATTTTTTGAGACTCCATGAGTTTCTCCCCATTGGTGTGAAAAAACTAGGATAAGTTTCTCCAACTAAAAAATATTAAAAGTATTAATTTTATATTGGTTAGAGACTCCATGGGTTTCTCCCCATTGGAAATGCTCTTAGAATAAAAACGAGTTTCATACAGTTTTTCCATACAAAATTAACACGTTAAAAAAAATCGGATGAAAATACACTTTTTCCTTTAATTCTCACCTCTCTCCATCTATCTTGTTCTTCCTTTAAATCTTTATTTTTCAGATCACGATGATGTACACGACAAAATAGATGATGATATTAGTGTACGACGACGATGAACACGAAACCATATACATATGAAATTTGTGTATGTACATAAAAGAGTGTGTGATGCCACTGTTTATGTTAGATTTGTGTAGTAGACAATGTGATATGTACACGTACATATAAATGTATACGTACACATCATATTTCTCTTATATTAATATGCATACGTACACATACATATAAATGTGTGTAAATATATTTTATATGTATGTATACATGCATGTATGTGTTCATGTATGTATGTATACATGTATGTGTTCATGTACGTGTGTACATATATAGTATTTCTTGTACATACAAATCTATTTACCTATTTAGGTCTGTACACGTACACATAATATATGTACAATATGTATGTACAATATACATAATTTATTTACAGGTACATATGTATATGCGTTCCATGTTTATGTACAATATGTATTATATTTATATGTATATGTACACGTACATATAAATGTGTATACATATATTTTATATGTATGTATACATGTATGTGTTCATGTATGTATACATGTATGTGTTCATGTACGTGTATACATATATAGTATTTTTTGTACATACATATCTATTTACCTATTTACGTCTCTACACGTACACATAATATGTGTACAACACATCATAGATATACATATATTCTTGTACATGTACATCTACATAGCTTATTTACGTGTACATACATATCTATTAACCTATATACGTGTGTAAATATACATACATAATATATTATATATGTGCATATATACTATAATTGATAAAATATAGTGTACACGTACACATATAACATATTACATATATACATGTATAGCATAATTATTAATGTTTATTGTACACATATATATGACATGTACATGTATACATATGACATATTATATAGATGTTTATATATACACGTATAATACATTTATGGGATAATTACTAGATTAACCTTGAAAAGTTGTCTAATTACTAAAACAACTTTCACACAAAGTCAAAATCTAACAAATATCTTAAAAGACAAGTAAACCTTAATCCTCTCTTTAAATTACAAGTCTGCCATTTCTGAATTTAGAAAAGAGAAACAAAAAAAACAAAAAAGGGTTAAAAGAAAAGAAAGAGTCGCGACTCTTTCTTTTTTACGACACTATCTTCTCTGGTGGCTCCTTGACACAGAGACAATTCCGGAGGTGAAAGGTAAGTTCTTTGTTGTATGTGAAACATAAGTCTTCTCTGTTGTTGCTCGTTTAACTGAGTTAGGGCGATTTGGGACAAGGAACTGCGAGTTTTTTCAACAGTTTTAGGGTTTTGACAAGCGAAAAATTATGTATATCGGGATATGATACAGCTTCTTGAATGACATGAGAGAGATCATAAAGGATGCCTTTGATATGAGGGTGCTTGGAGACAATCAGACGGAGAGTGACTCCAATTCCACCACCAACATTACCAAAGAATACAATCCCTTAAAGCTTTTGTATGTCTCTAGAATCTTGTTCATGACAATGGTAGTGTGGTTCGACATTCCATTGTTGAACACTTTGTTGAATCTCGGATCGGGCCCCTGGTACTCGAAAGCATCCATACCAAATGCCTTGTTGAATGGAATACCTCCTTCAAGAACTGCATCTTTCAATTGGTACCTACACTCAATTCATAAACATGTTTCTTAATTAGAGTGCTATTAGAAAATATACAATTAAGTTAGAATTTTGGAAGGTGACAACATTTTATTACCAACTCTCCATGAAGAACCTTTCTCTGTTCAAATGATAGAGTGCAGCAAGTGATACTCCATCTTCGTTCATAGTGAGGTACTTGCATACTGGTCCCAATCCGTATAGACGCTCAACTCCACTATTAGGAAGCTTACAAACAGAGCAGGTCAAGATGAAGTAAGCCGCAAGCAAGCTGAGGATCCGGTCGACCATGACTGGAGCATCAGGGTTCTTGGTCGGAAGACTAGTTTTCTCTACAACTTGTCATCCTCAAACTGATGGGCAAACTGAAGTAGTGAATCGAACTTTGTCTACTTTACTTCGTGCATTGATTAAAAAGAATTTAAAGACTTGGGAAGAATGTTTACCTCTTGTCGAGTTTGCATATAACCATTCGGTGCATTCTGCCTCTAAATTTTCACCATTTCAGATTGTTTCTAGCTTTCACCCTATTTCTTCTTTGGATCTAATGCCTTTGCCTATGAGTGAAAGAACTAGCATGGACGAACAAAAGAAGTCTGACTTTGTTAAGCAGATCCATGAGAAGGCACGTCAAAACATTGAGGAGAAGACTAAGTTATATGCCAAGCATCCTAACAAGGGTAGAAAAGAGCTAATCTTTGAGGAAGGAGATATAGTTTGGATCCATCTCAGAAAGGAACGTTTTCCTAAAGAGAGAAAATCTAAACTCCTGCGAGGATTGATGGTCCATTCAAAGTTATCAAGAGGATCAACAACAATTCTTATCAACTGGACTTGCAAGGTATGTATAATGTGAGTAATAACTTCAATATTATTGATTTGGTTCGTTTTGTAATGCCTCGACTTCTGTCCAGCTGTCGGTATGCAGGAAAAATCCTCATCCCCTAACATACAGGGAAACACTCATCCTTTCAGGAGAAATCTTCATCTCCCAATGGGCTCCACACCCACTCTCGGCCCGTGGGCCCACCACTGTCCGACGGTTGGTGCGTTAGTCCGGGAGGCTAGAAAGACTTGTTTACTGATCCTGCAAATCACCACGTGATCTTTTTCCGTGTTTTGTCCCCACTCACACGATACTGGAATGACTTCCCAGTAGGTCACCCATCCTTAAATTGCTGCAGCCCAAACACGTTTAACTCTAGAGTTCTCTCTAGATGTGTGACGGAAAAGATAAGTGCACTTTGGTGATATAGGTAGCCAAATCAATTCTCTTAAGCATTTCCCCATGCACCACATATTTTCTGAAACGTGATTCACACACTCGTCAGGGTTCGCTCTGATACCACTTGTAACGCTCCGACCGCTGTCGAGCTATCGGTATGGAGGGAAAATCCTCATCCCCTTGAGAGAAATCATTATCTCTCAATAATTGATATATCATGGTTTTTACCTGTTTTTCACCATGATATAAGTCCATTTTATAGAGTGTTTTTGGTATTTTTCGAGTCTTTTGGAGTCTTTATAGGTTAACGGACGATTGGAGCATAATGAGAGCTTTTGCAGCATTTTGGAGCATCAAGGAAAGAAAGGCCGAAGTGATCAACTCGGAGTCGAAATTTGGAGCCTGCGTCGATCGATGCACCCCAGCGGCGTCGGTCAACGCACACATATCCTCCGCGAAGAGATGTTCAGCTTTGAAGCTGTGTCGATCGACACAGCTAATCAGCGTCGATCGACGCACATGTATCTGACAAGGATGTTTGAAAAATTTCCTGTTTTGCCCGAAAAGCCCAGAAGTTTACACACAAGGTCCAATCCGTTTTTGACACCTTATATATAGTTTTCTTTTAGGTTTTCATAGATAAATCTTGTTTTCTATTGAGACAATTGTTTGACTCTTTTTTATTGATAATGTTTTCATCATCTATGTCTGAGTAGATTCCTTATTAGGTTTTGGGGATTCAAGGGATTGATGAGAAATTGGTAGGATTGATTACTGTTGGGATTTATCTTCTTGTTCTTCATCTAGATTGCTATAACTCTGATTTTAGGATTGATCAACTGAAATTGGAAACCCTAGGTTGCTTTAATAGATGCGAAAGTATTATTAACAACCTGACCTAATCTTAGAAGAGCAAAATTATCTATTCGCAAAGAAATTTGGCTTAGTAATTTTGTGAACAATCGAACTTAAACTTAATGCTTGTCATTCACTAAGTTTGCAAAGAAATTTGGAATTTACGGATTTAGTCATAGATAATCTCTGCAACGAAACTTGATTGGTTTTATATTCGTGTTTGAGTTCTAGAACTGTGCTTAATAAAATCCTAACAGTCTTTTATCCTTGATTTCGATTCATTCCTAAGAATTGCCCATAACCTAACTCTTTTGTCTCATTGATTACTAGAACCATATCACAGTCTGCTTGTTTGCTTTACTTTCTACTTTACATTCATACACATTTACTTAGCCTAATTCGAACTCATCAGTCGTTTGTGTGATTTGATTCCCTGTGGATTCGACCCCTAAGTACTACGACGATCTCTTAATTTGAGAGAGTAGCTCAGAAAATTTGAGGATATCAAATTTTGGCGCCGCTGCCGGAGACTTGATTTCACCATTCGATTATTGATTTTAGAGTTTTGTCTAAATTTTAATTTTTGTTTACTTACTTCCATTTTCTTTTGTTTTTGTGTGTTTCAGGTGCATGCATAATCGCAATACCAGAAGCAACAAGAATCAAGAGTTAGTGGATTTTGTTTATGAGTTTGGAGCTTTAGAGCGAGCGAACCGAGCAACGTAAAAGATAGCCAAGATGGTCAATCCTTTAGTTTTGATCAGAGGTGGAGATGGGGTTCTTCAGGATTTAGAGGGTCAGAGGTACAATGCTCAGGGTCAGAAGTTAGATGAGCATGGAGTTGTGATTGTGGAGCAGCCTGAGCAGCTTGGGCAACAGGTCCTGCAGTGCCAAGAGCTAGCTGGGCGTGGGTGCACATTGGGAGAATACAATAGGCCTGATGAGTTCTATGCCAACAGGGCTGCCATTCGCCCTTCAGCTTTCCAAAGGAACGACTTCGAGCTAAAGCCTGCATACTTTGCTCTTGTTGCTCAGCACCCCTTCTATGGTCTTCCATCCGAGCACCCCATGGATCACATAGAGAGGTTTGAGGACTTAACATCTAGCATTAAGGCTAATGGAGTCTCAAGCGACTACCTCTACTGTAAGCTTTTCCCCTATTCTCGTAGTGGAGAAGCAGCCTACTGGTTAAAGCAGTTAGAGCCAGGATCTCTGACCACTTGGGAGGACACCAAGAATGCTTTCCTCAACAACTTCTTTGATGAGACAAGGTCCAAGGATCTGAGGACAAAGATCTCTATGTTCAAACAAGGACCGACCGAGGCATTCAAAACTTCTTGGGTGAGATTCAAAGCCTACCAAAGAGATTGTCTTCATCATGGGTTCAGTGATGTGCAGTTGCTGGGTATATTCTTTAGAGGAGTAGATTGGAGGTATCAGATGGCGTTGGATGCTGCATCTAACGGGAACTTCAACACTAGGTATCTAGAAGATGCACTTGTGCTCATAGAGAACTTGGCTTCTAGCAACACTACCAAGAATCCAGACTTCGAGAGGAAGAAGCTTGGTGGGAACATGGATGGGAGCCAAATTGCAGAGGTGAAAGCTAAGCTTGTCTATGCATAGCCTTCTAGTGGGAAAGAAATCAGTTCAGTTTGCTGCAGAAGTGGAGACTTTCGAGCCAGAAGAAAGGGACTGCAACTACATCAATGGAGCTGGTTATCAGGGTCAGAGGTTTGGTAGTTAGCAAGGGTATCAGAGGAATGATTTCCAGAAGCCGTTTCAGAGCAACAACTACCAAAGGAATTATGGTTTTTCTTCTTACCAGACGCTTCCTGCTCAATCTACGAATAGTGAGATGAAGTCTATGCTGGAACAACTCTTAGAGGGTCAACAGAAGATGACAGTGAGTTTCAATGGGAAGATGGATGCTATGTACACTGATCTGAATGAGAAAATTGAGCAGCTGAACATTCATGTGAAAAAGTTGGATCAACAAGTAGCTCAAACGGCGGAGTTGGTAAAGAGACAAGAGGGTTTTCTTCCAAGCAAGACTGACACAAACCCAAGACTACATGTCAATGCGATCACTTTGGGGAGTGAGAAAGAGGTGCTTAAAGCTTATGAGAAGGGTCTAGAGGAGCAAGAATTCGTGGAGCTTGAAGAAATCTCGAATTTGGAGATTACAGGATCTGCATTGATCGACACAGAAGGAGTGTGTCGATCGACACACAATTGTGAAAACGCGAATGCAAAATCTGCTGAACCCGCATCGATCGACACGGAGGATTTACGTCGATGGACGCAGGTCAAAAATCTTGATAAGGGAGTTAACGCAATCGGACTTGCGTCGACCAAGCTCGACACAGGGACGACATAGTGCATTGATCGACGCAACCTACTGGTGTCGATCGACGCGAGACCCAGGAGAGGCCAATTTCGTTGCAGACTTCGGTTAATGTAGAGGAAAAGGTCTACAAGCCTAGAGTACCATACCCATCAGCTATGCGAGTCAAAGCACCAGAGGAGAAAGGGAGATATGCTCAACCACCGCTGAGGAAGTTGAAAAAGATTGATGATCCAGGGATGTTCGTTGTTCCTTGCTCAATCAACGGTGTGAAATTACATAATTCTCTCTGTGACACTAGAGCTAATGTGAATGTTATGTCTGAGACTATGGCAAAGAGGCTAGGGATTCTATATCTACAACCTTCAAGGTTGTCCATCTTGCTTGTTGACGGTTCCCCTACCACTTTGAAAAGGTTCATTCCCGACTTGTTGTTTCAAGTAGGAGATTGTCTTGTTCCTGCAGATTTCCACGTTATGGAGTCGAAAAAGGGTAGCAATAAACCATTGGTTCTAGGTGCAGCTTTTCTTGCAACTGTAGGAGCGTTTGTGGATTTTCCCAATCAACGAATCTCCTTCACCAAGATCGACAAGAATGTCTTCTATCCTTCAGTTCTTGTCATAGAGAGTTCTTGTATGACCGTTACCAATAGAAGGAAGCTGAGTTTAGACCCTAGAGGTGATACAAAGAAGACCCATGTGCCCCACCTTCAACTCCTATCTCTCCGCGATCTGATGGAATCACCAAACCAGCAAAGTCCAAGTGCAAAAAGACTTCTAAACCTTTCTCCAAGTTTAGAATCATCATCCCCTTGGAGTTAAGGGAGAAAGGAGAGGAAGTTGTCCAAGAGATGGTGGAAAACACAATGAAACTCCTTCCAGGTGTTGTTCTTTGGAAGTCTGGAGGAAGAGAGCGATCAATTGCGAGGTTACCACAAGATGAGGGAAACATAAGACCCCTCAAAGATCCACCAACGGCCTGAGTCCTGACACAGTCAAGCTAAAGACTGAAAATAAGTGTTTGGTGGGAGACAACCTAACGGTAAGTTTTCTTTTCTCTTTTTATTTTTCATTATTTTGAGTCTGTTTTGCCTTCTTCTTGATTTATTTTTACACCGGGGGACGGTGTAAAGTAACTCTGGGGGAGGGTTTTATTATTTACTAACAAATTTTTTGTTTGTTTCTTTTGAGTCTAAGTGTTTTATTGAGTCAAAATTGTCAGTTGGAAACTATGATCCTTCTTTCGGATTAGTGGACTATCTCTTTCAGTTGTGTGACCATTCTTCCAGGATCGATTTCAGAATCAGACTAATGGAAAATCCTAGGGCTGACCAGTTAACTGGAGACGTCTGTTACTTCCACTATAATCCGCCAAGTTAGAGCTACTGCATGGTCTGCTTTGTGATTGGTGTACATAGGGCTTGACTCCTCATTCATACCTGACCAGTACAACCTCTGTTAAAGTAATGGTACTCTCCTCCCTCTATTCAAAAAAAAAAAAAAAGAGAATGATTGGGGTGATATGATAGTTCTTGAGTACAAGATGAGAAAATAAAATTCCAGTGAGTTAGTACTCAAGAGGTGATCACCCAGAGCTCAAAAGCAGCAATCTGAGTCCCTTAGAACGGATGTAGAGGACGAGCGATCTCATGACCCTGTCTCCTCACAAGGAACAACATTAGTGAAAGCACTGCTTTTGAGTCTCAACATTCATAAAAAAAAAGAGTAAAGAATCAAATAAATTTGGGGGAGAGAAAGAGTACCAAGTGTTGTCTGGTTCACTGTCATGGTATAGTATGGGAATGAGTCTAGAAGATCCTTTGTATTGAGATCATTGAAACCCAGCAATGAAGACTAGCGGATTATGCTGTGAAATTGTGGATGAATTCGGGAGGCTACAAATGTCTGTGGAGAAGTACATGGTAGTCTGACTTTGGGTTTGTTCTGCATTATGTGAATTACTGGTTGAAAGGGTCGGTCCGGTGATACAAGGGAAGATAAGTTTCTGCGTTTTCAAACCTCTTTCACATTTTTAGTTGATGTTTTGCTTGAGGGGCAAGCAAAGGCTAAGTCTGGAGGAGTTAATATATCATGGTTTTACCTGTTTTTGACCATGATATAAGTCCATTTTATAGAGTTTTTTTGGTATTTTTCGAATCTTTTGGAGTCTTTATAGGTTAAAGGACGATTGGAGCATAATGGGAGCTTTTGCAGCATTTTGGAGCATCAAGGAAAGAAAGGCCGAAGTGATCAACTCGGAGTCAAAATTTGGAGTCTACGTCGATCGATGCACCTAAGCTGCATCGGTCAACGCACACATACCCTCCGAGAAGAGAAGTTGAGCTTTGAAGCTGCGTCGATCGACACAGCTAACCAGCTTCAATCGACGCATATGTATCTGACAAGGATGTTTGAAGAATTTCCACTTTTGCCCGAAAAGCTCAGAAGTCTACACACAAGGCCCAATCCGTTTTTGACACCTTATATATAGTTTTCTTTTAGGTTTTCATGGATATATCTTGTTTTCTATTGAGATAATTGTTTGACTCTTTTCTATTGATAATGTTTTCATCATCTATGTCTGAGTAGATTCCTTGTTAGGTTTTGGGGATTCAAGGGGTAGATGAGAAATTGGTAGGATTGATTACTGTTGGGATTTATCTTCTTGTTCTTCATATAGATTGCTATAACTCTGATTTTAGGATTGATCAACTGAAATTAGAAACCCTAGGTTGCTTTAATAGATGCGAAAGTATTATTAACAACCTAACCTAATCTTAGAAGAGCAAAATTATCTATTCGCAAAGAAATTTGGCTTAGTAATTTTGTGAACAATCGAACTTGAACTTAATGCTTGTTTTTATTCACTAAGTTTGCAAAGAAATTTGGAATTTAGGGATTTAGTCATAGATAATCTCTGCAACGAAAGTTGATTTGTTTTATATTCGTGTTTGAGTTCTAGAAATGTGCTTAATAAAATCCTAACAGTCTTTTATCCTTGATTTTGATTCATTCCTGAGAATTGCCCATAGCCTAACTCTTTTGTCTCATTGATTACTAGAACCATATCACAGTCTGCTTGTTTGCTTTACTTTCTACTTTACATTCATACACATTTACTTAGCCTAATTCGAATTCATCAGTCGTTTGTGTGATTTGATTCCCTGTGGATTCGACCTCTAAGTACTACGACGATCTCTTAATTTGAGAGAGTAGCTCAGGGAAATTTGAGCATATCAATAACATACATATATAAATAACATACATGGGAAATCCTCATCTCTTCAGGAAAAATCTTCATCTTCCAATGGGCCCCACGCCCACTCTTGGCCCGTGGGCCCATCCCTGTCCGACGGTCGGTGCGTTAGTCCGGGAGACTAGAAAGACTTGTTTACTAACCCTGCAAATCACCACGTGATATTTTCCCGTGTTTTGTCCTCACTCACACGGTACTGGAAATGACTTCCCAGTAGGTCATCCATCCTTAAATTACTCCAGCCCAAGCACGTTTAACTCTGGAGTTCTCTCTAGATGTGTGACGGAAAAGATAAGTGCAACTTTGGTGATATAGGTAGTCAGATCAATTCTCTTAAGCCTCTCCGCATGCACCACATATTTCCAGAAACTGGGATGTTACACCTTTTGTAGGAGATGAAGCAAATTTTAGGTCAAATCTTTCTCAAGAGGGAGGGGATGATATGATCATGGACATGACAATCAACGAAAGCAATGGAGAAGAAGCTAAGGATCTGCTTGAAGCAGAGGAGGACACGAATCATGGAGCTAAGGAGCAGCTTGTACCCGAGGAAGTAAAAGATCCCTTACATATTCCACTTGGTTCGATGACTAGGTCAAGGACAAAACGTCTTAACCAAGCTATTAGCACACTCCTACGTCAAGAGGAAGGCAACCTTAAACTCGATGTTTGTCCAACTACTCTAGTTGTGATTCCACCCGTTTAAGGGTTGACAATAGGAGGTGTGTGGCTTGTACTCTTTTTAAATTGGTCTGGTTTTTTCATTGGATTTTCTAGATAAGGTTTTTAATGAGGCAAGTTCTAACACTTATACATTAGCCCCATTGTGAACAATGCCATGGAAGAGTTGAAGAGACCACGAGTTTATTATCTTTTCCGCGGGTCTGATCTCTTAGAGATAAAGATCCCTTTTCATTTATCAAGTCAAACGCGTTTTATAGTCTTAAATACTCATTCTGTATTTACGAAAAGTATTGACTTGTTTTCCAAGACTTTCTCTTCTATATGTACTCGTTTTCTTCATTCTAATAAATCATCAAACCTTTTCTTATCAAAAAACTCATTCTTAAATTCGTTTGATCATCTCTTGTGACTGTTTCGGTGAATTCAAGCAAAATCAAGTCTCGATAGTCTAAGTGTCTCTCACAACGTTTAAAAGTATCACTCGTTCCAAATCATTTCGTTTCAGTCCAAATCAATCCGCCCAACAACATCATTCTTCTTCGTTTCATTAGTTTTTAATCCGCAATCATCATCATCTGCCATCCGTTGAACCTTGCAAAGTGTTCAAGGGAAAATCAATTCTAACTAGAATATGACCGCCAATGAGACAGCATTCTTGGATATGATCTCGAGCAGGTCGAGCTCGGAAGCACGGTGGCACCGGCGAGCTGCATAGCAAAAAGATTAATCTCTTCGTCGGAGATTTTAGCCGGAGTGATCTGTGTTTCAATCAAAGATCCCATTAAGACTCTCTCTCTGTTTTCTTATACTCTGTTTGTTTCTCTCCCGCTTTTTTAAAAGCTTTGTCTCTGTTTTGAGAATGATGTGAGGTCTGATGAGTGAAAATTAGCGTTGAAAGGATGGACATTTACTCGACCTTTAACAACACGGACAACATGGACATTTATATTAATATATTTAAGGGATTTAGTTATTTGTAGTTAATAGTTTGGTATTTTCTTTAACCAGCCAATTGATGTTCTTAACACACATTAACTATAGATCAAATACTAGTAACATAAATTGGGTTTTTAATAAAAAATCTCCTCAACTATGTTCGGATCATGAAAAATCTTCTCAACTATTTTTTTAGTAAAAAAACCCATCAACTATACTTCGTTAATGAAATCAACCCTCCGTCTACAATAACGTTTAATTCTAATAAAAATTATTGTTTTTTGTTACAAAAACAACAAAGCGTCTCAAATATTGATCAATACATCAAGTTGTTTACTGGAAAACAACACAAAGTGAATCTTATGACAAAAAAAGTGATTGTAGATGTACGGTAAATCGTGATTAATGTTAAACTCATTCAGGAAATCAACGGCAATCTTAGGTGCACTGTAGAGATTCACCACACCTATTGAGTAACATATGTGAGTTTTGTTGTAGGATCTCACAATCATAGACCGACTGTTTATTGAAACATATAATCTCCAATCAAAGCGATTTTGAACAAAAGTTGCACCTAATTTTTTCTTTGCGCATTTCTGTTGTTTTCCTATAAACAACTTGATGTTTTGGTCAATATTTAAGACGTTTTGTCGTTTTTGTAACAAAAGACAACAATTTTTATTGAGATTAAACGTTATTATAGATAGAGGATTGTGTCAAGAATCCTTAGTAGCGTAAAGGTTTTCTTCCCATTCAAGTTGTGTGGTCATAGACCTTATATAGAGATTACATCAAGACCTAATTGTAGTGTTAAGCCTATGATTACAATGAGCTTTTATATGGCCTAATACCCCCCCTCAAGGTGGAGTGTGGAGGTTACAAACACCCAGCTTGACAAGAAAATCTTCAAACTCCTTGCGTCCTAAAGCCTTGGTCATAATGTATGCGAGTTGAGATTTGGTAGAAACATGCTTGGTAGCAATAACTCCACGAATGATCTCATCCCGAATGAAATGACAGTCGTTGCCAACATGTTTCGTTCTGGCATGGAAAACGGGGTTAGCGGCGAGATTGATGGCGGAGAGACTGCCGGAGAGACTGCCGGAGTGTAGAGTGATTGGAGCTGTGATTTCGATACCAAGAGTAGGAAGAAGACCACGGAGCCATAAGAGTTCTTGTACGGTATCTGCCATTGCCCGGTATTCTGCTTCAGCAGATGATCGAGAAACAACATCTTGTTTTCGAGTTTTCCAAGATAAAGGAGAGCCACCAAGTTGAATAAACCAGCCAGTAAGAGAGCGGTGTGTCAAAGGACAAGCAGCCCAATCAGAATCACACCAGGCGGAAAGGGTCAAAGGAGCATTTGCGCGAAGTAGAAGGCCTTGCCCTGGACTGTTTTTAAGGTAGCGAACAACACGAAGTGCAGCATCCCAATGACCAGGCTTGGGATCACTCATAAACTGCGAGAGAATATGAATCATATAGGACAATCTGGTCGTGTAGTACCCAGATAAATCAAACGACCAATCAAACGACGATAGCGATAAGGTTCAGGTAGAGAAGTTCCTTTAGCGAGTGCAAGCTTATGGTTTTGTTCCAACGGAAAAGAAACAGGTTTAGTTCCAAGTAAGCCGGTTTCAGTGATGATGTCCAAAGCATATTTTCGTTGACACAGATAAATCCCTGTTGGACTTCGAGCAACTTCGATACCCAAGAAATACCGTAGAAGCCCGAGATCTTTCATACGAAAACAGTCACGCAAATAGCTTTTGAATTCCTCAATAACTCTTAAAGAGCTGCCTGTGATGATGAGATCATCTACATATACCAGAACATGAAGACGAATGCCGGATTCTTCCAGAGTAAAGAGTGAGTAATCGGAGTAATTTTGCTCAAAACCATACTTCACTAAAGCTTCCGTAAGTTTAGCAAACCAGCATCGCGGAGCCTGTTTCAAGCCATACAAGGATTTATGAAGACGTAATACCTTTGTTTTGTCATTAGTACGAAAACCTGGAGGAAATTGCATATAGACTTCTTCCTCAAGATCGCCGTGAAGGAAGACGTTATGCACATCCATTTGATGAACCTCCCAGTCATTAGAAGGAACTTATTGAAGAAAAGCTCTGATTGTGACCATTTTAGCAACCGGTGCAAACGTTTCATTGTAATCTTCACCCTCTATCTGATTATTCCCCAAAACCACAAGCCGAGCTTTGTGTCTTTCAAGCTCACCATTAGAATGAAACTTGAGACGGAAAACCCATTTACAACCAAGAGCTTTCTTTCCCGGAGGCAAATCAACGACCGAGAACGTGCCAAGATCAATCAAGGCAACCAGCTCATCTTCAACAGCAAATCGCCAATTTTCATCCTCGACTACTTGTTTATAAGACTTCGGTTCAATGGCAGATGTAATCGCCAACAGATATGATTGATACGTGGAGGATAATTGAGAGCTGGACAAGTAATTATCGATCGGATATGGAGTGGCCGATGGATAAGGCTGATGAAGAAGTGTAGTCACATAATCAGCTAGTTTCTTTGGTACTTTCTTCTCTCGGAGCCCACGACCAAGAGGTTGAGGAGATTCGTGATCTGGTTTGAGCGAAGGCAGAGTGTCCTGTTCCGATATCGGAGAATCTGGAGTCGTTACAATATCCGATGTCTCAAGAGAAGATGTGATCAAGAGAGGCGGAGAAGGTAACCCGCTTGTTGCGGATGGAGCCGGAGAAGCAACGTCATCAGAAGGCGGAGTGGTGATGATCGGAGTTTGTAAAACCGGAGAAGACGAAGGAGGCTCTGTTTCGTCGGGTAATAAAGTAAAAAAATCATCTTCATGAATTGCCGAAGGAGGAGACAAAGAAGTGTGTGCGTGATCTGTGTTTAGACCACGATGGGGCTCAGCCAAGGGAAAATTAGTTTCACAAAATATGACATCTCTTGAGATTGAAACTTTCTTTGTTTCAATATTGTATACACGCCATCCCTTTTTGCCAAACGGATAGCCGAGAAAAACAGATTTATTTCCCCTAGTCTCAAATTTGTCTCCACCATGTTTTTGATTGTGGACATAACACAAGCACCCAAAAACTTTCAAGTGAGTCATCGGAGGGGCTTTGTGATATAGCAACTCATATGGCGTTTTACCATTAAGCAAAGAAGACTGAGTGCGATTGATGAGATAACCAGCAGTAAGAGCACAGTAGCTCTAGAATTCTACCGGAAGAGAAGCCTGAAACCGAAGAGCCCTTGCGACATTCAATATGTGACGATGTTTTCTTTCAACTCTCCCATTCTGTTGTGGAGTTCCCACACACGATGTCTCATGTATGATTCCCTTTTCTCTAAAAAACTCGGTAAGACAGATGAATTCCGACCCATTATCGCTGTGAAGAGTCTTGACCTTTGTTTCAAATTGCCGTTCAACTAGAGCAACAAAATTTTTGATGTGTTTTGGTGCTTCTTGTTTGTTGGGCAAGAGATAAATCCACAAGGCACGAGAGTAATCATCAAGAATGGTTAAAAAATACTTGGAACCGTAAATAGATGTAGTGCAATACGGACCCCAAAGATCACAATGAACTAACTCAAACACCTTGGTTGTTTTATTATGGCTTAAAGGAAAAGAATCTCGTGTTTGTTTAGCACGAATACAAACGTCACAAGTCTTTGAATCAAAAACACCACTAGCTAAATCAGATAAATGCAGCATCTCCAAAGCTTTCGAAGAGGGATGTCCTAGTCGACAATGCCATAACTCCAACGATGTGCTTGAACTCTGAACTGCCGAGACCACATCAACTCCTCGAAAGAAATACAGCCCGTTTATTTGCTCACCCGCCCCAATCAGCATTCGTGTGATGCGATCCTGAACAACACAAAGCCGATCAGATATCTGAAATATACATCTCCTATCTCTAGTCAATTGCGAGACTGATATCAGATGACAATGCAATCCATCAACAAAGAACACATTGTGTAGAGTGAGAGATGATCCCATATAGGCTTTTCCATGTTTAGTCGATGTAGTGAATCTTCCATCAGGAAGCTTAATCAACATTGGTGCCATATCACAAACATCGATCAAGTAGTCTAAGCATCCTGTCATGTGATTTGAAGCACCTGTATCAATGATCTAGGATTCGAAAACAAACGTAAAAGAAGGTTTGGAAGAAGAGGACTTGCGTTCATTCAACATGTGCACAAGAGTTTGCCATTGTTGATCACTCAATCCAGTAAACCCAATTCGATCCGAGTTCGTAATCTGTGAAGGTGTGCCATCGACTCCAGAGATTACATGATTTGCTCTAGCAATGTTAGAGCCTCTGCCTCTTCCCCTTGATGATGTAGATCCCGAAGAATTTCTGTTAGCAAAACTTGGACCCGAGTTTTGCGATGATCTGCGACCAGGCTTGCCACGATTTCGTTCTCCCCACCATTCCGGGTAACCAATTTTCTTAAAGCAGAAATCAGCGAGATGTCCACTACGCCCACATAGAGTACACGTCATTGTTCCAGGAGCTACATTCCGTGCATCTTGACGCGAGATTACTTGTGTTTGAACAGCAAAGCTCACGCCTCCTGCTCTTTCTTCATGTAGACGAGCGAGAGACTTGGCTTCTTCATCTTGAGCCAGAACGTTATAAGCTTTGTCAACCGATGGCAAAGGTGTTCGAGACAACAAGGATGATTTTACTCCACCATACAAGCTTTCATCGATGCCCATGAGAAATTGATGAAGCTTGTCTTCTTCGCGCTCTCTGTGAATTTCTTCCAATGTTTTTCCTTGTTGATAATCGGCTAAACTGGTCCAAAGTTTTATCAACTTTCCGTAGTATGCTTCGATTGCTGATCCGTTCTGACGACATGTCGCGAGTTCAGTCTTAAGCCTTTGCACTCTCTGTCCGTTTTTACCATAAATCGCTTCTGAATTTGAGTCCAGAGAGCTGCAGCATCTTCGTTATGTGATAGAGTAGAACACAAGGATTCATCAATAGTTAACTTGATCCAAGATATCACCAATGCATTATTAGCACACCAATCTTCATAATATTCAGATTCTTTAGCTGGCTTTGGAATTGTGCCATCTACGAATCCAAATTTCTTTCTTGCTTTCAATGCCAATCGGATACTCGCAGACCATTCATCGTAGTTAGATCCGCGTAAGGCATGACGTGAGATAACTGTTCCTGGATTATCTCCAGCCGTGAGATCATAGGGAGAGATTGTTCGCCGTGTCATCTCAACCTTAGGGTTCGATGCAGTTGCCGGAAAGAGATCCTTGCCGTCGCCTGACATCGAAACAAGAAGTGCTTGAGCGAGTGATTTAAGAGCTTTGTAGCGGAATTTGTAATTGGAGGAACGAAACTCCAAGACCTAATTGGAGTAGTTAGGTTTAGGTCTCTGATACCATGTCAAGAATCCTTAGTAGTGTAAAGGTTTTCTTCCCATTCAAGTTGTGTGGTCATAGACCTTATATAGAGATTACATCAAGACCTAATTGTAGTGTTAAGCCTATGATTACAATGGGCTTTTATATGGCCTAATAGATTGATTTCACTCACGAAGAATAGTTGATGGGTTTTTTTACTAAAAAAATAGTTAGAAGATTTTTTAAGATCAGGCAAAGGGGATTTTTAATTAAAAACCCTAAAACAAATGCAAAAGATAAAATTTGAAATTAATAAGATAAAGGAGAGGGAAAGGCATGGCTCATGCAACATAAGTTGGTGATTGCCACCTATCGACAAACATGAAAACTTAAATCTGGTTAGTGGTTACAACTTGTCATTATTCAAAAGTAAAAGCGCCGTACTCGTACCAAACAAACGCGATCTTGACTTTGGTACCCAAGGGCCTTGTTGGTGAATATAAACGATATTTAAGATTTTTTTTTCTCAAGATCTCATTTTAACAAAATTAGTCATTTTAACAAGATTTAAGATTTAATGGAATATCGGGAACATTTAAAGCAAGGATTTATGAACCTAGTAAAGATGCAACTTGGCTTGCGTTGTTTTCATAAGAAGATGCTTACTTATCGTTTGGTTGGATCAGCGAATGAATGTCTGGGAAGTTTCTGTTGACTAAGTCAATGTCGGAGATACTCTTGTTGTACCATATGTTTTTTTTTTTATTGTTGTACCAAACAACTAGTTTTACCATGTCATTATAGTTGTACCAAGTAATATATAATTGTACCATATCTTTACAATTATACCAATATTACTACCTAAGTTATATAATGGTATAATTAGTTGTACCAAATAAAAATATGTGGTACAAAAAGTATGCCATATAATAGAAAAATACGCTAGAAAGGAGTAAATACAGATTAGAAAATCTCATAATTTTGTCCTGGATTGGCTCAGTTTATAGCATTACAAAAACTTTTCCCAAAACTCGTTCATTTAACAAAATAAAACCAAAATACAATTAATTATTGGGCTTATTTCGAGCCCATAGTTACCTAACGGATGGAAGGCCCTAACAACTTGCAATTTGCTTGATTTATTGAAAATAAACTTAAAATTGTTATAAAAAGAATGGTATAATTTATCATTTCGATAAATGAGAACAAAATATTATACCCGGTAAATAATGAAATACTGATGAAATAATAATTGAGAGAGAATGATGGTTTGCTACTTCTTATTATTGAAGTTATGAATTGTGTGTTCTTCCAAATGAAGGAAATGCATCATTTATATAGAAGAGGAAAAGCATAAGTTAGTGTTTGGGAGTAGGTAAATGGGCTCCATATAGTGGAATGCATATAGTGAAATGCATTTAACTATTATAACACTCCCCCTTGGAGACCAGTTTTACTATGTTTCTTGACTCGTGTCTTTTGTTGCCTCGTTAAAAACCTTTCTAGGAAAACCCACTGGAAAAAACCTTAGAAGGACAAAAAGAGTGCAACTAGCATGCTCCCCCTCGAGTGATCAAGTTTATAGATTTCGCTGATGGCGCATTCCAATGTCATATATATGCTTCTTGAACACCGAGGTAGGTAGTGATTTCGTGAAGAGATCTGCAGCATTGTCGCATGATCGGACATATCTTACTTCAATGTCTTTATTCTTCTCAAGCTCTTGGGTATATGAGAAGAACTTTGGAGGGATATGTTTGGTTCTATCACTTTTAATATATCATTCCTTTGTTTGGGTGACGCATGCGGCATTATCTTCATATAATATTGTCGGCTCCATATTTACAAGTAATCCACTGCATCATCGAATGTGTTGATATATTGACCTTAACCATACACATTCTCTACTTGCTTCATGGAGTGCAATAAGCTCATCATGATTTGAGGAAGTAGCTACAAGCGTTTGCTTCTGGGAACGCCAGGATATAGCGGTGCCTCCGACCGTGAAAACGTATCCTGTTTGTGATCTCGCTTTGTGCGGATCTGACAAATATCCTGCATCTGCAAAACCAACCATTTGGCTATTTGGATTTTTAGGGTAAAACAATCCTAAATCAATCGTCCCTTGAAGATATCGGAAAACATGTTTAATCCCATTCCAATGTCTTCGTGTAGGGGACGAGCTAAATCTTGGCAAAAGATTAACAGCAAATGATATATCAGGCCGAGTACAATTCGCAAGATACATGAGGGCTCCGATTGCACTTAGGTACGGTACTTCAGGACCAAGTATCTCCTCATTTTCTTCATGTGGTCGAAATGGATCATTTTCGACATTTAGTGATCTAACGACCATGGGGGTACTCAATGGATTTGCCTTATCCATATTAAATCGTTTTAGCACTCTTTTGGTATATGTAGATTGGTGTACAAATATACCATTTTGAGAATGCTCAATTTGTAAACCAAGGCAGTACTTTGTCTGTCAGAGATCTTTCATTTCAATTCCCCTTTTAAATATTCTGAAGCTTTCTGTATTTCTTCCTGAGTTCCAATTATATTTAGATCATCAACATAGACCGCAATAATCACAAATCCTGATGTTGTTTTCTTGATGAAAACACATGGGCATATTGGATTGTTCAAGTATCCTTCTTTTGTTAAATGCTCACTGAGACGATTATACCACATACGTCGAGATTGCTTTAGTCCATATAATGATCTTTGCAATTTGATTGCACATAATTCTTTGGGTTTGGAACTTAATGCTTCTGGCATTTTAAACCCATCAGGGATTCTCATATAGATATCCGTATCTAATGATCCATACAGATAAGCAGTAACAACATCCATGAGACGCATCTCTAGATTTTCGCAAGCGGCTAGACTCATCAGGAATCTAAACGTTATTGCATCTATGACAGGAGAATAGGTTTCCTCATAATCTATCCCAGGTCTTTGAGAAAAACCTTGAGCCACAAGACGAGCTTTATATCTCGTAATCTCATTATCCTCATTTCGTTTCCGAATGAAAACTCATTTATATCCAACCGGTCTTACATCTATAGGTGTAAGTACAATCGGTCCGAATACACTTCGTTTGTTTAACAAATCAAGTTCGGTTTGAATGGCTTCTTTCCATTTTCTCCAGTCATCCCTCTTTTTACATTCATATACGGACTGAGGTTCTGGATCTTCGTTTTCTTCATTTATCTCTTTTGACACAAGATATGAGAAAACGTCATCCACAATAACCATCTCATTTCGATTCCAAACTTTTCCGTTATGAATATAGTTGATAGAGGTCTCATGGTTTTCTTTAGGTTCATGATGTTCCACATCATCATTCGTTTCTTGATGTGATTCTTCCAAAGTATTTTCAGCTACTTTGGGAACATCAACCTTTTCAATTTCCCTTTTCTTCCTAGGGTTTTTATCTTTAGAACCAACAGGGCTTCCACGCTTCAGGTGTGTCCTAGATTCTCGTGTATCATCTGCTCTTCCAGATTCTGCAGGAATCTCAATTCGAGCAGGAACATTTGCAGCTGGAATGTGCGACTTAGTTACTGTCTTAGTATCTGCAAAAGCATCTGGTAACTGATTCGCTATACTCTGCAAATGCATAATTCGTCGAACTTCCAGTTCGGACTGTTTCGTAGGAGGATCGAGATGTAATAAAGATGGCACACTCCACCTTATATCCTTTCCTACTTGTTTGTTTTCTCCCCCTAGAACTGGGAATTCTTTTTCATCAAAATGGCAGTCGGCAAACCGTGCCGTAAAGACAACACCAGTTTGAGGTTCTAAGTATCTTATAATAGATGGTGAATCATAGCCAACATATATCCCTAACCTTCTTTGTGGTCCCATCTTTGTACGTTGTGGGGGTGCTACAGGCACATACACCGCACAACCAAAAATCCTTAGATGAGAAATATTTGGTTCATGACCAAATACTAGTTGTAGTGGGGAGTATTTATGATATGCACTTGGTCTTACTCGGATAAGTGCTGCTGCATGTAAAATAGCATGTCCCCATACAGAAGGTGGGAGTTTTGATCTCATGATCAACGGTCTTGCAATTAATTGCAGACGTTTAATTAATGATTCAGCCAAACCATTTTGTGTATGAACATGAGCTATGGGATGTTCAACATCAATCCCGGTTACCATACAATAATCATTAAAGGCTTGAGATGTGAATTCACCAGCGTTATCTAGTCTAACTCTTTTAATTGGATAATCAGAAAACTGAGCCCTTAGTTTGATTATCTGAGTTAGAAATCTCGCAAATGCCATATTTCGAGATGATAATAGACAAACGTGTGACCATCTGCTGGATGCATCAATTAACACCATAAAATAGTGGAATGGTCCACATGATGGATGTATTGGTCCACATATATCGCCTTAAATTCGTTCAAGAAATTTTGGTGATTCTTTATCAACCTTTGTTGGGGATGGCCTTATGATCAATTTGCCAAGAGAACATGCAACACATGTCTTTCCATTCCCCTGATATACCTCCTGGATTTTCAGTGGGTGACCATGTGAGTTCTCTATGATCTTTCGCATCATCGAAGTGCCTGGATGACCAAGGCGATCATGCCATAATGTGAAATCTTATGGATTTCGTTTGATTGCTAAATACGACTCTATCATATTTATGTATGTATGATGCAAACCAGAAGAAAACTTTGGTATTTTCTCTAGAATTTGCTTTTCTCCTGATTTATCAGAAGTAATGAGCATATACTTCTTTCCATTCTCAGTTACGGACTGAGTGTCAAAACCTTGAAGATATATGTCATTAAAACTCAATAAATTCCTTCTAGAATTCGGAGAAAACAATGCATTATTTATGGAAAACTTTGTTCCATTTGGTAAAGTAAAGTTGGCTTTACCAGTTCCTTCAATCAAGTCTGCAGGACCCGATATTGTATTCACAACGATTTTTGTCTGTTTAAATCAGAGAAATATTTTCTATGTCTCAGAATAGTGTGCGTTGTTCCACTATCTGGTATACAAATTTCTCTAATATTTTCTTTGGATATCATTCCTTTTTTTTTGCTTTCCATTTCCTGTGATCAAGATAGACACCGATAAAAGAAGAATAAATTTTATTCATTAAAAGAAAAAAAAAACACACACTATAATTATATATTAAATTGTTGTTTGAAAACAACATTATTTTTCTAATAACGGAAAAACATAATATTATACAATACATAGGCAAAGACTATTCAGTAGTCTTATTACAAGCTTTTATACATCCGCAATGTCAGTCATTTGGGTATCATCATCCTCAAAATCTGAGGCGTTGAGATGTGTATCACCTTCAGGGTGTTCCATCAGGTTCACTTCCTTTCCTTTACCGTTGACTGATTCTTGGTACAATTTACAAAGGTGCATAGGAGTACGACACACTCGGGACCAATGGCCTTGGCATCCACATCTGTGGCAAACGCCTTCACGCTTCTGGGTGATATTGCCTTTCTGTCCTTTTTCTTTGGATTGTCGTTCAGGCCGGACCCATTTGAATGACCGTCCTTGTGGATTATAGAATCTCCCACGACCACGACTACGATTGAATTGGCCACCACGACCACGATTAAATCGGCCACCACGACCCTGATTGTTTTGACCTCCTCTCCATTGATTTTCCGCATCTATTTTGCCATCCATTGCATTCACTTCAGGGATTGCAATGGTTCCTGCAGGTCGAGCATTGTGGTTTTTAATCATAAGCTGATTATTCTGCTCAGCTAACATGAGTGCCACAATCAGTTCGGAAAATCTTTTGTACTTGCAGTTCCTGTATTGTTCTGCAAGAACAAAATGCTCTTTGTGGAATGTCAGGTAAGTTTTTTCGTGCATTTCTGCTTCGCTCACAGGCTTACCACAATATTCCAACCGATTCACAATTCTTAATATGGCGAAATTATAATTATCCACCGTGTCAAAATCAAGAAATCTTAATTTTGACCACTCATCAAGAGCATGTGGGAGAGTTATTTCCCTTTGATTGTCAAATCTTTCTTTTAGAGCTTTCCACAACTCTACAGGGTCTTTTACATTCGCATAATCATGCGTTAGATTCTCATCTAGATGTTTTCTAAGAAAAATAACCGCCCTTGCCTTTGCAGGTGCAGACGATTTATTTCTTTCTTTAATGGTGTCTACTATAGACTGAGAATCTAGAAAGAGTTCAGCATTTGTGGACCATGATATGTAATTTTCTCCAGTGACCTTGAGTGCTGGGATCTTAAGCTTTTCGATATTTGCCATTTGATTTCTAAAAATAAAACCGAAAATATTATTATTAGAAATATAACATGATTTTAGAAACCATATACATTAATTAAAATCGCAATTACAAAGAATATTAAAGCATAAACAAGTAAACCGATATTTATGATAAATTCTTCGTGAGTAAATTCTCCGGCGAAGAGACCATAAAACACGGTAAGAAATACACCGATAATAAAAATAAAAAAAAAACAAGCGAAACATTTTTCTTAAAAATGAGAACAAAAAAAATTCTTGTAGAAGAGATTGGAAGAAGATAAAATGTTTGAATGATTTTGAAAGAGTGAAATATGAATGTATTTATAGATTGAAAAATAATGTTCACTAGCCGTTATATAGCCGTTTTTAAAGTGAAAAAATTTTAAAAATTATTTTGAAATATTTTCTTTGTGACCGTTAAAATCGGATGAGAAAGAAAAAATTATTATGAAAATATTTGATAATCAATCGGATAAATTTACCAGTTCAAATATTAATTTTAGAAAAGATTGTTAAATATTATATATACTCGACATAAAATAAACAGATAATTAATAATAAGGCTCTAGTGACAAAGTCATCCACGGGAGAATATTAAATAAATAATTAAAACAACCGATAAATTTTCAGGCGGTTAAACCGACCATAAATAATTAAAACAGTAAATAAATAAATTATGGTGTGTGAAACAACCACAGAGATAAATAATTAATCAGGCGGTTCAACCGTGCATAAATAATTAAAACAGTAAATAAATAAATTATGGTGCATAAGCAGCCATATAAATAAATAAAATAGTAGACGGTTCAACCGACCATAAATAATTAAAGCAGTAAATAAATTATGGTGTGTGAAACAACCACATAGAATTATTATGGAGGCGGTAGTCCGCACACCATAGGGTACAATAACTATGCATATGAAAATTGAGATTTTTAGAGTGATCGTGCTGATAACGTGTTATAAAAAGAATGGTATAATTTATCATTTCGATAAATGAGAACAAAATATTACACCCGGTAAATAATGAAATACTGATGAAATAATGATTGAGAGAGAATGATGGTTTGCTACTTCTTATTATTGAAGCTATGAATTGTGTGTTCTTCCAAATGAAGGAAATGCATCATTTATATAGAAGAGAAAAAGCATAAGTTAGTGTTTGGGAGTAGGTAAATGAGCTCCATATAGTGGAATGCATATAGTGAAATGCATTTAACTATTATAACAAAAATGATATAAAATTCGAAATGAATGAAATCAAAATCACCATCGGTGCTTTCTCAAATCTCAAAGTGCAGTGGAGGCGTAACGGTCACTTTGCCTCTTTTCTGAAACGTTCTCTCAAGAAAAAATCGAAACTTTTACAGTCGAGAAAGGAGAAAATGGTTATTACGCAAATAGAACCAGAAATTGTGGACATAAAACCAATCAGACGAAGAAGACAACGAACAAAAGAAGAAAGAAACTTGACGAGATTAATCCATTCTTTGTTCTTTGACCGATCATGAGCTCATAACCGGACAAAGGCATTTGATTCTGCTTTTTTTCGGGGACTTGACGAGATTAATCCATTCTTTATTCTTTGACCGATCATGAGCTCATATCCGGACCGAGGTATTTCAATCCTTTTTTTACTCCCTGGGACTTGACGAGATTAATCTTTTCTTTGTTATTTGACTGATCATAAGCTCATAACGGGACAAAGGCATTTGATTCTGTTTTTACCTTGGGACTTGACGAGATTAATCCATTATTTGTTATTTGATTGATCATGAGCTCATAACCGGACCACGGCATTTGAATATGTTTTTTACACCCCGGAACTTGACGAGATTAATCCATTCTTTGATATTTGATCGATTATGAACTCATAACCAGACACAAGCATTTGAATCTGTTTTTATTTCAGAGACTTGATGAGTATAATCCTTTCATTGTTATTTGACCGATAATGAGCTCATAACCGAATTGAGGCATTTGAATCTGTTTATTTATTCTCGAGGATTTGACAGGATTAATCTATTATTTGTTATTTGACCGATAATGAGCTCATAACAAGACATAGGCATTTATTTTTGTTTGTTTTCCGGGACTTGATGAGATTAATCCATCTTATATTCTTTGACCGATCATGAGCTCATAAACGGAGCGAAGGATTAGAATCTGTTTTTTCTTTTCAAGAGACTTAACGAGATTAATCCATTTTTTGTTATTTGACCGATAATGAATCATAATCAGACCGAGGCATTTGAATCTAATTTTTTTATTTCCCGTGATTTGGCGAGATTAATCCATTCTCTCTGTTATTTGACCAATCATGAGCTCATAACCGGAGAGAGTCATTTGATTCTATTTTTCCCCCGCGACTTGATGAGATTATTCCATTCTTTGTTATTTGACCGACAGTGAGCTCATAACCGGAACGAGGCATTTGACTCCTTTTTTATTCCCCGGGACTTGACGAGAGTAATCCATTCTTTGTTATTTGACCGATCATGAACTCATAACCGGACCGAGGCATTTGATTTGGTTTTTCCAACGAGACTTGACGAGATTAATCCATTTTTTATTATTTGACCGATCATGAGCTCATAACCGGATAGAGGCATTTGATTATGGTTCGGACTTGAGGAAATTAATCCATTCTTTGTTATTTGACCGATCATGAGCTCATAACCGGACCGAGGCATTTGATTTTGTTTTTTCCCTGGGACTTGACGAGATTAATCCATTTTTTGTTATTTGACCGGTCATAAGCTCATAACCATACAGAGGCATTCGATTCTTTTCTTCCCCCGGAACTTGACGAGAATAATCCATTCTTTGTTATTTGACTGATCATGAGCTCATAAACGTACCGAGGCATTTGACTCTGTTTTTAATTCCAGTGGACTTGACGAGATTAATTTATTCTTTGTTATTTGACGGATCATGAGCTCATAACCAATAACCGGACAGAGGCATTTGACTCTGTTTTTTATTCCATGGGACTTGGACGAGATTAATCTATTCTCTGTTATTTGACTGATCATGAGCTCATAACCGGACAGAGGCACTTGATTCTTTTTTTTTTCCCGGGACTTGACGAGTTTAATCAATTCTTTGTTATGTAACCGATCATGAGCTCATAACCAGACCGAGGCATTTAACTCTGTTTTTTATTTCGTGGGACTTGACGAAATTATTCCATTCTTTGTTATTTGACCGATAATGAGCGCATAACCGGATCGAGGCATTTGAGTCTGTTTTTATTCCCTGGCACTTGACGAGATTATTCCATTTTTTTGTTTTTTGACCGATCATTAGCTCTTAAGCGGACCGAAGCATTTGAATCTTTTTTTTTTCTTTTCAAGAGACTTAACGAGATTAATACATTCTTTGTTATTTGACCGATCATAAAATCATAATCAGACCTACGCATTTAAATCTTTTTTTTTTATTTCTCGGGATTTGATGAGATTAATCCATTCATTGTTATTTGACCAATCATCAGCTCATAACCGGAGAGAGTCATTTGAGTCTATTTTTCCTTCGTGACTTGATGATATTATTCCATTCTTTGTTATTTGACCAACAATGAGCTCATAATCCGACCGAGGCATTTGACTCTGTTTTTTATTCCCCAAGACTTGACGAGATTATTCAATTCTTTGTTATTTGATCGATAATGAGCGCATAACCGGACCGAGGCATTTGGCTCTGTTTTTTATTCCCTGGGACTTAATGAAGTTAATCCATTCATTGTTATTTGACCGATCATGAGCTCATAACCGGACCAAGGCATTTGACTCCGTTTTTATTCCCCGGGACTTGACGAGATTAATTCATTATTTGTTATTTGATCGATCATGAGCTCATAACCGGACCGAGGCATTTGACTCCGTTTTTTATTCCCCAAGACTTGACGAGATTATTCAATTCTTTGTTATTTGACCGATAATGAGCGCATAACCGGACCGAGGCATTTGACTCTGTTTTTTATTCCCTGGGACTTAACGAAGTTAATCCATTCTTTGTTATTTGACCGATCCTGAACTCATAACCGGACCGAGGGATTTGATTTGGTTATTTCCGCGAGATGACGAGAGTAATCCGTTCGCTATTATTTGACCGATCATGAGCTAATAACCGGACAGAGGCATTTCATTCTGATTTTTTTTCTCCAGGATTTGAGGAGATTAATCCATTCTTTGTTATCTGACCGATCATGAGCTCTTAACCATACAAAGGCATTTGATTCTTTTATTCCCCCGGAACTAGACGAGATTAATCCATTCTTTGTTATTTGACCGATCATGAACCCATAACCGTACCGAGGAATTTAACTCTGTTTGTTATTCTCGGAGACTTGACGAGATTAATCCATTCTTTGTTATTTGACCGATCATGAGCGCATAACCGGAGCGAGACATTTGACTCTATTTTTTATTCCCTGGGACTTAACGAAGTTAATCCATTCTTTGTTATTTGACCGATCATGAGCTCATAACCGGACCGAGGCATTTGACTCCGTTTTTATTCCCCGGGACATGACGAGATTAATTCATTCTTTGTTATTTGACCAATTATAACCGGACCGAGGGATTTGATTTGGTTTTTTCCGCGAGACGACGAGATTAATCGGTTCTCTATTATTTGACCGATCATGAGCTCATAACCGGACAGAGGCATTTGATTCTGTTTTTTTTTCCTCCAGGATTTGAGGAGATAAATCTATTCTTTTTTATTTGACCGATCATAAGCTCAAAACCGGACCGAGGCATTTGAATTTGTTTTTTTCCCGGAACTTGACGAGATTAATCCATTCTATGTTATTTGACCGATCATGAGATCTTAACCATACAAAGGCATTTGATTCTTTTATTCCCCCGGAACTTGACGAGATTAATTAATTCTTTGTTATTTGACCGATCATGAGCCCATAACCATACCGAGGAATTTAACTCTGTTCTTTATTCTCGGGGACTTGACGAGATTAATCCATTCTTTGTTATTTGGCCGATCATGAGCTCATAACCGATAACCGGACAAAGGCATTTGACTCTGTTTTTTATTCCCCAGGACTTGACGAGATTAATTCATTCTTTGTTATTTGACCAATAATGAGCGCATAACTGGACCGAGGCATTTGACTCAGTTTTTTATTCCTTGGGACTTAACGAAGTTCATCCATTCTTTGTTATTTGACCAATCATGAGCTCATAACCGGACCGAGACATTTGATTCCGTTTTTATTCCCCGGGACTTGACGAGATTAATTCATTCTTTGTTATTTGACCAATCATAACCGGATCGAGGGATTTGATTTGGTTTTTTCCGCGAGACTTGAAGAGACTAATCCGTTCTCTATTATTTGACCGATCATGAGCTCATAACCGGACAGAGGCATTTGATTCTGTTTTTTTTTCTCCAGGATTTGAGGAGATTAATTCATTCTTTGTTGTTTGACCGATCATGAGCTCAAAACCGGAACGAGACATTTGATTTTGTTTTTTCCCGGGACTTGATGAGATTAATCCATTCTTTGTTATTTGACCGATCATGAGCTCATAACCATACAAAGGCATTTGATTCTTTTATTCCCCCGGAACTTGACGAGATTAATCTATTCTTTGTTATTTGACCGATCATGAGCCCATAAACGTACCGAGGAATTTAACTCTGTTTTTTATTCTCGGGGACTTGACGAGATTAATCCATTCTTTGTTATTTGACCCATCATGACCTCATAACCGATAACCGGGCAAAGGCATTTGACTATGTTTTTCATTCCCCAAGACTTGAGGAGATTAATCCATTCTTTGTTGTTTGACTGATCATGAGCTCATAACCGGACATAGGCATTTGATTCTATTTTTTCCCCGGAACTTGACAAAATTAATCATTCTTTGTTATTTGCCTGATCATGAGCTCATAACCGAACCGAGGCATTTGATTTTGTTTTTTTTTTTCCGGGACTTGACGAGATGAATCCATTTTTTGTTTTTTGACCGCTTATGAGCTCATAACCGAACTCAGGCATTTGATTCTCTTTTTTTATTCACCGGGACTTGACGAATTCATTCTTTCTTATTTGACCAATCATGAGCTCATAACCAGACCGAGACATTTGATTCTTTTATTCCCCCGAGACTTAACGGAATATTTCATTCTTTGTTATTTGACCGATCATGAGCTAATAACCGGATTGAGGTATTTGATTCTGTTTTTTATTCCTCAGGACTTGACGAGATTAATCTATTCTTTGTTGTTTGACCGATTATGAGGTGATAACCGGACCGAGACATTTGATTTTGTTTTTTATTCTCCGGAACTGGATGAGATTAATTCATTCTTTGTTATTTGACCGATCATGAGCTCATAACTGGACATAGGCATTTGATTCTTTTATTCTCCTGGAACTTGACGAGATTAATCTATTCTTTGTTCTTTGACCGATCATGAGTTCATGACAGGACCGAGGCATTTGATTCTGTTTCTTATTCGGCGGGGCTTGACGAGATTAATCCATTCTTTGTTATTTGACAGATCATGAGTTTATAACCGAACCGAGGCATTTGACTCTCTTTTTTATTCCCTAGGACTTGACGAGATTAATCCATTATTTGTTATTTGACCGAATATGAGCTGATAACCGGACCAAAGCATTTGATTTTTTTTTAATTCTCCGGAACGTGACGAGATTAATCCATTCTTTGTTATCTGACCGATCATGAGCTCATAATCGAATAGAGGCATTTGATTCTTTTATTCTCTCGGGACTTGACGAGATTAATCCATTCTTTGTTATTTGACCGATGATGAGCTCATAACCAGACATAGGCATTTGATTATTCTATTCCCTCGGGACTTGACGAGATTAATCCATTATTTGTTATTTGACCGATTATGAGCTGATAACCGGACCGAGGCATTTGATTTTGTTTTTTATTCTCCGGCACTTGACGAGATTAATCCATTCTTTGTTATCTGACCGATCATGAGCTCATAATCGGACAGAGGCATTTGATTCTATTATTCCTCCGTGACTTGACGTGACTAATCCATTCTTTGTTATTTGACCGATCATGAGCTCATAACCAGACATAGGCATTTGATTATTCTATTCCCCCGAGACTTGACGGATTACATCATTTTGTTTTATTTGACCGATCATGAGCTGATATCCGGACCGAGGCATTTGATTTTGGTTTTAAATTCTCCGGAACTTGACGAGATTAATCCATTCTTTGTTATTTGACCGATCATGAGCTCATAATCGGAAAAAGGTATTTGATTCTTTTATTCCCTCGGGACTTGACGAGATTAATCCATTCTTTGTTATTTGACCGATCATGAGCTCATAACCAGACAGACATTTGATTATTCTATTCCCCCGGGACTTGGCGGAATATTTGATTTTTTGTTATTTGACCGATCATGAGCTCATAACCGGACCGAGACATTTGATTCTGTTTTTTATTCCTCGGGACTTGACGAGATTAATCCATTCTTTGTTATTTCACCGATTATGAGCTGATTACCGGCCTGAGGCATTTGATTTTGTTTTTTATTCTCTGGAACTGGATGAGATTAATTCATTCTTTGTTATTTGACCGATCATGAGCTCATAACTGGACATAGGTATTTGATTCTTTTATTCCCCTGGAAATTGACGAGATTAATCCATTCTTTGTTCTTTGACCGATCATGAGTTCATGACAGGATCGAGGCATTTGATTCTGTTTCTTTTTCCGCGGGGCTTTACGAGATTAGTCCATTCTTTGTTATTTGACAGATCATGAGTTTATAACCGAACCGAGGTATTTGACTCTCTTTTTTATTCCCTAGGACTTGACGAGATTAATCCATTATTTGTTATTTGACCGATCATGAGCTCATAACCGGACCGAGGTAATTGACTCCGTTTTTCATTCCCTGGGATTTGACGAGATTAATCCATTTTTTGTTATGACCAATTATGAGCTCATAACCGGACCGAGACATTTGATTTTGTTTTTTATTCCTAAAGACTAAACGAGATTAATCCATTCTTTGTTATTTGATATATCATGAGCTCATAACCGGACCGAGGCATTTGACTCTATTTTTTTATTCTCTGGGACTTGACGAGATTAATCCATTCATTGTTATTTGACCGATTATGAGCTGATAACTTGACCGAGGCATTTGATTTTGTTTATTATTCTCCGGAACTTGATGAGATTAATCTATTCTTTGTTATTTGACCGATCATGAGCTCATAACCGGATAGAGGCATTTGATTATTTTATTCCCCCGGGACTTGACGAGATTAATTCATTCTTTGTTCTTTGATCGATCATGAGTTCATAACAGGACCGAGGCATTTGATTCTGTTTTTTAGTCCCCGGGACTTGACGAGATTAATTCATTCTTTGTTATTTGACAGATCATGAGCTCATAACCGGACCGAGACATTTGACTCTATTTTTTTATTCCCCCGGGACTTGACGAGATTAATCTATTATTTGTTATTTGACCGATCATGAGCTCATAACCGGACCGAGGCAATTGACTCCATTTTTTATTCTCAGAGACTTAACGAGATTAATCCATTTTTTTTTATGACCGATCATGAGCTCATAACCAAACCGATGCATTTGATTCTGTTTTTTATTCCCTGGGACTTGACGAGATTAATCCATTCGTTGTTATTTAACCGATCATGAGCTCATAACCGTACAGAGACATTTGATTCTTTTATTCCCTTGGGATTTGACGATATTAATCCATTCTTTGTTCTTTGACCGATCATGAGGTCATAACCGGACCAAGGCATTTGACTCTGTTTTTTTATTCCCCAGGACTTGACGAGATTAATCCATTCTTTGTTCTTTAACCATTCATGAGCTCATAACCGGACCGAGGTATTTGACTCTATTTTTTATTCCCCGAGAATTGACGAGATTAATTCATTCTTTGTTATTTGACGGATAATGAACTCATAACTGGACCGAGTTGTTTGATTTGGATTTTTCCCCGGGATACATTCTATGTTTTTTGACCGATTATGAGCTCATAACTGGACCGAGGCATTTGATTTTGTTTTGTTCCCCGGAACTTGACGAGATTAATCCATTTTTTGTTATTTGACCGATCATGAGCTCATAACTGGGCCTAGGCATTTGATTTTGTTTTTTCCTCGGGGCTTGACGAGATTAATTCTTTCTTTGTTATTTGACCGATCATGAGCTCATAACCAGATAGAGGCATTTGATTATTTTATTCCCCCAGGACTTGACGAGATTGATCCATTCTTTGTTCTTTGATCGATCATGAACTCATAACCGGACGGAGGCATTTGATTCTGTTTTTTATTCCCCGGGAATTGACAAGATTAATCCATTCTTTGTTATTTGACCGATCATGAGCTTATAACCGGACCGAGGCATTTGACTCCGTTTTTTATTCTCGAGGACTTGACAAGATTAATTCATTCTTTGTTAATTGACCAACAATGAGCTCATAACCGTACCGAGGCATTTGATTTTGTTTTTTTCCCGAGGCTTGACGAGATTAGTCTATTCTTTGTTATTTGACTGATCATCACCTCATAACCAAACTGAGGCTTTGATTCTGTTTTTTATTCTTCGGGACTTGACGAGATTAATCTATTCTTTGTTATTTGACCGATCATGAGCTCATAGCCAGACAGAGGCATTTGATTCTTTTATTCCCCCGGGACTTGACGAGATTAATCTATTCTTTGTTCTTTGACAAATCATGAGCTCATAACCGGATCGAGGCATTTGCCTCTGTTTTTATTCCCCGAGACTTGACGAGATTAATCCATTCTTTGTTATTTAACCGACCATGAGGTCATAACCGGACCGAGGCATATGATTCTGTTTTTTATTCTCCGGGACTTGACGAGATTAATCCATTTTTTGTTGTTTGACCGATCATGAGCTCATAACCGGACCGAGGCAAGATTAATCTATTCTTTGTTATTTGACCGATAATGAGCTTATAATCGGACAGAGGCATTTGATTCTTTTATTCCCCCGGGACTTGACGAGATTAATTCATTCTTTGTTCTTTGACCGATCATGAGCTTAGAACCGGATTGAGCATTTGACTCTGTTTTTATTCCCTGGAACTTGACGAGATTAATCCATTCTTTGTTATTTGACAGATCATGAGCTCATAACCGGACCGAGGCAATTGATTCTATTTTTTGATTCTCCAGGACTTGACGAGATTAATCCAATCTTTGTTATATGACCGATCATGAGTTCATAACCTGATAAAGGCATTTGATTCTTTTATTCCCCCGGGACTTGACGAGATTAATCCATTATTTGTTATTTGACCGATCATGAGTTCATAACCGGATAGAGGCATTTGACTCTGTTTTTTATTCCCCGGGACTTGACGAGATTAATTCATTATTTTTTATTTGACCGAACATGAGTTCATAACCAGACATAGGCATTTGATTCTATTTTTTATTCCCCAGAACACGAGATTAATCCATTCTTTGGTCTTTGACAGATCATGAGCTCATAACCGAACCGACGCATTTGACTCTATTTTTTATTCCCCGGGACTTGACGAGATTAATCCATTCTTTGTTATTTGACCAATCATGAGCTCATAACCGGACAGAGGCATTTGATTATGTTTTTTCCCCAGGACTTGACGAGATTAATCTATTCTTTGTTATTTGACCGATCATGAGCGCATAACCGGACGGATGCATTTGAATTGATCTTTCGGGACAAATTTACCACGTAAAGATTGGACATAGCACAACATGATGATGTGCATGCCGCACTTTTGTGGGTTAATAAAAAAATATTGAAAATAGTACAAGAAATAAAGGTAACAAATTAGTTACCTCTATGAATTCTTTTCAGGCATAAGCATGTGGAGTTAGCATCTTTGAAGCCAAAAATGCTCATGCAGCAACACGTTACTTAACTCTAGCTCGTTCTGCATCAAAAAATATAACCTTTTCTTAGCGACATGCACATAATTTCCACATTCTTTTTAACATAATAAATTATTTACCAATCACTTAGATAACTTGAGTAGCCGATAAAACAAGATCAGGAAAATCTATGCTTTAAAACTAAATTTACATAAGAAGATCGAAACAGAATATCAACTATCAAATTCTAAAGAATTTTGCGATTTATTCTTTCTCCTAAAGAGAAAGAGTAATGAGTGAGCGGTGTTTACCTTTGACCGGATATGGGAAATGTAGGGTATGAACTTTAGAATGAATCCTACAAGCTGTAACAGGATCAACAACAAGAGCATCATCTCATCACCTGTGTTTGAAGTGTTCAAACCGAATAAGAACATGGTTTTTTAGAGCGTAATTAAAAGCATGTCTTTGACAGGAAACCTTTGATTAAAATCCACAGATTTTTACCAAGGCTATAAGATTAGTTAATATGGATTGGGCGCCAAAATTTGACCTCGAAGGAAAGTCTCGACATCTCTTTCGCACCCATGTAAATATGCAGAGTTAATAAAAAGGAGAAAGAGACATTAGCAACAAAGAAAAACAGTCCAGGAAGAACAAAGTTGAAGCTCGTGTATAATCTTGTACTAGCTAAGAGTGATTGAAGATAAAAATTTCATGAATGTAAAATGCATTTTCCCACTATAGAGTTTTATAATATATAATAAATACGCATAGAGTTCATAACGATTAAACAAGAGGAGAGGTAAGAGAGCCTAACCTGCTGGAGTACCATGACGCTCTCCTTTGGTGTCTTTCTTGTATGCGTAAGAGACTGTTATTTGACGATTACAGAGATATTGTCCAGTCATTGCCTACAACAGTCAAAGAAAGATCAGAGGAATATACTACCAATGGATTAAGTGACTGGAGAAGTTGTTTACGTTGGATTCATTCTCGAAGCCAAGTTCAATGAAATGATGATCTTGAAAGAACAAAAAAGGCTGAGAAATACCTCAATAGCACCATCACATGCCTCAAAAGAGTCGTAGCTGATGAAACCGAAACCTGATGAGTTCCCAGTGTTAGGATCTCGCATTATCTGAAATGAAAAGTTTAGATCATCAGGTTCTGAAGCTTACAACCATTACTTTTCCCAAACGAATGGGTTATTTCTCTTAAATTAAAGATTCAAAAATCATGGATAGAAATATAAGAAAATAAAGATTCTACCTTAGGATTAGCAGCAATCACACCAAATGCACTGAAAGTATCATACAACAGCTTTTGATCCATATCCTGTAAAACCAAATCAGGTCAGTTATTGCTCAAGTAAAAATTTCAGAGTATTACCATCAACATACTTACAGGGTCAAGGTTTCCAGTGAAAAGGTTAGCTCCAACATCCAAGCTCTTCTTATCTTGAGACGCCTAATACAATTTAATCAGGAAACAAAATGTTCACAAAAGGAACAAGGAAAAATAATATCTAGACGGGTGAATAGAGCAGCTACAAGTGTTCTTGATCTCAAGAATTCATTAGAAAGCAAAAGATAGGATGCTAAAATAACCAAAGATACAGAAACAAATTGATACCTTGTTAACACGTATAGGCTTCCCATGGAGCTTAATCATGTGAAGCACCTTAATCACCTGCTCAAAACATTGAAAAACTGTTACCATTGTACCCAAAAAAAGAAGTCTAAAAACATGGCAAGAGGCAACACTTACATCAGCATCTTCCTCACTACGGAATTCAATGAATCCATATCCTTGATGAAGATTTGTCAATCTATATTTCGGGACATAGACATTAACTGATGCAATAAAAAAACCAGAAGGAGCTAATTTCAGAAACTTCTTCAAACCAAACCTCAACATTGTTCCATGAAACCCTAAACTACTAGCAGGCTAGGAAGCTTAACAAGATGTTGATACGAACTTAGTGTAGAAGAAACTAGGGTTTAACTTACCAACAGGGCCGGCTTGTACGAACAATTCCCAAAGGGATTCTTCAGAACGCTACAATTTAAAGACGAAAACGGATCAGTTTCATCAAAATTCAACTCAATCACAAGGACATGAAAAAAAAAATCGAAGAAATCACAAAATCTCCAATCATTCCGAAACCTAAAATTACTCTTCTTCAAGAGTAGGGGAATACATAATCACACGAAAACTGGTACAAAAGCGAGAAATCAGAGATTGATGGTCGCGGGGGAGAGAGAGAAACAGAATAGGGAAGAACCTGCGGATCAAGACCACCGATGTAAGCACTAGCGTCTTGGTTTCTAACAGCGAATGTTGGCCGAGAAGATTAGCTCCGACTCCAGGAGCTATTCGAATCGTCATCTACGACTCCTTGTTTCTCCGTCACCGGAAAAATGCTTTCCGATTACGAAATCTGAGGTTTTCGATTTTGCCTCCGTCTTCTACTCGAGACTTCTCTAGGGATTTTCTACAACGGACAGAGAAGAAAAGAGCGGTTTTATTCAGAAGAAAAAATGTATCTTTTTCTTGTAGAAACCAACGTCTTTGTCACTCACTAATGGGCTTTTCCTTATAAGGCCCATTAAGACAACTTTCACCCATCGTCTTTTAGTCTGTTGTTTCATAAAAATATAAAGGAAAAATCAATCTACACAAACTAATATACAACGTAGTATAAAAATCTTATTATATAAACGAAAATGCGTGCGATGAAAACTTGACACATAGGCAAAATTATTAAGCACCAGATCGCGATACGTGGCTATCATTCATCAGATGATGACATTGGTTAATATATTTTAATATCCTAATTTTTTTTAAAAGCCAAAAAAATTAAAAAAAGAAAAAATCTTAAAAAACAAAATTAGTCGCCCAAAAAAAAATCCTATAACGTGACTTTTATATAAAAAAAAGTGACTTTCAAAAAAGAAAAAAACCCTATAACGTGACTTTAAACAAATTTCCAAAAAATAAACTAAAACAATAAAAATGCCAAAACAAGAGAAAAAGGCAACAACGTAGATTAGTTTAATTCCTATTGTTTAAAGAAAAAAAAACAGTAAATACAAAATTCTTGTAAAACATGACTTTCAAAAAAAAAATCATAGCAACTTATTATATAAAACTTCAAAAAATCAAACTAAAACAAGAGAAAAAACAACCTATATTAGTTTAATTTCCATTGTTTAAAATGAAAAAAAAAATAACTAAAAAACAAGGGGAAAACAAACAAAATAAGGAAACGAAGACTGGGAAAAAAGTGTTAAACCAACAAATTTCTTAACACTAAAAAAAAATTATTTCATTATATATAAAATAACTAGATATAAAATTAAATAAATTATTTCATTATATTTATTTATATGTATTCAAATATATTATATGTATACTAGATCATGACATGTGTAATTGTTAAGTAAGATTGTGACATGTGTCAATATTAAAAAAAAATAAAAAAATAAAGAATCTATTATAAACAAGGAGCATAGACTAATTAAGAAAAAAAATTGTTCTACTGAAATATGTAACTGTTTTTTTAATTCCTATTGTTTAAAGAAAACAAAAACAATAAATACAAAATTTCCTGTAAAACATGACTTTCAAAAAAAAAAATCATAGCAACTTATTATATAAAACATCCAAAAACTCAAACTAAAACAAGAGAAAAGGACAACAACCTATATTAATTTAATTTCTATTGTTTAAAATGAAAAAAAAAAGTAACTAAAAGACAAGGAGAAAACAAAAAAAAATAAGGAAAAAAAGAAGGTTAAACCAAAAAATTTCTTAACATTAAAAAACAAATTATTTCATTATATATAAAATAACTAGATATAAAATTAAATAAATTATTTTTTATATTTATTTATATGTATTCTAGTACATTATACGTATACTAGATCATGACATGTGTAATTGTTCACTAAGATTGTGACATGTGTCAATATTAACAAAAAAAAAGAAATCTATTTTAAACAAGCAGAATAGACTAATTAAGAAAAAGGAAAAAAAAACTTGTTCTACTGAAATATGTAACTGTTCTACTAAAATATATAATATTAACACATATTAACAAACAAATTTAAAAAGAAAACAAAGAAATATAGGGTAAACAAAGATGATAGACTAATTAAAAAAAAAATTGTTCTACTAAAATAGGTAATATTTCTAAATTTTTATATTACAAATTTAAATAACGTGTATGATATGATTTTAGTATAAGATAAATATAATAAATTGACTATTTAATAAATTATAATACTAAAATAAATATTAAATATTTGTGTGAGACGTAATTTAGAATCTAATTACATTTATCAAATTATAGGCGTTATAAATTTTAAATCAAAATTATTTACCGCAATGCGTTTTTATATCAGCATGATACATAAGCAAAATTATAACTCATGAGATCGCGACATGTATTTAATATTGATCAGATGAACAATGTGTTAAAACTTAAAATTAATTAAGAAAAATAATATTTAAAATGGAAAATAATTGTCAATTTACTTATCAAATAATAAAAAGTAAAATATCTAATATTATCAATAATAATTAAGAAACAATGTTTAAGTTAAAATATAGACATGACATAAGCCATAAAATAAACAAATAATACATATAGAATAAAAATCTTAATTAAAATAAATAAAGGAGGAATGATAAAAAAAAAGAGGCAATTGCAAAAATGCCACTTTTTGTGTGCACATTTTCAAAAATGCCACTTAGAGAAGTCCATTTACAAAAATGCCACTAATTATAGATTTATAAAGTCTATATCTTAAATTTTTAAATCCTAAAAAATGTTTTGACCCATAAAACCTCCTAAACACTCAAAAATAAACTCTAATACAACATAGTTAACCCAAATATAAATTATATAATGAAAAAATAATTTTGAAAAAGTGGCATTTTTGCAAAGATTTTGAAAAGGTGGCATTTTTTAAAAGTGGCATTTGGAAAGTGGCATTTTTTTAAATTTCTCTAAAAAAAGGTATATAAATTGGAAAAACAAAATTTAGAATAGTTGTCGAAAAATCAAGAGAAATTTCAAAAAATGCCACTTTTCAAGTGCCATTTTACAAAAATGCCATACTTTTGAAATCTTTACAAAAATGCCACTTTTTCAAAATTATTTTTTCTTTATATCATTTATGTTTTGGTTAATTATGTTTTATTAGGGTTTAGTTATTAGGGTTTAAGGGGTTTTAGGAGTCAAAAAATATTTTTTAGGGTTTAGAATTTTAAGATATAGGTTTTATAAATCTATAATTAGTGGTATTTTTGCAAATGGGCACCCCTAACTGGCATTCTTGCAAATGTGCACACAAAAAGTGGCATTTTTGTAATTTTCCCAAAAATCAATTTAAAAATATAAACAACCATACAAAACAAAATAAAAATAAAATCTATAGGAATACTTATTTTATCAATATAGAGTTACAAAATATCACAAAAGAAATAGAAATTTTCGACCTATGATGTCATTTGTACTTTTCAAGTGTATATATTAAAAATTTATATAAGTTAAAAAATAATAATATTATATCTACTATTAAGTTAATACTGTATTAATTTTGGCAAGTATAAATTTTTATGAGAAATAAAACGATGATACTAATAAAAGGGAAAATTAAAAAAAATGCCACATTTTTATGTGCACAGTTGCAAAAATGCCACTTAAAGGTGTTCATTTGTAAAAATGCAACTAATTATAGATTTTTAAACCCTATATCTCAAAATTCTAAACACTAAAAATTGTTTTGACCCCTAAATCCCCCTAAACCCTCATAACTAAACCCTAATAGAACATAGTTAACCCAAACATAAATCATTTAAAGAAAAAATAATTTTGAAAAAATGGCATTTTTGTAAAAATTTTAAAAGTGTGGCATTTTTGTAAAGTGACACTTGTAAAGTGACATTTTTTGAAATTTCTCTTAATAAAATATAACTAGATTCTCACCCGCACTATGTGCGGGAACATTCGTTGTATATGTAGTAAACTATATTTGGTTTTTGTAATATGTCGTATATAATATGTTTTAACTTTAGATACATAGGTTTTTAGTTTGTATGTGAAATTGATTAGTTGGAAATAATATGATGGTTTTTGTTTTTAGCTTGTAGGTAGACATGGAGTAGTACGAAATATTGTATTTTATATTGAATATAGTTATTAGTGGAAGTATAAGTAGTTGACTATGTTGTAACTCGACCAGAGCCGAGCTGACCCAAACCCACATAGGTTCGAGATCTTAATGGGAATTTGACCCGGACACCTTTGTTATATGAGTTGAATTTACATATCCAAACTCAAAAATATGAAACACATTGACTAAATGAGTTATATGGGTTACCTATATATAAATTAAATATAATAATAAATTATTAGAAAAATCAAAACAATCTATATTATTATAAATCGGACCAACATTTTTAAATAATAAATTAAATTAAAATGTGTATGTATCTTAAAATAAAATAAAATAAAAATCATAAACCAATAAAGTCTATAAAGTAATAAAAGCAATAACCCATTTATTAGTTTTAAAAGACACTTTGATCTTAGTTGGATGATGATAAGAAGAAGACATTTCTGTTAATCTTATTAAACACTTGAAAATTTTTTAGAGTAATTTACATATATTATTATTATTATTATTTTATTTTTGATAAATTTTTTATGATAAATCAATCGGTAATTTATGAACCTAATAGTTTATCCACTAAATTCATAAACCCATTAGGGATAATCCACCGAAGACTCATTTATTTATAAGGGTAAAATAACTTAACCCTAACCCTAATGAAATGTTTTGTTTTGGATGTCTATTAAATTAGACTTCATTCTCTTACTGTTTTTCATCAATTTGTTTTGTTTATAGTATTCTTTTAGATCCAAATTTATTTTCATATCCGATATGAGACTTTAAAAATATTTTTTTTATATGTATAATTAAATATAAATAAATAACTTAGAATATGGAAAATCTCATTGTTAAGGAAACCATGAATCTCGTGATTATTGGTAATAAAATATTTTAATTGATAAAATTTTGAACGTATTTATTATAATATCAGTTTATAGATATATTTAAATAAATTAAAAATACTTAGAAAGTAAAACGAAAATCTTAAAGTAAACTAATGTTGACAATATATAAACAAAATTAAAATATTTTCCATATATTAAGTAGTTTATGTTTTTAGAAATAAATTGGGTTTGTTGGCACCTTTTCAAAGAATTATAATAAATCGGATCCTAAAAATTTAATAAGATTATCTTACTTTTAATATCCATTTATTGTTTAGATTTAATGTTAAGATTAATATAGGAAATCACTATTAATGGTATTGAATCAAATAAAATAAAAATAGAAAAAAAAAAACCAAAATCTTTAAAAACAATAATGTTGATATATTAATAAAATTAATTTATGGTCCGTTAATTTATTTATAATTAATTAGATTATTTCGTTTCATCAAAATTTTTAAATAACTTCTTTTTATAAAATTAAAGTTTTGAAAAAAGTTATTTCCATTACTTGATTTAATTATGCGGTTTAGCTTAATAACCGAATGAAATGTTTAGTTTTGGATGCCTATGAGATTAGGATTCCTACTCTTACCGTTCGTCATCATTTTTGTGATTTTTATTATATGTTTTTGGTTCCAAATTCGTTTTCATATTCACGTAGTTTTTTAGTTGGATCTGCGCGACCCGATTGAATAAAATAAATGAGTATTATTTTAAATTTAAACCAAAGTTATCAAATACATGTAATGGTAGTTGATTCCTTTTGATATTCACATAGTTCCAAATTCGTTTTCGTCTTCCATAGTTGATTTTTAGTCGCGCAGAACCGGTCATAGGAAGATAAATCTCAAAATCTTGGTGAGAAATTTTTTCAAATAGAAAAAGCAAGTCGTTTGTAGATTTTTTTTCTACCTAATCTAATCTTTCATGAGCCAAAACCTTGATTTATTGTCCATTCTTCCAGTGTTAGATCTTAGGTGGCCATGTCTGGAGTGAAAAGTGAAAAACTAATGAAGATGTGCAAACAGAAGGCTACAATTCGTCCTTGTGAATAATGAATCATAGTCATAGAATTGGTGAGTTGATAAAGATTTTAGGAAGCATACGACAAAATGCTTGAGAGATGGTTGCTACAAGTATCTTGAGAAATGTTTGCTACGACGAAATACACTAAACATTTATCTTGAGAGATGTTTTTTTATCTTGAGAGATGTTTGCTCTTAATTAGTTGCTACGACGAAATACTTGAAAGATGTTTGCTATAAGTTAGACCTTAAAACACTAAACATTTACAATATTAATTAAAATTAGTTCATTTGATCCCGGATGGGATTTATTTTTTAGAAACTGAAAAAATCGAAAACCAAAAAACTCGAACATAATTAAAATTTAAAATCAAATGGGATCAATTTAATACAAACCGATAAACCCAAAAACCGAATAATCCCAATCGAACCGAATCGACCGAACCAAACCAAACCAAACCGAACATCAGTCTTTTAAACATTAGAGAGCACGTGATTAAGAGCATGCCTAATAAGACTCCATATGAGGAAGAGGGTTCACTTTCCTCAGTCCTCACAGAGCTTGTTTGTCTTATTCCTTCATTGTACCTGCGGAAGCAGAAGAATTTAAAGGAATCTCAAAGTACAAGTAACAGAGAGACTTGTATGCATCAACGCAGAGTTTAAACTTCTCTTGTGCTGCCTCCTGTGAATTTTCCACCACATAACCAAATAAATAAACTTTTCTTGTGCTGCCTCCTGTGAATTTTCCACCACATAACCAAATAAATTTCTGAAAATGATCCAAAAAAATGCAATCTCTATTGACATTATTTTATATATATACCTGAGAAGGCCCTTGGTGCTTATCTGGATGCCATTTCAAAGCAGCAGATCGAAAACTGCATTTAACAAAGAAAACTATTAATGAAATATATCATTTCTTTGATAATGATGGAAGCAAACTCGAAAGACTTACGCGTTCTTAACATCTGAGATTTTGAGAGGACCATTTGGACTTAAATCGAGAACTGTCCTCTGAGACCGGGATTCTACGATTAAAGGTTCTTCATCGCAAGAAGACTCATCATCCCAGTTCTTGCTTCTTTGAGATTGGTTTGTCCAGCTAAATCCTTATCTCCATTCAATATATAGTTGGTGTATGTCACCGTGTGTTGTAAATTGAGAAATTTCAAAAAATGCCATTTTTGAAGTGCCACTTTACAAAAATGCCACACTTTTGAAATTTTTACAAAAATGCCACTTTCAAAATTATTTTTTCTTTATATTATTTATGTTTGAATTAATTATGTTCTATTAGGGTTTAATTATGAGGGTTTAGGGGGTTTAGGGTCAAAACATTTTTTAGTGTTTATAATTTTCATAATATAGGGTTTAAAAATCTATAACCAGTGGTATTTTTGCAAATGAATACCCTAAATGGCATTTTTGCAAATGTGCACATAAAAAGTGGCATTTTTGCAATTTTCCCTTGTAAATTAGTCTGTGTAATTTAGAGAATATTTCTATACTTTGGATGGTTTGGAACATATTAACCTATAGTTCATGTAGCTTAGATTGATTTTTCCAAATATAAAATAGCAATTACTTATCACTAGATTTGAATATAATATAACCAGTTTAGTTTTAAACTTTTAATCATGACAAATATGGAAAGGCAAAGACGTCATCTTAGTGACTCGGGTATATGCGAGGTATGTAAAGGAGGAGAGGAAACAATCCTACATATTTTGCGTGATTGTCCAGCAATGGATGGACTTTGGCGTAGGATTATGCCAAGTCGTATCAGAGGAGGGTTCTTTACATCGTCACTTTTTGAGTGGCTTTACAAGAATCTGGGTGATCACAGTGAGATTAATGGCAGCACTTGGTCAACGACGTTTGCGATGGCAGTATGGTGGGCTTTGAAATGGCGTTGTGGCAATGTTTTTGGGAATATTGGGAAGTGTCGAGATCGCGTGAAGTTTATCAAGGAGCTTAGTTCGGAGGTCATTCGGCTCATGTGAATACGGGTGAAACCGTAGACCGAGGGGGTGCGAGTAGAGAAGGAAATTGCGGGGTCTTCACCACCGGAAAGCTGGGTGAAACTCAACACGGATGGAGCTTCACATGGTAATCCAGGGATGGCTACGGCAGGAGGAGTGTTGCGGGATAGTTCTGGTAATTGGTGTGGAGGGTTTGCGCTGAACATTGGTATATGCTCGACACCATTAGCGGAATTATGGGGAGGTTATTACGGGCTATACATAGCATGGGAGAAGAGGTTTACGCGAGTAGAACTGGAGATTGACTCAGAGGTTGTAGTTGGTTTTTTGACAAAGGGGATTAGCGATTCTCACCCTTTGTCCTTCCTAGTACGTTTGTGTTATGGCTTCCTTTCGAAGGACTGGTTGATCCGGATTACCCATGTGTATAGGGAGGCTAACCGTTTGGCTGACGGCTTAGCTAACTATGCTTTTGATTTGTCTTTAGGATTTCATTCTTTTAACGCTGTCCCGGAGGGTTTGTCTTCAATATGGATGGATGATATTAGCGGGGTGTCACACCCTCACCAAGTTCGTTTGTAATTTTTTTCGGTTTAAATAAATGATGGGAGGCATTGCCTCTCATCCCACCCACCAAAAAAAAAAAACTTTTAGCAAAGTAAATATTTAAATATAATATAACCAGTTTCGTTTAAAAAAAATATCCTAGAAATCAATATGACATTTACATAAATTCAAAGTTATTTTAGCAAGCGATTAAATTTCCACGTGGTTATAAAAATCAGTTGAAACACCAATGAATAGTTAAGTGCCACGGGGTTATAAAAATCAGTTGAAAACTTAATAGAAAGAGAAACTAACATTGACAATTATCCCACAATTTTTTATTCTATAGAGTTATTCTCTATTGCTCTTCCGTGAGAACCTCTAGAGATTTGGATGTTGATCATTTACTCATTCTTATAGTGAATGACATTACAAATATTTTATTTTCATCTTGTGTATATATCTTTCTAAGTTTTAGTGAAATTTTTGTCATATTGCAATGTCGCAACAAAAAAAACGTAAATTAGTTTTTTAAATAGGTTGACAAATAAAAGAGTTAGAATAATTTGAAAGTTAAATTGTGGTTAAAAAAATGAAATTTGATTGAATATTAGGAGAAATTTTTAATAAGAAAGAAACTTTTCATATTTTATGAAATATATAAGGAGAAATTGCAAAAATATCATTTTTGGTGTGCATATTTGCAAGAATGCCACTTAGGGGTGTTCATTTGCAAAAATACCACTAATTATAATTTTTTAGAGACTAAATCTTAAAACTATAAACCCTAAAAAATATTTTGGCCCCTAAAACCTTTTAAACCCTCAAAACTAAACTATAATACAACATAATTAACCCAAACATAAATAATATAATGAACAAAATAATTTTGAAAAAGTGGCATTTTTGCAAAGATTTTGAAAATGTGGCATTTTTGAAAGTGGCGCTTGAAAATGTGGCATTTTTAAAAGTAATATTGATTTTTTTCTATTAACATTTTAGAAATATGGTTACATAATTGATTTTCATTAACTCTTTGAACTATAAAATTCATGAATACATTTTAGTTTTTAAATATGTGTTACATATATTTTGGTAAAAAATAAATTCATATTATCATTAGTGAGAGCTCGAGAGCACACAGAGACATACAACGTTAACACATAAGACAATACTTCTTCACACTTACACTTCTCCTAGTTCTCCTCCATTGAAGTCGCCCATTGCATACCTGAAAGACCCTCTACATCCTTAAATAACCGAAAATCCTGTCTTCCACATTGGGAATACCGAGTTTCCGAGTTTCCTATAAGTTGTTCAATCATTAAGGTCTCGAGGGGAAACACCAAAAAATCATGCAAAAGACCATGAACGACAAAAGGCCACTTTGCTTGAGTCTTCTCCAACGTCTCATAGATCAAATACCTTCTTCCATTGCTTGTTAGATCTCCACTCAGTATCTGTTAAGTTGCTCACGTAAACGATATTGAAATCAAGAATAACGAACACAAACGTTTAATAAGAATAACTCTCTTATTAATCTTAAGGAAAATCTCTCAAAACCTTAAGTTCTTAATCTCATAAGTTGTGCAACATCTTTGCACCTCCTTATATAGGGAAACATAACTCCAAACCCTATTCTAGATAACTCCTAACAACAGGAAAACTCACATATATTTAGATTCTCCTAAATATACTTAACTTATTCCCCAAGCTATTTCAAGCTTACAACAACATTCTCCCCCTTAAGCTTGAACTCTTCTTTCTTCACAACTTCAACTCCAATAAGACTTCTCATTTCCTTGAACTTAATCCTTCCCAGAGCCTTTGGCAAGATATCTGCCTTTTGCTCGTTACCCGGAACATGTTCAACCTCCACTTGACCATTCTCAACGCATTCCCGAATAAAATGATATCTCCTATGTATATGCTTGCTACGACCATGGAAAACCGGATTCTTCGTTAGTACAATTGCCGATTTATTGTCAATCCGTATTGTTACCTTCTCGCAATCTCTTCCAACGACTTCACTAAGGAGCTCTTGAAGCCATATCGCTTGTTTGGCCGCCTCTGTCGCTGCCATGAACTCAGCCTCACAAGAAGACAATGCCACTGTCTATTGCTTTTGCGAGCACCACGTGATTGGACATTCATCAAGATAAAATATGTGGCCGGTTGTACTTTTGCCATCATCGGGATCAACATTGTGCGAGTTATCACTGTAACCTACTAGTTTTACCTTCTCCGTTCGTTTAAACATGAGGCCAAGCGAAGTGGTTCCACGTAAATACCTCAAGACTTGTTTTAAGGCTGCTCCATGTGATTCCTTAGGCTCTTGCATATACCTGCTTAACACTCCAACACTATAAGATAGGTCAGGACGGGTGTGAAGCAAATAACGAAGGCATCCTATGGTTCTTCTATAGCTTCTTTCATCAATGCCTTTTTCATTATGAGACTTTGATAACTTTGGGCTCTCGTCCATCGGTACGTGTGAAAGGTTGCAGCTCTCCATTCCGGTTTCTTCTAAAATCTTTTCAGCATATCTCTCTTGTCTTAGGACAATAGCGCCATCTTGTTGATCTACTTCGATCCCGAGGTAATAGGTAAGCTTCCCAAGATTACTCATCTCAAATCTGGCTTCCATCTCTTCTTTAAACTCACATATCAAACTCAAAGATGATCCTGTAACAAGCAAGTCGTCTACGTATACGACCATAACAAGAAGATGTCCTTTGTCTTCCTTTTGATATAATGATGGTTCTTTTGAGCATTTACGAAATTTTAGTTCTCGAAGAACTTTGTTCAGTTTAGCATTCCATGCTCTAGGTGCTTGTTTTAAGCCATAGAGAGCTTTGCTCAACCTGTAAACTTTATCATCACTTCCTGCGACAACAAAACCTTCTGGTTGAGTGACATATACTTCCTCTTTCAACTCTCCGTGAAGAAATGCAGTTTTAACATCGAGATGGTGGATTTCCCATCCGTTCAACGCTGCCAAACCAATGATGAAACGGATTGTTTCTATGCGTGCCACCGGGGCGAAGACCTCATCGTAGTCGATACCGTGTTTCTGAACATACCCTTTTGCTACTAATCGCGCTTTGTTCTTGTTGATACTACCATCAGAGTTTTGTTTGATTTTAAACACCCACTTCAATCCGATTGCGTTGAAACCAATGGGAAGATCAACAAGACTCCAAGTCTTATTCTTTTCTATTGAAGATATTTCATCTTTGCATGCTTCTATCCACACTTTGAATCTTTAGCTTCACTAAAATCCAAAGGCACTTCATTCAATACCATCAAGAGTTGCTCACCCTCATCATCACAATAAGAACGTAATCATTTAGATATGCCAGTTTTACGCTCGCTCTTGTTGATCTTCTTAGCTGCGGTTGTGCTTGGTGCAGATCACCAACATTACCGCCTTCATTACTTTCATCATTCTCATCATCATTCTCTTCCTCCATTCCTTCTACTTCTTCATCTTTCACGTCCTCACTCATGACTTGAGTGGTGTGAGTGTTGTCTCCTGGTTCATGTAGCGTTTCACTTCCTCCAATGCCATTATTACCAAATTCTCCAAGGTTAATAATAAAAGTTCCAGAGTCACGTTGGTCTTCTCCTTCCGCTTTGATCCAGCTCCACCCCTTACTCTCATCAAATATCACATCTCGACTAACGACAATTTCTTGGTCATAGGATCGACTAGGCGATATGCCTTTGAACTAGGTTCCGTCCCTAGATGTATCAAGATTCTCGATCTGTCGTCTAGCTTTTTTCTCCCAGCAGCCTCGGTCGTTGCATACCCAATACACCCGAAAGTTCTAAGATGAACGAGACTTGGCTTTCTCCCTTTAAGCACTTCATATGGTGTTGTCTCGGCTAGCGTTCTAGTTGCGATCCTATTGATTAAATATGTAGCATGCCTCACAGCCTCTCCCCATAGATAGTTCGGTACTCTCATGTGTTTCATCATACTTCTAGTCATTTCCAAAAGAGTTCGATTTCGCCTCTCCACTACTCCGTTTTGCTGCGGAGAATACGGTGCGGTCAAGTGTCTCTGGATGCCGTATTTGTCATAGTAAGTTTGAAAATCATGAGATACAAACTCTCCACCTCTATCGGTTCGGAATGTCTTGATCACAGCTTTTGTTTCTTGCTCCACACGCATTTTGAAGATTTTGAATTTATCAACTGCCTCACTTTTTTCTCTTAATAGCACTGTCCACATGTAGCGAGAGTGATCGTCGATGAGTACAAACACATACTTCTTTTGACCTGGTGTGGAGGGTGTGATAGGACCACATAAATCTCCATGGATGAGCTCGAGGGTTTTAGCGGCTCGGTAAGCAGTGGCTTGTGGAAAGGGCTGTCGTGTTTGTTTTCCTAGAAGACATGCCATACAAGTTTCTCTCTCAACTGTGATGCGTGGGATACCGGTTACTAACTCCTTGTTGATCATCATCTTCATTGTATCAAAGTTAACATGACCTAAACGTGCATGCCACTTGGTCGTTTCGGTTGATGATATCTTCAAGCACTCGAGGTTTTCGACTTCTAGAACGACTTTGTAAAGACGGTTTGGTGACCTAGTTGTTTTCACCAGCAGCTGATCCAACCTATCATAGAGCATAAGATAATCTTTCTTCATCCGTACCTCACATCCGGCTTCCGTGGTCTGACCAAGACTAATAATATTACTCTTTAGCTCTGGTCTATAGTACACATTCGTCAAGACCTTCATGACTTTCTTATTCTTCTTGAAACACAAATCGAACTGATCATTTGCCTCTTATATCGATACGGGAATCATCTCCAAACCTCACCTTTCCCATTACCGTTTCATCAAGTTCGGAGAAAAACATTCGATTACCACTCATGTGATTACTAGCACCATTATCAAGGTACCACACATTCATTGTGTCTAGACTTGTTTCGAAGGTTTTTGGCTTCACCTTTTCTTCATTAAGGTACACAATCTCGTGCATCATTAACTCATCTGCTTCATGTGTCTCATCACCCTTGTTCTCAACAGCTTCTTGGAGTTTAAGTAATCTCTCTGGACAGTTTGATGCATAATGTCCTAACTTGTCGCAGCGATAACAAGTAATTTTAGACTCATCACGTTCTTGTCTATACCACCCGCCTTGGTAATTGCTAGACCTTCCACGGCCTCTTCCTCTCCAGTTGGAACGTCCCCTGCCTCTAAACCCTCCATAGTTTCCTTGTTGGGTTTGTCTTGGATCCATGTTCGCATACATAAGTTTATCATGAACCTCCTTTTCACCTTCTTCTTCCACACAAATTCTTTCTTCATATGCCTTTAGTCTCCCCACAATATCCTCAAAGCTTATTTGATTGAGGTCAAGAACTTGTTCAAGCGAGGCAATAATGTGGATATATTTTCTTCGCGGTAGGCTTTGAAGGAATTTCTTCACGAGTTTGGTTCATCCATGGTGTCTCCAAGGGCAGCCGATTTAGAGGAGATCTCTAAAAGTTTCCCGACGAAAGTATCAATGGTGTCAGGTTCATTCATCTTGAGTCTATCGAATTCGGCCATTAGAGTCTGAAGTCTACCCTCTTTTACCCTATCGACCCCAACATGCCTCGCTTTTATTGCATCCCAGACAGCTTTGGAAGTGTCGAGATCACCAACTTGTAGAATTAGGGCTTCCGGTATTGATTGAAATAACAGGGCGATTGCCATGTTGTTTTTCTCTTCGTCTGAATTGCCCGGATCCACCGTTTCCCACACTTTGTTGACCTTAAGAGCAACCTTCATACATATAGACCATACTGTGTAATTTGCAGCGTTGAGCATGGGACACTTAATGGAAGCAGGGCCAAGATCTGTAGCTTTAGCTTTGTCTTCGACGACACGTTCAGTTTTGTCTCCCATCGTTTGATTACCGATTCCTTAGCTCTGATACCAAATATTGAAATCAAGAATAACGAACACAAACGTTTAATAAGAATAACTCTCTTATTAATCTTAAGGAAAATCTCTCAAAACCTTAAGCTCTTAATCTCATAAGTTGTGCAACATCTTTGCACCTCCTTATATAGGGAAACATAACTCCAAACCCTATTCTAGATAACTCCTAACAACAGGAAAACTCACATATATTTAGATTCTCCTAAATATACTTAACTTATTCCCCAAACTATTTCAACCTTACAACAACAAATTAACGATTCAACGATTCACTGTGTAAAACAAATCAAATCAACGCATTTAGGCATTGTCTTTGTCCATCAATATGCCGTATGCCCACAACATAGAGGGTTACAACTTATAAGTAAATAAGATCTACCAACACATATGAGGTTTTGGCGATGGGACTAAATATGCTTTCCATTTTCCCAGTGGTGATATACCTACAAAAAAGAACGATGAGAATAAAAATTCAGTCAGTGATTGTTAGTAGATAGAATGAACAATTTTTCAATGTTCTATTGCTAGCAACAATTTCTAAATTAGAGGAAAGGAATGTGAGATTTCACCGACCCAAATCTCGCCCTGCTGCTCGTCTTATCTCCATCTCTGCCTCAATAGGAAAACAGTAATCACTAATCAGTCTAAGTGTCAAAATATAAGAATGATAAAAACATATTGTCCCTTTCTCCTATGCAAAGCATGAGTGATCTCATAAATCACAGTCACTGTTGTGAAAGAACATTGAAACCTAAGAAAACAAAAATTATATAACCAACCTAGTTTAGTTGTTGACATGCGCAAGAGGACCACAATCAGTCATCAATATTATGTGTTAGAGATACGATAATCAATCACATTAATGTGTATATATTTGATTGCTCTGTTTTATGTACATTCCTTATTTAGCTTATTCTAGGACCTTCTCTTGTGATGTATATAACACCTCCCTGTATCACTCTTTGAGATATAAGAAACACATTCCTTACATGGTATCAGAGCCTAATCGATACCCTAAATCCCACAACCGCCTCCACCTCTTTTGATCTCAAATTTCTCAACCATTCCAATGGCTGCCACCGTTGAAACAGTCGATTCCACCCAATCTCTTCTCAATATCAACATGTCCAACATCACTAAACTCAATTCAACAAACTACATAACATGGAGCATCCAAGTTCATGCCCTCCTTGATGGGTATGATCTAGCCAAGCACGTCGACGGTTCGTCTCAACCACCATCTGCTACAATCACCACAAACAACGTTAGCACCACAAATCCAGCACACACGACATGGAAGAGGCAAGACAAACTCATCTTTAGTGCCCTCCTTGGTACACTTTCACCAACAATTCAAGCTCTCGTCACCAAATCCACAACGTCAAGAGAGATGTGGAAAACGATTGAGTCCACTTACGCAAAACCTAGCCGAGGCCATGTTCTTCAACTCAAAAATCAGCTGCACCAATACACCAAAGGGGACAAGACCATTGACGAATATCTTCAAGGCCTAACAACCAGATTCGACCAACTTGCTCTTCTCGGGAAGCCAATTGATCATGAGGATCAGATCGAATGCATTCTCAAAGGACTACCAGAGGACTATAACACTGTCGTTGATCAAGTTGAAAACCGTGACGTTCCTCCTACCATACCAGAAGTGCACGAGAAGCTACTCACCAAAGAAGCAAAACTGCTCGCTGCCACACCCAACATCTCCACTACTGCTCCTGTCTCTGCCAATGCAGCTGCTGTCCGCCCGCGTTTCTCTCTAAACAAGCAAAATCCACGCCAAAATCAGTCCTGGAATCAACACAATCACCAATCGCAGCAACACATGAGACCTGAAAACAGAAACAACACCAGAGGATATCAAGGTCGGTGCCAAATTTGTGGAGTTTTCGGACACAGTGCTAAGAGATGCACACAACTCCAGCAATTCTCTGCTTCTCAACAGAACTCATACGCCTCTCCATTCCGTCCCTGGCAGCCGCGGGCCAATGTTGCTCTTGCCTCCCCACATCCAACCAATGCCTGGCTCATGGACAGCGGTGCCACTCACCACATGACAACCGACTTGCACGCTATGTCCTCTTCTCAACCATACAATGGTCAGGATGCAGTACTCATTGGTGATGGATCTGGATTACCCATCACGCATACTGGTTTCATATCTCTACCCTCTCAATCTTCGAATTTAAAATTAAACAGCGTGCTATGTGTTCCTAACCTGCAAAAGAACCTAATCTCTGTATATCGCCTATGCAACAATAATAACGTCTCGGTTGAATTCTTTCCTGCTCACTTTCAGGTGAAGGACTTGAGCTCGGGAACCCCGTTAATCCAAGGCAAGACCAAGGATGAGCTATACGAGTGGCCAGTTTCTCCCTCTACCTTGAAATCCTTTTTCGCTTCAACCACTCCCAAACTCTCAACGACCGTTTGGCATCAACGCCTCGGTCATCCAGCCTCTACCATTCTCAAAAACATTGTTTCTTCCTTTAATTTACCATGTTCTCAATCTGTAACCTCCATCTGTTCAGATTGTGCTATCAATAAAACTCACAAACTTCCATTCTCGCAAACCTCTATTGTCTCAACTCGACCACTCGAATACATATTCACAGACCTCTAGAGCTCCCCAATTGTTTCCGTGGATGGTTACAAGTATTACCTGGTACTTGTAGATCATTACAGCCGGTAAACATGGTTATATCCACTCAAGCTGAAATCGCAGGTCCGGGAAACGTTTATTGCCTTCAAGACACTTGTGGAGAATAAATTTCAAACTAGACTTGGCACCTTATACTCCGACAACGGCGGTGAATTCATTGCTCTTCGTTCATTCCTCTCCACCTTCGGCATCAACCACCTCACGTCTCCACCTCACACTTCGGAACACAACGGAATCTCTGAACGGAAACACCTCCATGTCATCGAAACAGGGCTCACATTACTCACTCACGCCGGGATGCCGAAAACGTACTGGTCTTATGCGTTTACAGTAGCCGTGTATCTAATTAATCGCCTACCAACACCAATTCTCGGTATGGAATCTCCCTTTCGGAAGCTATTCGGAATTGACCCCAACTACTCCAAGCTTCGAGTGTACGGCTGTCTCTGTTTTCCTTGGTTACGCCCTTACAACAACCACAAGCTCGACAATAGATCCACTCCTTGTGTCTTCATTGGCTACTCCCAAACACAAAGTGCCTACTTGTGTCTACAACCTACTTCGGGAAGAATTTACATCTCTAGACATGTCAAATTTGATGAGACAACCTTCCCCTTCTCCAAATCGCCGGCTCCCAAACACTCACCGTCTTCAACCGTAGCCTCCACTACCAACACTCCACTCATCACCCATGTTCCTCTATCTCCGTCACCACCTCCGTTGAACACCCAACCTGCGCCACTCGTACCGCTGCAGTCACCGGAACCCACGAGCTCAAGCCTTCACCCGCCTCCTCCGCCAGCTCCGATTGCCCAGGTATCTCCTCCTCCCTCTGTCTCTTCTTCCCTCTCTCCTAACCCAACTGAGCCCACTGCTCCTCCTACAAATGGGCCAGAACCCGTGGCCCAGCCCATCCTCCCAACAAATACTTCATTAAACCCACCATCACCTCAACATAATGCCCATACAGCCCACCAAGAAAATCAACCACAAAATAAAAGCCCATCTCATTCACACTATCACACCGAAGCCCAACCAACATCTCCCCCACCATCACCAAACCCCACCGTACCATCATCCACAATCGCACCTCCACCACCACCGAACAACCACACCATGACAACCCGCCGAAAAAATCACATCGTCAATCCTAACCCCAAATACAACTATTCCGCCGCTCTATCCTCCCACATTCCCGCCAAGCCTCGCACAGTCACTCAAGCACTCAAAGACCGTCAATGGAGAGGAGCAATGTCCGATGAGATCATGGCGTTTGCTCGCAACCAAAGCTTCGATCTCGTTCCTCGTCAACCACATCTCAACGTTGTTGGATGTCGATGGCTCTTCAAAAATAAGTTTCTGCCAAGCGGTGATCACAATCGATGCAAAGCGAGACTCGTCGCCAAAGGTTACAATCAACAATACGGACAAGACTACACCGACACATTCAGTCCGATCATTAAAGCGACAACCATTCGACTCGTTCTTGACACCGCTGTAACTAACAATTGGCCTATTCAACAACTAGATGTTAACAATGCTTTCCTCCAAGGGACATTAACCGAAGAAGTATACATGGAGCAACCACCGGGATTCGTCGATGCTGATCATCCGGATTATGTTTGCCGCCTCAACAAAGCAATATATGGCCTCAAGCAAGCGCCCAGAGCATGGTATACGGAACTCAGCAACTTCCTCCTTAGTCTCGGCTTCAAAAACTCACTCGCCGATACGTCTCTCTTTGTTCTTCAACAAGGCAAACAGTTTGTCTACCTCCTCGTTTATGTGGACGACATTCTTGTAACTAGAAACAGCACGGAAGGCATCACTCGGATACTTCAACTTTTAGCGGACCGGTTCTCTGTCAAAGACCCAGAAGATCTCCACTATTTCCTTGGCCTTGAAGCTTATCGTACATCCGAAGGCCTCCATCTCTGTCAACGGAAATACATTCTGGACCTTCTTGACAAATACACCATGCTGAATGCAAAGCCAGTCACGACTCCAATGGCGACATCTCCAAAGCTCACCTTGACCTCGGGTACCCCTCTCACGGATCCTACTGTCTATCGCAAACTAGTTGGCAGTTTGCAATACCTAGCTTTTACAAGACTTGACATCGCATATGCCGTCAATCGCCTATCACAATTTATGCACAAACCCACGGAAGCACATTGGCAGGCAGCGAAGCGAATCTTGCGATACCTTGCCGGTACACCAACCCATGGCATCTTCTACAAGGCAAAGAACAAACTCCACCTCCACGCCTACTCCGATGCCGATTGTGCTGGAGACTCCGATGATTATGTCTCCACCAATGCGTATATTATCTATCTTGGCAACCACCCGATCTCGTGGACTGCCAAGAAACAAACCGGTGTAGCAAGGTCCTCGACGGAGGCTGAGTATCGGGCCGTGGCAAACACAGTTGCAGAGATTCGGTGGATATGTAATGTGCTCACTGAACTCGGTGTTACAATTCCCGCACCCCCATTGGTGTTGTGTGACAATGTTGGCGCCACATTTCTCTGTGCTAATCCCGTCTTCCACTCCCGAATGAAGCACATCGCTCTCGATTATCACTTTGTCAGAGGTCACATTCAACATGGGGCGCGTCGTGTCTCTTATGTCAACACCAAAGATCAACTGGCCGACGCTTTAACGAAACCATTACCGCGGAGTCGCTTCATTGAACTTCGAAACAAGATCGGATTGGCTCACGCCCCTCCATCTTGCGGGGGCGTGTTAGAGATACGATAATCAATCACATTAATGTGTATATATTTGATTGCTCTGTTTTATGTACATTCCTTATTTAGCTTATTCTAGGACCTTCTCTTGTGATGTATATAACACCTCCCTGTATCACTCTTTGAGATATAAGAAACACATTCCTTACATTATGTGACTCAAACTTTGTAATAAGCACCAAACCATTGTTCCACGCCATTAAATCATGTGGCACTGTAGGTTTAAACAAAAAGAAGAAATTGTGGAATACCATATTTGACAATTATAATGTTAAGAAAGCATAGTTCTAATTTCCAAGACTCATGATCTCTTATCAAACAAAATTCGATCAATTCCATGATTCCATTTACTTCACATGCATATAATAAAGGCGATAAATCTAGAATCGGACGAGGCTTGGAATTTAAGCACGGACGAACAAAACAATTAAGTTATTAGCCGAAAACTACAGTTCCCATGTTCAGTTGTTTCTCAATATAGTTCATAAGTTTAATACGTGATCTTGTCATAGATGCATAAATTCAAACTTAAAAACAAACTAACACCAGTAAAAGAGAAAATCCTTCTGTTTTACCAGAGCAAGACTTACTTACCATGTTCATATTCTCTTCCATTGTCGTTTTTATCTCGAAGAAGTTCCAATGTGCTGTCTGAGTTTAATTGTACGGACAGGATGACTGAAAATAGATTTCTAAAGGAGGAGAACAACATAACAATGTAAACTTTACAGAGAAGTTCGATTGTCTGGCTTGAGATAGAATGAAAATGAATAAGATAGGATAACTTACAATTAGAAGAACCATTTCTCTCTACATATTCACGACTACGGACTCGGCCATTGTTTTTTTGTTTCTAACCTGATTCCACCAAAGCAAGAAATACAGACATCACTACAAGAAAACAGACAGTATTCCGACGGAATTTCTGACGGCCGAAATTTCTGTCGGAATTTTTCGACGGCATCCCGACGGATTTCCGAGCAAAATGAATCCGTCGGAAATCTGTCGGAATTTTGCGACAGATTTCCGACGGTTTTGGCCACCGTCGGTTTTCCGTCGTCTTGTACCGACGGATTTCCGACGGAAATAAACTGTCGTAATATTCCGACGACTTTTCGACGGTATCCCGACGGAAATCCGATTTTTCCGATGTCGGCAAAGTTTGATTGGTCAGCTCATACCGACGGAACTAATTCCGTCGGAAATTCGATGTCGGCAAATTTGAGTGGTTACCATTTCGTTAGCGGTGGCCGATGGGATTGGTGGGGTGTTATGTCGGAGGTTTGTGACGGATTTCCGACGGAAATCCATCGTATATAAGTTCTACATTTCTTCGTTCCTTCATAACACAATTTTAAAAATCAAAAAAATTTGTTAGTGATGAGTTCATATTTTCGGTCTTGGATGGACGAGCCAATGATGGATATGGGCTCGAACTTATTAACATCCGCATACGCTGCAGGTATATGCGAGTTCATGGATTTACCCAGAAACCTAGATGCAGCCAAAAAAGGTCAGGATATCAAATGTCCATGTTCTAATTGCTGTAACAGAATTAGTGTTGCGGTTCATACTGTTTGGAATCACTTATATAGATATGGATTTAGGCCGAGATATAAGGTTTGGTTTTTACATGGAGAAAAAAATTATGAATATGGTAGTACCAGTAGTAATGCACCTTATTTTCCGAATAGCGTAGGAGAACGTACAGCGGAAGTAGATGTTGGGGTAAGTACGGTTGCGATGGTTAACGATGCGTTTAGAGAGAATTTGCAGTCCGGTGGTTATGAGGGTGATAGGGTTGAAGAACCTAATTTAGAATCTCGAAGGTTTTTTGATATGTTAGACACATCAAAGCAACCACTATACATCGGTTGTAGGGAAGGTCATTCACCGTTATCTTCTGCTAGTAGCATGATGAACATGAAGACTTATTACAATTTGTCCGAAGAATGTGTTGATGCATTCGCCGAGTTTGTGAAAGATGTTTTGCTAGAGGATAATCTTTGTCCAGCATCATACTACGAGGTCCAGAAACTTGTTGCCGGTCTTGGTTTGCCCTACCAGATAATAGATATGTGCATCGACAACTGTATGCTATACTGGAGAGAAGATGAGAACAGAAACAAATGTAAATTTTGCCGTAAACCACGGTTCCGGGACACAAGTGGCAGAGTGAAGATTCTTTTCAAACGGATGTGGTATTTACCATTAACAGAGAGGTTGAAGAGGCTGTATCAATCAGAACGCACAGCTAAGGCTATGAGATGGCATGCAGAGCATAGTCAAGATGGAGATATTACACATCCTTCTGACGCGGAAACGTGGAAACACTTTCAATCCGTATATCCAGATTTTGCATACGAACGACGGAATGTATACATTGGCTTATCCACTGATGGTTTCAACCCATTTGGAAAGCATGGAAGAAAATATTCATTGTGGCCGGTCATCGTAACACCTTACAACTTGCCTCCTTCTATGTGCATGCGGCGAGAGTTCCTGTTTCTCTCAGTTCTAGTTCCCGGGCTAGATCATCCAAGACGGTCACTCGATATATTCCTCCAACCATTGATCTATGAGTTGCAGATGTTGTGGGAGCATGGTGTTGAGGCATTTGATGTTTCAATCCAGCAGAATTTCAACATGCGTGCGGTTCTTATGTGGACCATAAGCGATTTTCCGGCATATGGTATGTTATCTGGATGAACAACGCATGGAAGATTGGCATGTCTTTATTGCCAAGACAACACTTCAGCATTCCAATTGCAGCACGGAAGGAAGACTTCATGGTTTGATTGCCATAGGTGTTTTTTACCGGCAAATCATGCATATCGTCGGTCTAGAAGACATTTCAGTAAGAATTTTCCAGTGTTACATGGTCCACCTCCTGAGATAGATGGTCGCAGCATATTGGAACAGTTACGAGATTTTGGTGCAGAGCGAACTCCTGAATGTGGGGGTAATGGCCATCACCCCGTCGACGGTTGTGGAGAATATCACAATTGGCACAAGAAAAGTATTTTCTGGGATTTGCCTTATTGGAAAGACCATCTATTGCAGCATAATCTAGATGTCATGCATGTTGAAAAGAATTTCTTTGACAACATCATGAACACCATTTTAAATGTACCAGAAAAGACAAAAGACAACTGGAAGTCTAGATTGGACTTGTCATTGATTTGTTCAAGGGCATCTCTTCATGTATTGCCTAATGGTAGATTGCCGATGCCTGCGTACCGGTTAGACGCGGGTCAGAAACAAGTTTTTTTTTAATGGATAAAAAAATATGTTAAATTTCCTGACGGCTACGCATCTAATCTGCGCAATTGCGTGGATTCGATGGAAGGGAAGTTTATTGGAATGAAGAGTCATGATTGTCATGTTGTGATGCAGCGTCTTCTTCCATTTGCATTTGCTTATCTTCTTCCTAAAGACATCCATCAAGCAATTGGAGGTATATTTCGTATTCTCGTCAGTATCTTACTAATATAATATTGTTAATATATATTTACTAACTTGTTTACTTTTCGTTTCTAGGAGTTGGGGCTTTCTTTCGAGATTTATGTTCACGGACACTAACACTCGACGAGATCCATAATTTAGAGGCCAACATCCCGGTACTCCTTTGTAATCTTGAGAAGATATTTCCACCGTCTTTTTTTGATGTTATGGAACATCTTCCTATTCACCTCCCACGAGAAGCAGCATTAGGAGGCCCTGTTCAATACCGATGGATGTACCCGTTCGAGCGTTACATGTTCCACCTGAAGAAAAAGGTTAAAAATTTGAGCAGGGTTGAGGGATCTATTGTCGCACAAAGCCTAAATGAAGAAGTATCACATTTTGCCGAGTATTATTTTCCTTCGGATGTTCAGACTAAGAGTAAACGGCCGGCGCGACATGATGATAGAGGTGAGAAAGCTGTGTATCCCGTGGTTGTACCTGAGTTGTTTGCCCAAGTTGGTCGCGTAAGTGGAAAAGGGAAGAAACGCATACTATCACCACAAGAGGTCACACATTTGCATACATATATCCTAAGAAATTGTGACGAACTTGGAGAGTATGAAAGGTACACCATTTGCATACATTTATTTGTGGAATTATTTGTCTTCATCTAATAACAATTGTTATGTTACAGGATTTACATGTCCCTAGTACAAACTTACCATGCTGATAAGACAGATTCTGAACTTGCTGTCTTAAAAGATGAAGAATTCCCGGGGTGGTTGAAATTTTATGTACGTTTAATATAAATTCCTTACTCTTACTTTTTAAGGTTTTCACGTTCATATGTTACTGATTTCTTACTTATATTGTTTTTAGGTTTTCGAAGGTTTAGCAAGTGGTCAAACCCTCCCGACATGGTTAGTGGAGTTCGCTCATGGTTTACGCAGCACCGCGACTTCGTATCCCAGATTTTGTAGTAGGGGATATTCGTTCAGGATTCGTGAGGAAGGACGTCAAAGGCCAACTTCAGACAATGGTATTTCGGTGCAATCAGGTGATACCATGTACTATGGCAATTTAAAAGAAATCTTGGAAATCCACTATCCAGGAATGTTGGACTTGAGGTGCATTGTGTTTATGTGCGATTGGTATGATCCATCCAATGGTCGTGGGGTTTGAGTTGACCCTCTTGGTGTTATTTCGATTAATTCAAGCCGGAAACTACAGCATTACGATCCATTTATCCTTGCGTCTCAAGCAGACCAGGTATCAATACAATAATAGGTTTTCCTACATACTCATACGTTAGGTTTTGTTATTCCTGTATATTAACAATATCCACTATTTATGAATAGGTTTGCTACATTCTATATCCTCGGGTTTCCTATCGGACAGATCCTTGGATCACAGTAACTCCAATTAATCCGAGAGGGAAAATATATGGAGTTCCAGAACATGATGCTCTACAAGTATCGAGAAGTATACAGATGTCACATGTTGAGGAGATGGATAACATTGACCTTGTCATTGATGTCACACATATCGGCGATGATCTAGTTCATTCGGACGAAGATGAAACACGTGAAGAATTTGACGACGATTCAGACTTCATCCCTAGTGACGGTTCATTAGGAGATTCAGATTAATAATTTATGAATAAATGTTTGTTTATGAATGTTGTACTCTAACAATTTAAATTTTGTTTTTTAAATCTTTTATTAAATCCCGACGGATTTTTTACGGAAATAAGCTGTCATAATTTCCCGACGACTTTCAGACGGAAATGACGACGGGAATCTGACTTTCCGATGTCGACAAAGTTTGAGTGGTCAGCTCATACCGACGGAACTAATTCCTTCGAAATTCTGATGTCGGCAAAGTTTGAGTGGTTACCATTTCGTTAGCGGTGGCCGATGGGATTGGTGGGGTGTTATGTCAGAGGTTTTTGACGAAATCCGTTCTATATAAGTTTCCACATTTCTTCATTTCTTCATAACACAAATTTTAAAAAACCACAATCAATAACACAAATAATGTCTTCTAGCTCTCCTAATGAAGACTATAAATCAAAAATCGTGGCAAACCACCTAGAAATTCCAAAATACTCGTGGGAAATTCCAAAATACTCGTGGGAAACCGAAACTCAATGCGACGAATTCACTCAAGAGATACCCACTTACTCGTGGGAATTTGATACGTGCTCACCAATCCATATTGAAGATTCTTCATCAACAATAGTGCCGGACAGCCAGTGCTTGCCAACCATCCAACACATTCCAAAATTCTCGTGGGAAACTCAATCTCAGTGCGACGAATATACTAAAGAAATACCCACATACTCGTGGGAAGCTGATTCATGCTCTCCTCCCAATGTTTTGAGTCCCGAATATGATAAGCAGCCAGGATGTCCTGACCAGAAGCGTGTTCTCGAAGACGTACAACCATCTTAATTGATTAAAAAGTCAGATACTTACGGTGGAAGTACTTCAAATGAATGTAAGGATCACTACTATAATTATGAATTTGCCCAAAGACCAGAAAGCCCCAACTTAAATGTAGATGTTGATGCAATCAAAAGGGAATTTTGCGACGGATATTTAGATTCTCCACCAAAGAAACAAAAGGGAAAAAAGAGCTTCTGGTTCTAAGAAATGGTAAGTTTGGAGTGGATACAGAGACTTATGTTTTTAAATTTAGAAGTGTATCATGACCTTGTACCATAACCGTTGTATGTTTAATATGTTCAAGGCTCTAATGTTAAGAAAAATTATTTGCGAAATGAGATCAAGAAATATCTGTTATTATCATTTAATAAATTTCGTTTGATAAATCTTTATTAAATTTAATAAAGATTTATTTATAATTAAAAAAAAAAAATTCCGTCGGAAATCCGTCGGTATTTACGACGGATTTTAATTTTTTATATTATAATTATGTCTTTATTAAATTTACGCATAATTATAATATAAAAATTAAAATCCGTCGGAAATCCGTCGTAAATACCGACGGATTTCCGACGGATTTTAATTTTTTTATTATAAAAAATTGTTTGAGTGGTTTACAATCCGTCGGTATTTACGACGGATTTCCGACGGAAAACCCTAATTTCTGCCGCTAGACAACCTCGATCTCATCGAAAAAGCGGGAAAATCCGTCGGAAACCTGTAATAAAACCAGACTCTTCTTCTTCGCGGAGACAGACGGATCGACGGAGAATAAATCGAAAAAATCGCCGGAAAACACTCGAGACTCGCCGGAAACGCGTAAACAACACCAAATTCATCCACAATCTTAACCTCTATCAACAAATCATGAATCCAATGTAAGTTTTTAGAAGTTTTTGTAAATTATGAATTATGAGATTTATTTTTAGAATTTGATAGATTTAGGATGTTATAAATTAAGGGATATAGTGATTTAGGATGATAGAAACGTAGAAATGTACGGATTTAGGATGTTTGAAATTTAGTGATTTAGGGATTTACGTATTTAGGGATTTAAGAATTTTGGAATTTTGGAATTTTAGAATTTATGAATTTTGTAATTTATAAATTACTGAAATTAGAGAGTAAGAAAAATTTTGAATTTTGTAAATTTTGTGATTTAGTAAATTTTCGGGTTTATAAAATTATTTTACATTTAATATGTATTTGTTATTTTTAAGGAATTATAAAGATTTATAATATAAATAAATTCTAAAATTCTAAATTGTTGAAATTTTACTAATTCTTTAATTTGTTTAAATTACAAAATCCCAAATTCCCAAAATATCCTAAATATCTAAAACTTTAAATTACCAAATCCCAAATTCCAGAAAATTTCTAAATCTGTAAATCCCTAAATCTCCATATCTGAAAATCCAAAATCCAAATATCCCTAAATACTTATTTAGGAAAACCCCAATTTCCCACAATCCCTAACTCCGTAAAACCTTAATTTATGAAATCCGAAATTCCATAAATTAATCCCTAAATTCCAAAATCCCTAATTCTCAAAATATCAATATCTCAAAATCTCAAAAGTCCCCAATTCCCATAAATCCTATAATTCCGAAATCTCAAAATTTCGAAATCACAAATTCTCAAAAACTCAAAATCCCTAAATCCGTAATGTAGATTAAAATATCTTTAATTTTATATTTAAAATTTATGATTTAAATTTACAGATATATATATATATATATTTAAAATCAGAATGTATATTTATATATGTAAGTAAATTTCAACGGTATGTAAAAATTTTGGCAATCGTAGCGACTATGGACGATTTCATCACTCTAGTGGATCCGGTACTTCCACTAGGGGAGGTATGAGTGGGAGTCAGTCGCATATCCCCGAGACTAGCTTTCCGGATCCCCAACACCCGTCTCCTCCTATGGGTACACAGCCCTCAGCTCCCACGGCCATGAACATTGAGGAGTTTGTTTCGCAACCCGGACGGGGTAGGTTGACTCGCCTAGATCCTGACTTGCGACCTAACACGACCTGGTAAGTTTTATTTAAAAATGTATTTGATTATATTAACTTAATAAAATATTTAACTAAATATTGTTTAGGTTTCAATATTCGGGAAACGGGATTACGAGTTCTATCAACGCAATGATGAATTCGTTGATAATTAAACCGTATCCCACATTTAGTTCGATGCCAGTGGCAGACCAGGAGACCTGGTTTCGGCAATTTGCGGTATGTTTTTTTTTCCCAATTAAGAATGTAGATTTTTATTTCCATTCAAATTATCAATACTAATCTGGGTACGTTTTTTTCAGCAAGAATTTACTTGGGACCCACAGTTGACTGCCCAGGTTCGACGCCAGTTCCACAAAAAGGCCTTCCGAAAGTATTCGTTGAAGATAAACGAGTGGAAGGACATGTGGTACAAAGAAGGAAAGGTGCCTCGGAGAATGCAACATAACCCAACATTATGGGCTGAACTACTTGCCCATTGGGAACGGGAGGACACAAAAGCAAGTTCCGGAAAAAACTCGTCTAACCGGAACAGGGACAGGAAGGGGAAGGGACCGGCGACCCATAACCTCGGAGCAACGAGCAAAGCGTCACGTCTTGAAAAACTGGTAATTTTCTAAATTTTCCAAAATTTTATATATAACCCCTCTCATATTTCCTTCCTTATCTATGCCAACAGATTGAGAAGACCGGTGTGCGTCCGTCACATATTGATTTGGTCAAAGATGCGCACACCAACAGAAAGACTGGTGAAATTCAAGATGCCATTGCTCGTGAAATCGTGGAAAGCGTGGAGAGGCTCGGTGAGGAGTACCTCCAATCCCAACCGATCGTCGAAGGAACTCCCCCGGCCACCGAAGTTCCACTAGAGATGATCAACGAGTTCACCTACCAGGTTAGTAACACTGTCAAATTTAAACAAATTTAAAATAAATTTGAATACAAACAAGTTAGAACATTTATTGATTTATTTTTTATCGTAGGTTACGCCTAAAAAACAAAGGTCGTGTGTTTGGCCTCCCGGAAGACAGTTCATCCGCGTCCGTTAATTCTTACCGATTTCACGCAGATGGTATGTTGAGGGCACAGGATGCCGAGTTTCTCGAGCGGGTGACCGTGATGGAGGCACAACGCGCAGAAGATGAAGCACGCTTTCAGGCAATGGAAGAACAGATGACCGCCATGCGGGCAATGGAAGAAAGGATGAACGAGTTCTTCCGTAACCATTCATAGTATACTTTACGTTATGTAATATTTTTATTTTGTAAAACACTTTTAAAAATATTGAAATTTAATTTTAAATTTTGTTTCATTTTAATTTTATATTTTAATTTAATTGAATTTTTATTTATATTTAATTTTTATTTTATTTAATTTTTATTTAATTTAATTTAATTTAATTTAATTAGAAATCTTTTTTTTTAAATAATAAATCCGTCGGAATTCCGTCGGTTTGCGTACCCGTCGGAAATCCGTCGGTTTTCTCCACCGTCGGAAGTTCTGGCCGTCGGAAATCCATCGGTTACCGCCGTCGTCGGAAATCCGTCGGAAACTCTGGCCGTCGGAAATCTGTCGATAAATGATTCCGTCGGAAATCCGTCGGTAATTTGTATCCGACGGAATTCCGATGGATTCCGGTTATCCTTTTTTCCGACGAGATAGAACCGACGGATCAAAACCGTCGGAAAGCCGTCGAAATAGGGCTTATTCAGACGGATTTCCGACGGTTTTGGCCGTCGGAAACGACCCTGTTTTCTTGTAGTGCATAGTTAAAGCATAACAAAAAGAAACATCAGCAACTCCCGTAATGGAGACGATGACTTCAAATTTTGAGCAAAAGAATGAATTATATAATCACTAAAGCGTGAACATGATATAGGGTAATGAGAGATCATACATGCCCTCCGATCAAAACAAATTATGTCTAAAATATCAAACATGAATACTCAAAGAGAGACAGATGAATTTAGCATTTGACAGATACTCAAAATGTGAAATGCATGAGTAGAAAGTAAGTAACTAAATACCATTTACTGCTTAAGGAATTTGGACTTGAACATACAGTTCCGTATCAAACTTTTCCTCTTTCTCTTTATTCCTTTGTCTCACACAAGAACACGAGATTTAAATTTGTTTAAACTCTATTACCACAAAGAAGATATCATAATGACACCTATTAAGAACTAAAAGATCTATTACCACAATAGAAAACAAAGAGGTACCTATTACTGAAGTGAAACCTCTTAAGAACTAAAAGATCCAAAAAAAACATCATGTAATCAATCAACACAACTCCTGATTATTGTCCATAGTAAAACAGATAACCAGCAGTTGAACCATACTGACACTAACACACAACCAACATTTTATCCTCTATATTGAAAAGAAAAATAAGAAATTAAAGCACCTTAAAGCATTTGTTGCGAATCGAGGGCGTTGTTGGGGTCGGATTTCACCCACTCAACGTTGAAATCCAAAGTTATGCAAGCGCAGCGCATAGACCCGGGAACGCATTAACGTATAGATATTATATGACTCTCCCGGGTTACTTCTTGACGAGAAGGCGAAGTCTTTCTTCACCTTTCCTAAGTCTTCTCCGCCCAAGAAGGGAGCCTTCTGAGTCCTCGTTACTCGCAGCAAAAGTCAGGACCACAATGCCAGCGCTGCCAGAGATGTTGACACTGCCAGAGATGTCGACAGTGCCAGAGATGTCTCATTGCCAGCGATTTCTCTGCCAGAGATGTCAACACTGCCAGAGATGTCTCACTGCTAGCGATGTTTCTGCCAGAGATGTCAGCGCTGCTAGAGATGTCTCACTGCCAGCAATGTCTCTGCCGGTGATGTCACAGTGCCAGCGACGTCACACTACCAGCGATGACCTGCCAGAGTAACGACCAAGGCCAGAAGGTTCCCCGCGCTAAGGCCCAGACCAATTGCGAAGCCCACTTCGACGGTACCGACGTAAAAAAAAAGGGAATCCTCGAAGACTTAGGAGAATTAGCATTATCTTTTATGGAAAGGCTTAGCCGACTTAGGAAGCTATATATATCGATGTACAAACCCTTGTAAATGGATCCGCAACTTTATTCACAAAGCATACACATCAATAACAAAAACTTTCTTAGTTCTTGTTGACTTCATAGCTTAACCTAGAAATCCCTGCTTCCTCACAAAACCCTTACAAATATAATTGTGATAGTCTTGGCTCTCACAATTTGGCGTCGTCTAAGGGGATCCAGAGAATTTCTGACACAAAAAGCTACGTTACACACAAGATCTGAGAAGATGAATGGCGACGAGAACAAATCAAGCAGTAGCAGCGAGGAGTCCTCGTCTCGTAAAACCAACCAGGAGAAGGAGAACTCCGTCCAAGCCCCCGCCACCAACGTCGCTGCTAACCCAGCGGACATGACGGAGGTCAAACAGATGCTGCAAACGCTCCTCAAAGAATCCAACAAGCAGAAGAAGTTCAACGAGGCAACTACGAACGAGCTGAAAGCTCTGTCGCGAAGAAAGCGCAAAAGAGCCGACACCACAGGACTCATGGGACGCTTCGACCCGCATCGCCTCAACTTCTTGGCACCTCGGACCGCCCAAAGAGATCCAGGTGACTTGCCGCCACCTCGGACCGCTCGAAAAGATCCAGGCGATTTGCCGCCACCACCACCACGACGGAAAGCTGAGAAAACTCCCGAACGCTTCGTGGAGATCTCGGATGAGGATCAACCAGCTCCTCGAAGACGCGCGCGAACAGACAGTGCAGGTGGTAACCCACGAGAACCGCGCGCGTCACATAGTCGGAGCACGTCGTCTGACTCTCGGACAGAAATCATGCAAGACATATCGGGGTACGATGACTATCCCAACGCCAACAATGAAGGCGAGCCCTCCGTAGCAGAGCAATACAAGAGAGAGCAAGAGTGTAGGGCGCTAAAACGGTCTCGAAACGCGGAGATCGCTGCGATAAAAGCTCAGATGGAGCGGGTCGTCTCCGACCTAAAGACTACCCAATCGCAGATGCACCGTAGCTTGGCGAAGGCTCCTGGGATCGCCTATGTGCTCAAGAAGGCATGGAACACGCCCTTCGCCGAGTGGATCGTGAGGACTAAAATTTCTGATCCCGGAAGAATCAAGTTACCAATCTATGAAGGAACCACAGACCCTTCGGACCATTTGATGGAGTTCGAGGTGGCTTTAGGGAGGGCAAACTTCAAAAAAGCCGAGAAAGACATCGGTTACTGCAAGCTGTTCGTGGAAAGTCTCAAAGCCCTGCCCTCCAATGGTTCTATAAGCTGGAGAAGAACTCAATCCACACCTTCCACCAACTCTCAGAGATGTTTGTGCAGCACTACAACATCTTCGCGGAACGAAAGATCTATGATGCGAAGTTATGGACAAACCGCCAAGGTGCGAATGAAAGTCTTCGGTCTTTCATGACAAAGTTTAAACACACGCTATCAAAGGTGGACGGTATTAGCAACACATCCGCGCTGGAGGCCTTGAGAGGAGCACTCCGATATCCATCTCCGTTCTGGCAGGAATTGACTATCAACCCACCAACGACTATCCAAGACGCTCTCCACCGTGCTACAGACTTTGCTCGAAGTGAAGAGGAAGTCCGTGCTAAAAGAGGTGGGAAGACTAAACAGGCAAGCTTTCAGACCGCGACACCACCGCCTCTTTAAAGGCTCTTACAACAAATTACGGGGCGACTTGATCCCTGCAAAGTGTACGCAGGCAGCTTGTCTCCAGACGAGTTCAGTTGGCCTCCTCCGTCAAAAGAGGGGAGTATGTGCTTTAGCAGCTTGTCTCTGGACGAGTTCAGTTGCCCTCTTCTGTCTAAATGGGGGGGGCATGTGCTTTAACAGCTTGTCTCTGGATGAGTTCAGTTGCCCTCCTTCGTCTAAAGGGGGGGATGTGCTTTAGCAGCTTGTCTCCGGACGAGCTCAGTTGCCCTCCTCCGTCTAAAGGGGAGAGTGGGGTACCCATACTCCTATCTTTGACAAAGTCTTCGTTGGAAACGTTAGACACTTGACACAAGTCTCATCGACTTCATCAGCTACGTCCTGTGTGGGCTGCCCAAAGCATTTGCCAGCGAGATCATTCCACAACCGTTGCTGCTGGCCACAGTGACGATGCGTGAATTCGAACACAACGACATCCATCATCGGATCCCAAACGCGCTATATAAGTATTAATGTTCAGCCTTGGGGCGGACGAACCCAACTGATCATTAAAATACCCAACAACATCGTTGGTAAAAAGCAGCTGCCAATGGTTATTTAATTTGTATACCGAATAATCATTCTGAAAACCCAACAACACGTTGGTCAAAGCAACATGTGTGTTCTCTCTCGGACAGACGTGTCCAGAGAGCGGCACCATTCCGCAAGCCCAACAACAACGTTGGCGGATGTAGAGCGTGAACGCGTTTGCGATTTCGCTACCTTGCAATCACGATATAGAGCATTCTAAGATGCGAAAAGACATCTTGAGTGTAAACAACCACCGACTTACGTCAACAAAGCGAGTACCATTACTCTTGAAGTTCTTATGATCTATCAAAGAACAGAACGAGCTTAGCTCATAAGAAAGGCAAGAAACAAAAGTCGCATTAATTATCATCATGCACTCACTGCAATGCAAGGTAAACATAATCATAGCGTGGATACAAACCCTCCAATGCCATTACCGATAGTCATGGATAACAACATCCAAAAATTCAATAAAAGTCATAAGCAAGAGCAAGAGATAAGCTATGTCTGAAATAAGACTAAAACATAGAAAGCTGGGAAAAGAAAAATCACGCCGCTAGCATCTTCACTCAGTCCTCGGGTCTTCGTCGTCACTCAGATTCTTCGGGTCATTGGCGGCAAGGAACTCGGAGTCGGCGGCGACATCGACGTCATTCGACCCGGCGGCTCTGAGAGGGTGACGCCTCGGAGGAATGATGACATCGTGGTGAAGAGTCCCTGAAATCAAGCCCTTGGTCCGAGTTTTCGACGGGCTCTTCGGGTCATCGGTGTCGCAGTCCTCATCGGCACCAGGGACTTCGGTGATGCAAGGGACTTCGGTGACACGAGGGTCTTCAGAACCGACGCGGTTGTCGTCATCCTCGTGGACCTTGTCGGTGCAAGGGACTTTGGTAACGCGAGGGACTTCGGTGACACGAGTGTCCTCGGAACCGACGCGGTTGTCGTCATCCGCATATCCTCATAAAAAAATGGAATCTTTCCCATATCATTAGCGGGTCACGGACTCATTGACGACATTGTCACTCCGGAACTCATTTTCTCGTCGCCAAAGATATCGTTGACATCGGTCATCAGAACACAAAAAAATAAGAGAAAGAAAAAAAAAATCGTTATCGTTGTTTCGCAGCAACGCAGTCGGCTTCAGCAAGCGAAGCGTAAAGTCTTAAATTTTCAATAAAAATATGGAGTCTTAAAATCTCCAACACATAAACCGTCCTCTACTGCGGTGTTGGCGGCCCGAGCCAACAGCATCACGCTTACAGTAACATCATAACTTTGAACAGCAAGGACGATATTTAGTAGTCTTTAACTCGATACTGTTATCACTAACACTACCGAGTTGGGGGCTAACTGTTTGGGTCGGATTTCACCCGCTCAACGTTGAAGTCCAAAGTTATGCAAGCGCAGCGCATAGACTCGGGAACGCATTAACGTACAGATATTATATGACTCTCCCGGGTTACTTCTTGACGAGAAGGCAAAGTCTTTCTTCACCTTTCCTAAGTCTTCTCCGCCCAAGAAGGGAGCCTTCTGAGTCCTCGTTACTCGCAGCAGAAGTTAGGAGCACAATGTCAGCGATGTCAGCGCTGCCAGAGATGTTGACACTGCCAGAGATGTCTCACTGCCAGCGATGTCTCTGCCAGAGTAACGACCAAGGCCAGAAGGTTCCCCGCGCTAAGGCCCAGACCAATGCGAAGCCCACTTCGACGACACCGACGTAAAGAAAATGGAATCCGCGAAGACTTAGGAGAATTAGCATTATCTTTTATGGAAAGGCTTAGCCGACTTAGGAAACTATATATATCGATGTACAAATCCTTGTAAATGGATCTGCAACTTTATTCACAAAAGCATACACAACAATAACAAAAACTTTTCTTAGCTCTTGTTGTCTTCGTAGCTTAACCTAGAAATCTTTGCTTCCTCACGAAACACTTACAAATATAATTGTGATCGTCTTGGCTCCCACAGGCGTTATGAAACATGAAAACTCCAGTCAAGCTCCTCCCCATCTCTTAAGACTCTGCGAAATCAACAATGAACTATAAATTTGTCGGAAAAACATATGTACAAGTTCTTTTTCCAGAAACACAATTATAGATGATGGTCGACAAAAGATAACATATCAAACTCATTTTTGGTATATATGAGCACGAAGTACGGATCATAAAATAATCGGGAGGCGAATATTAGGTATTTGTCTCTAACAATAGGTGGCTTATAATTGAATGAATAAACAATTTCAGATGCATATGAGATGAAGTCAGACCAAAAAGCCTTACGAAGTTTTTTTAGACTCACTGATTTAGTTCTGAGCATGATCTTAGTCTTAGGCAGCGGTGTGCCACTTTGAACATTTGTCCACGCTCAAGACTAATGGAAAATGCAACCGAGGCAAATAGATCTCCCTCGTCACCAGAATCATCAACGCCACCTTATCACCGAAATTGACTAAATCCAGTCACGCATAAGTCTCCATCCCTGATACACTTCGATTAGATAGAATCTTAGACATCGATGACCAACCTTTTGTTTGGAGGTTTCGGGAGTAGACCTAGGACTCACTGCAAAAGAAACACCATCCTTCACATCAACTCTCAATGTAAAAAAAACATAAATTTAGAGCTGTCACATTGGGAAAAAAAACAGGCAAAGAAGATTTCACCTTGTTCTGTAGAAAAATAAATGTTTCTTTCACGAGAATGTCCCTTTGTCTGTCCAAACACTCTCCCTGTGGGTATACACTCCCTCCAGCTCCATGTATGTATAAACTTCATGGTTCTCTGGGAAAACCAAAAGCTCTAAAACAATCAAGATATGGCCTTGGAAACAGATATGATCAAGCTAATTCAGAGCATGAAAATGCACCTGTTACTGCCATACAATGAGCCCATCCAGCCTCAGCTCTCTGTACACAAACATCAGGAGGAAGAGGAAAAGGCTCTGGAGTTTCCTATAAAAGTAGAAATGTGCTAAAACTCATAAAGTGTAATTTCAAATAGACTGTAACATAGAGCAATTTCAAATTCACACAATGCAGGAGAAAGATTAGATCAAACTTTACCCCATGCTTCCCAGATGTCAAAGATTAGATCAACTGTTGAACCCCATGTAATTAGCTTCCGTGATTCTGAAACAAGTCAAAAAACATAAATCCCATTTCACTACGACTTCGATTGAAACTATTCTACAATCAGATACATTGTGAGATTGAAATCGAATGAGAGCAAAACCTGCGAAACCGCATCCGCCGCCGAAAACATCATTCCAAGAGCTATCGACTGCCAGAGGTGTTGGATAATTCAGAAACTTGAGAAACAAGTTATCTCAAGAACGAGAAGGTTCTAGAGATATGGAAAAATAGAAAGAGGAATCACAAATAAGGAAATTGTCTAAATAAGATTTGTGTAATCCTAATATGTTAAGGAGTAGTTTAAACCTATATATAAAGAGGTCTACGGAGAGATGTTCCATAAGACTTAGAGAAAAGAGATTTAGTTTTGAAAGAGTTTCTAAATCTACTAAAGAAGAGTAGTTCTTTAATCTTTGAGTTTGTCATTAACGACTTTAAGAGGAATCTTGTCCACGACCGGTGACAATAGAGGTGACCGTTGCAGCGAGGCTCCGGGTAAGTAACCCCACATGGGAGAGTGTCATTCATCTTTTATATTAAACTTACATTTAAAGAAAAAGTATATATGTATACATAAAAAAAAAACTCAATAATTTAATTATGTAAAACTATTCATAAAGTTATTACACCAATAAACTAGTTTGAAATCAAAAGTTTAATGGATTAAACGAGTTATTAATTTACCGAAAAGAGTTTTCAAAACTTTATGATAAATACAATAAAATTACATAGGAGAGTGATGTGATCATGGAGTAGTATAAACCTGAGGAGTTATAATCTTCTGCCTCTTGCACATCATGGTTTCGACGCCTCAAAAATTCTAACACCAAATCAAAGTGGAAATCGATATTCTCCTCCAAAATTTTAAATCAAAGTGGAAATCGATATTCTCCTCGAAATCAATGTGGAACTCGTTTGACCTAATCCTCGATTTGGACAAAGATTCGAGCTTTATTGATTCGAGCTTTATTGACAAATTTTCCTGAGTTACAACCTCCGATTGTGAACTTCGAACATAAATCGACATCTTCAAATATGCAATTCTCTTCCAATATCACGATCTATCGCTCCAAGATGATCAACACGCACTAATTTGATAGGAACCAAAATCAATTTCATAGAATCAACGAGGATACAAATCGATTTAGCTCAAGATCTCCTCAAATCTTGAGCTTACCCAGAGATACATTGAACTTGGACTATCCATAATTCAGATAAAAGACCTTCACTCAACTAGAGGTCCTATTTATACTATAGGTCATTTACAACTTGCAATTCACTCCATATAAACTTGACGTGTGAACTCAGCTCACCAAGACTCGCATCTTATCGGTACGCTGTTGCAACTTCCCACATAACGCGGCTGCATTACACTCACATTTCCCACACGTACAGAATGGTAACTCAACGTAATTCTTATATTCTTCCCACAAAGTAACCAGCTCTGTATAATAAGCACTAACATCGAGAGAGCCTTGATGAATAGTATTCAATCTTCGCTCAATTTCATAAACTCTAGGAGCATCATCCTGTTTGAATTTAGAAATCACGTTACTCAAGATTTATTCAATAGTAGAAATGAAAAGCAAACTTTGACCAATCTTCTTGGACATAGAATTCATGATCCAAATAGCCACCATATCATTACATCTTGACCAAGAACCATAACCCCTATGTGTTTCAGAGGGTTTAGGAATTGTACCATCAATAAAACCAAGTTTGTTCCTCACATGGAGATCAGCACCCGAAGCGAGTCAATCTGAGACAAGAACCAATCCAGCATGATCCGAGTTGTGTAAGTAGTACGGATTATCATATTGATCAACTGATAAGCGCTAATAATCAAGATTCAGAGCTGTAGAGCTCGTAACATTAGGATGAACAAATGTAACCAAGAATCGATGAAATCAAACAAATCAATCGGTGAAATCGATAAGAATCTCGAGAAATAACAGATTCGAAAAGATGATAAGCTTCGAAAGAGTAAGATAAAGATTTGAGATGAAGATATAGATGATTAGGTGGATCGAAGCTGACATTTGAGAGCTTAATCGAAGCTCAAAATCAGAAAAAAAAACAATGAAATTGATAATATATTCGATTCGAATCGATGTGAATCAAAGAAATTTGAGTAGCAGAAGAAGAAGATGATGAAGAATGAAGCTAAGATTCTATTAGATTTTTCCCGAGAAAGTTGTTGAAGGAGAAAGAGAGAGAATTTTATGTATGATACCATATTAATTAAATTGTGTAAAATGGAATTATTCTCATTAATTCGCAGTGAATGTATCAAGCCAAAGTTCTCAAAGAAACTACTACAAGTAGAAGGTTCTAACAATGAGGAGTATGGGCCATCGAACAACAAGAGATTGGGCCTGAGTATCAGTCAACAACCCATTAGGTCCCTTGACCAGAATGCAGAGCACAAAGGTCTCGAAGCTTCCTCTCCAACGGTACGATTGAAGAAAGCAAAACCAGAGAACAGCTGTGTGTCAAAACCAGCTCATGGTATTCAAATCCATAACAGATTTGATCCTCTAGGATCATGTGCAACCATGATACATAGACACTTGTCAATCCTTCATTAGCTTAAGAATATATATAACAAAATATGTAAATAAGTGTATGGTCATGCAGAAAATAATGAAAGGTTGCATCTTTTTCTTCTTTCTCTAAGCCTTGAGCTCAAATCATCTTTTGCTTTCATGGTATCAGAGCCATGGATGGCTCACATGTCTCCCTCTCCGCCCTAAGCATATCTCAATGCGTCACTCTCAAGCTTACTGCTTCCAACTACTTGCTGTGGAAAACTCAGTTCGAGTCCTTCCTCTCTAGTCAGATGCTCTTGGGTTTTGTCACTGGTGATACAAAAAGACCATCTCCTACAGTCTCTATCAAGACGGGTGATGTTGCTTCTGAAGCTGCTAACCCAGATTTCATCAAGTGGATGCAAAGTGATCAACTTGTCAAAGCTTGGCTCTTTGGTTCACTGTCAGAAGATGCTCTCCGTGTGGTGTATGGTCTTCAATCATCACAAGAGGTATGGCTTGCTCTAGGTAAGCACTTCAATAGAGTTTCAACCTCTAGGAAGTTTGATTTACAACGTAGATTGCAAACTGTATCCAAGCTATGCAAGTCCATGTCTGAGTACTTGAATGAGATTAAGACCATTTGTGATCAGCTTGATTCCATAGTCTATCCGGTCCCAGATCAAGAGAAAATTTATGGTATTTTGAATGGACTAGGGAAAGAATATGAACCTGTTGCTGCAGTAATTGAAAACGCGTTAGATACAGCTCCTGGTCCTTCCTTTGAGAATGTTGTGTATCGGTTGACTGGTTTTGATGCTCGTCTTCAAGCTTATGAATCATCAGCTACCTCTGTTAACAATCACATGGCTTTTACTGTGAACAATGCTGCTGCTCACTCTAGTTCCTATGGTCGTGGTTCTGGAAATTCGGGTTTTAATGGTCGTGGCCATGGCAACAACCGGGGAAGAGGCTCTTACTCCACTCATGGTCGCGGTTTTCAGCAACAGTTCAACACATCTTCTTGTGGCTCTCGTCCCACTTGTCAGATCTGCCACAAGTATGGTCACAGTGCTAATACATGCTACAAAAAGTCTGATGAAACCTTTCAAACCCCTGATGTTACCTCTGTTCTGGCTGCACTAAAGGTCTCCGATGAGCCTCCTTACTCTGGACAGGAGTGGTATCATGATACAGGGGCCTCTGCTCATGTGACTGGTTCACCTCATCACCTTCAGAATTCGAAACCATATCACGGTAATGACTCAGTGATGGTAGGTGATGGAAGCTTCTTACCCATCACATACATTGGTTCCGTTCCTCTAGCCCTTGGTTCAGGTACTTTATCTCTAAATGGTGTTCTCGTATGTCCTGCTATTGTTAAATCCCTGCTTTCTGTGTCAAAACTTACCTCTGATTATCTGATATCCCTTGAGTTTGACTGTGATGGTGTTGCTGTAAAGGACAAACTCACAAAGAAAGTCCTGACACAAGGAAGTAGACGTAATGAGCTCTACGTATTGGAGAACCCTTCATTTATGACCTTCTACTCTACAAGACAATCATCTACAAGCAATGAGGTGTGGCACCGTAGACTTGGTCATGCCAATAATGAGGTTCTTCAACTGCTCTCAAGGAATAAGGACATCTCCATCAATAAAACCTCTACCAAGCTCTGTGATTCCTGTCAACTTGGAAAGAGTACCAAATTACCGTTTTCTGCATCTTTCTTTGCATCTACTAAACCTCTTGAGAAGATACATTTTGATCTCTGGGGACCTTCTCCCATCTGCTCAGTTCAGGGATTCAAATACTATGTCATATTCATTGATCACTTTTCAAGATTTTGTTGGTTTTATCCATTAAAATTAAAGTCAGACTTCTATCAAATCTTCCTCCTATTTCAGTCCCTTGTTGAGAATCTTTTCAATCAGAAAATCAAGTTATTTCAGTGTGATGGAGGGGTTGAGTTTACCAGTAAAGCTTTTGTCTCTCATCTGACTAAATGTGGCATCAAGCAGCTCATGTCCTGTCCGTATACGCAACAACAGAATGGTATTGCCGAAAGAAAACACAGACATCTCACTGAACTCGGTTTGTCTATGATGTTTGATAGCAAAGTTCCTTCTCAATACTGGGTAGAAGCCTTCTTTACCGCGAATTTCATCAGTAATCTACTGCCGTCTTCAGCACTTCCAGCTCAAAGAAGTCCTTACGGATTGTTGTTCAACAAGAAGCCTGATTATTCTTTTTTGAGAGTTTTTGGATGCACTTGTTACCCTTCACTTAGACCTTATACTGCCAACAAATTCGAGCCTAGGTCTCTAAGGTGTGTTTTCTTGGGGTATAGTGACAAGTATAAGGGTTACAGGTGTATTTATCCTCCTACGGGTCGAATCTACATAAGCAGACATGTTTTGTTTGAAGAAACAGAGTTTCCTTTTGCTGGTCCTTACTCTCAATTTCACACTGAGGCTACAACACATCTTCTCTTTGCCTGGCAGAAGGGTTTTCTTCCTGTTTCAATCACAGAACCTGCTATTCCTTCTCCAATGGATTCTGTAGACCCGGTCTCTGCACCTGTAGTAGCTCAACCCTCAAACACCTCTGATATTATGGTTCTTCCCAAAATCTCTGAAATCTCAGAATCTGTATCTTCATCTCCTTTGTCTCCAACATATGAATCTGAATATGTTGAGACCACTCCTTTGTCTCAGCCTGCACCTATGTTTACACCTATGGATTTTCCACCGTTGACTCATGTCACAAGTGTCACCGGTTCTTCTCTTGCTTCTCTGGCCACATCTCCTCCTCAAGCATCTGTTTTTCCAATCCCTGCTGAACCAGATGCTAACATCAACAACAATCATGCTATGGTCACAAGAGGAAAAGATGGAATCCGTAAGCCAAATCCAAGGTATGTACTCTTGACTATCACTACCGACCACTCTGAACCAAAGACTGTTACCACAGCTCTCAAGCATCCTGGTTGGACAGCAGCAATGACTGAGGAGATGGACACATTCAAAGAAACTGGAACATACTCTCTAGTTCCTTATCAACCGGATATGAATGTTCTTGGTTGTAAATGGGTATTTCGGACAAAGCTTCTAGCTGATGGTGATTTGGATAAACTAAAGGCTCATTTATGTGCCAAAGGGTTTGATCAAGAAGAGGGCATCGACTACTTAGAGACTTACAGCCCCGCGGTAATGACTGCAACAGTTAGAACAGTCCTACACACAGCTACGGTTTCGAAATAGGACATTAAACAACTTGATGTCAAGAATGCCTTCTTATATGGTGACTTGTCTGAAACAGTTTACATGCATCAACCTCCGGGCTTTATTGATCATGATCATCCTGACTATGTTTGCAAACTCCACAAAGCGATTTATGGTTTAAAACAAGCTCCTAGGGAATGGTTCAACAAATTTAGCACCTACCTCCTAGCCTTTGGATTTACTTGCTGCAAGAGGGATCCTTCATTGTTTGTGTATCAGAAAAATGGGAACATCATGCTGCTACTACTGTACGTTGATGACATGATTCTCACAGGAAACAACAACTCACTTCTTGCTCAATTACTTGATGATCTCAGTACATAGTTCTGAATGAAGGATATGGGAAAATTACACTACTTCTTGGGAATTCAAGCTACATTCCTTTCTAATGGACTATTCCTCAATCAAGTCAAGTACACCGAGGATCTTCTCTACATTGCAGGCATGTCAGATTGCTCTCCAATGCCTACTCCTCTTCCTCTTCAGCTTGATTAAGTTTCAAGCCAATCTGAACCTTTCCCAGAAACCGACATATTTCAGAAGCTTAGCCGGCAAGCTTCAATACCTTACTCTTACCAGACCAGACATCCAGTTTGCCGTCAATTACATCTGCCAGAAGATGCATTGTCCCATGATGTCTGACTTTCTTATTTTGAAACGAATACTTCGATATCTCAGAGGCACCACTGATTTTGGAATAACCTTCTCTGCCTCCACTGGTTTTACTCTTAATGCTTACAGTGATAGTGATTGGGCAGGATGTAAGGATACTAGAAGGTCCACAGGCGGGTTCTGTACGTTTTTGGGAAATAATATTATCTCGTGGTCTGCAAGAAAGCACGAGACAGTCTCAAGAAGCTCCACAGAGGCTGAATATCTCACTTTATCCGATCTTGCTGCGGAAGTCACTTGGTTGGAAGACTTACTATGAGAGATTGGTATCCCATTGCCTTCTCTTCCAAACCTCTACTGTGATAATTTGTCTTCAGTTTATTTCTATCCAAATCCAGCTCTACACAAGCGATCCAAGCACTTTGAGGTTGATTGGCATTATGTTCGGGAACGTGTGGCTCTAAAGAAAGTTGTGGTCCATCATATCCCCTCTAAATATCAGTTGCCCGACATCTTCACTAAGTCTCTCCCAATTACAACCTTCAGGGAGTTACGATTCAAACTTGGTGTGGATCAATGTCCCACACAAAGTTTGAGGGGGTGTATCAAGCCAAAGTTCTCAAATAAATTACTACAAGTAGAAGGTTCTAACAATGAGTATGGGCCATCGAACAACAAGAGATTGGGTCTGAATATCAGTCAACAACCCATTAGGTCCCTTGGCCAGAATGCAGAGCACAAAGGTCTCGAAGCTTCCTCTCCAACGGTACGATTGAAGAAAGCAAAACCAGAGAACAGCTGTGTGTCAAAACCAGCTCATGGTATTCAAATCCATAACAGATTTGATCCTCTAGGATCATGTGCAACCAGTGATACATAGACACTTGTCAATCTTTCATTAGCTTAAGAATCTATATAACAAAAAATATAAACAAGTGTATGGTCATGCAGAAAATAATGAAAGGTTGCATCTTTTTCTTCTTTCTCTAAGCCTTGAGCTCAAATCATCTTTTGCTTTTAGAATGTACAACAGTGTCTTTATGTAGGGGAGTTAGCATAAGCTAAAGGAGACATAGACATATTTTTTTTTTTTTTGGTCAAACCTCGATTTCATAGATCGAATTACTCTCCATCAAAGGAGAAATTGTTTACAAAGCATGAAATCAATGCCATCAAAAACACTACAACAAACACAGAACATACGACATAAGAGAAAGAGATAGATGCGGTCCAAGCACTTAAACAACTAAAGCCGAGGAGGAGATCGACGTCAATATTGCTAAGAGGTGAGACGATGCCGGAAACAAATAATACACATGGTAATACAATGTCCGAGATTGAAACTGTAACTAGGACAGAATAATCTATCAGAATTTGGGCTACAAGCGCAGATATACACTGGCTTATGGAGCCTTCGAATAGGATGAGGACCGAAGCATTTGTAGTCTTCGACTCATACCTGCAAAACCACTCAAAAGAAATGGAAACAATGGAAATAAAACATTCTCCAGATTCACCGGAAACAAGGCATTAGCAATCTCATTTCAACCTGCCACAAAGAAAGTGAGAAGAATTTCATAACTCCAAGAGCCAAAGAGCATAACCTGCAAACTGCAGTAAGGGGTCTCCCAATGGCGAGAGATGTCTCCAACGAGAAATCTAAGGAAACGCTAGTAAAGCCCTCAATACGAGGTAATATCGAGCCACACCGAGTGTGACAAGCGAAAGCAACAAGCAACAACCTAGAGGTAAATTCCATCTTAGGTACGGTCCCAACCAATACATGACTAAATCTAGCTAGTAAGACTTTATTGGTGCCTATAACTCTCCAAAAGAGAGGAGGATTTATTCCAACAATTAAGCTTAGATAATTCACAAGCGGGAATTGAATCAAAGACTTACTAAACCAAATATCGAGCTTAAATAACTCATCCTCTTTGGCAGATGTGGATGCTAGATGTCTCTCCGTCTATTCATACCAGATAAAGAAGTCCCGAAATTGGGGATAAAGGCCTTCACATGGTAGTAAAAAGTCACAGGGACGCGAAAAAGGACAATTAGGTCCAATATATATCATCAACGGACTCACATAGCGGATGTTATGCGTGTGTAGTTTGCCGGAAAAGTCTGGCTGAGTTGTTAAGAGAGGGTCGATGGTAGAGGACAGAGGAGCAGGCGGCGTATCTGGCGTGGGAAGGAGGTGGCGGATCTGGCGGTATTGACGGGTCTGGAGGCATTGGTAGCAAAGGAGGATCCGACTCCCGAAGGTGTGAAAGCTTCATCATTAGTTTCGAAGCAACTCGCGGCAAAATAGGTGAGTTTCCAAACATTAGAGCAGATTCACAAGCCATGGAGGAAAAGAAAAGGAAATCGAGAAGCTGAGAAACAGATCTCGTCGGCGACGAAGGGCTCCGGCGGAAGACGAGAAAACAGTTCTTCGAGAACAATTCTAATGACCCAAGAAAGTGGAGAACACACTGCTTCAGGATGAGGACTGGTCGAAGGAGTAGTGGCGAAGGAGATCCATCATGTATCGGAGACAAGCGTCGGCGGCACCTCGGGTATCGGGCCTGGGCGAGATACTCCTGGGGCGAACTCATGGTAACCGCAGAATTTTTGCTGAATTTGCAGAATTTGCTGAATTACTGTTGATTTCTTGCAGAATTTGCTGAATAATATTAAACTTAAATGGTAACCGCATAATTTTTGTTGAATTTGCAGAATTTGCTGAATTACTGTTGATTTCTTGCAGAATTTGCTGAATAATATCAAACTTAAATGGTAACAGGAGAATTTTTGCTTTATTTGCTGAATTTTTTTTTTTTTTGGTCGAACATTTTTTCATAGTTCAATAATATTATATAATAAGATATAAACAAAATTTTAGATGGCATTACTAAAGAATTAGAAATATTTGACCCCAAAAAATAATATTTAATAATGCTTGTAGTTTGTTTGGCAATTGAATTTACATTAATCAAGTTAGCTAGTTTTTTGGATTAGAGTTGTTTGGGAATTGGAATAACAAAGGTTAATTAATTGATTTAATTAAATTAAAAATGCTAAGAAAAATTGAGGACTTGACACCTAAGCAAAATAATCTCAAAATGCTTCTCCTTTAATATATAGAAGATGCAACTAAATTTTTTTTAAAAATTGATAACTAAAATTTTTAATCAGAAATAATTATAACAATATTCATACTCTTCAATTTAAAGGTATTTGAAAAATACTTAACAAAATATATAACTCAGTTAAGTTATGTTATTTGTGGAATAAATATTGTAGTATGAAAAAACATTCTTATAAATATTAAATGATGATATTCTCGGTAGCAAAAGTGAATTATTTTTCCAGCCTCTCAATTTTTCTTTTCTTCACCAGAGCATGAATGTGTTTGTTTCGCTCAATCTTATTTTATAACCAAATGGCTTGCTTATTCACGTGAATGTTTCCCGTGAATGTTTTCTTTCAATTATGAAAAATATCTCTTTATTCACGTGAACGTTTCCCACTTGTCCAACTTTTCTTCACAAATTCTTTCATTTTTGTCCGTTAGTGATTATTGAACCAATTCTATCAATTATACAAATTCTTCAACTTTGTAGAATTCTACAAATTCTATTAAATTCTTCAACGATAACTGGTGACAATATTCTATAAATTATATAAATTCTTCAAATTCTACACATTAATGAGTTACCAGTTAGTGCCTTAGACTACTACTTGTATATACATTACTCCATTTTAAATGATTTTTAAGATTTCTACGCACAAATTAAGAAACTATTTAATTTTCTATTTTTCAACATAAAACCACAAATTTCAATACAATTTAACCAATAAAAAACTAATTGGCAGAATTTAAATAGTCAAAACAACAAAAACATAATTAATTTTACTTTGAAAACTAAAAACATCATCTAATTTGAGACAAAAAAAAATCTCTCTAAAAAATCATTTAATATGATACGGAGAGAGTAATAACTACTTGGTTCGATTTTAGTACCCAAGGGCCCTTGTTGGTGAATATAAACGATATTTAAGATTTTTTTTTTCTCAAGATCTCATCTTAACAAGATTTAAGATTTAATGGAATACCGGGAACATTTGAAGCAAGGATTTATGAACCTAGTAAAGATGCAACTTGGCTTTTGTTGTTTTCATAAGAAGATATTTACTTATCGTTTGGCTGAATCGGCTCAGTTTATAGCAGTACAAAACTTTTCCCAAAAATCGTGCATTTAACAAAATAAAACCAAAATACAATTATCAGAACTGTGTCTTGTTCAGTTCTGTCTGTTTTGGGCTAATTATTGGGCTTATTTCGAGTCCATATTTAACTAACGGATAGAAGGCCCTAATAACTTGCAATTTGCTTGATTTCTTGAAAATAAACTTAAAATGTTATTAAATTCGAAAAGAAAAATAAAATCAAAATCTCACCATCGCTGCTTTCTCAAATCTCAAAGTGCAGTGGTGGCGCAACGGTTACTTTGCCTCTTTTCTGAAACGTTCTCTCAAGAAAAAATCGAAACTTTTACAGTCGAAAAAGGAGAAAATGGTTATTAACCGAACAGAACCAGAAATTGTGTACATAACACCAGATCTATGGTAGACAGAGACGAACAAGAGAAGAAAGAAACTTACCCAGAAAGAAGAAGAAGAAGGCAAGGGAACACCTATCAGAGGTATATTCTGTCTTAATAAAAGACAGGATATGAAGATCTTCGAGGAAAAAGAAGATTGCTTTATCCTTGATTTTGATCCTAACGAGTCATTTGATGCAACGAAGCTCTCTTTCTCCGATAACCCTAAAAACAACGACGAGGTGGAGATCATCCATGAGAAAGGCCAGGTTTGATTCTAAAGGAGTATTGGGTACTTTTAATTTCCTGTAAATTTTGGGGATTTAGGGTTTATGCCTCTCCTTGTTAAATCTTGAATCTTTAATGGAATCTCTCTGGTGCTCTAGGTGGCTTGTAGAGATTACCCACATTCAAGGCATCTCTGTTCCAAATTCCCTTTTGGATCAACGCACCACGCAACTCACTGTAATCAGGTAAGATAGATCCTTCGTTGTGTTGAGCATTGGTCCTTTGAATTGAGCCATGGATCGATTTGATGTATCATATATAACTTTGAGAATCAAAGGCTTGATTTGATGTATCATATATAACTCTGAGATTCGAAGGCTTTATCAACACAACAAGTGTCTGATATTGTTTGTTTTTGTATGGTGTGTGTGTGTGTAGTGCTACTGCTATGTATGCGATTTGGCTGCGCCTTGTGCACACTGGACGTCTAACGTTTCACCGCATTGTGAGGCATTAGAAGACCGTAGGTGGAAGAGTTTAAGAGAGGTGTACCGGAATGTTCCTTCTCGTCGTCCAACCACCAACAAGTAAAGACTTTCCGTGGAATTTGAGACTGATGAAAAAGGAGTAATGAGTGTAGTGTTGCTCATCTTCAGCTGAATATTTTGTTTACTGAAGAATCCAAATTAAACTCCTTTTTGTAAAACTGGTTATATGAGTGTTATTAGAGCTATCTTAACATCATTACTAATCCAGCATTGCATGACTGTTAGTGAAAGACTATTGCTGCAAGTGCCATAGGGAAGCACCTTCTTATGTTCCTTGTTCCATCGTTTCTTCACCTGAAGACAACTACTCTCTTACTAATGTTCGACCTTCGATTTCGATTGTCCTTTTACTTTTGCATTCGAATTGCAGAATGATACACGCAGGTATTAAACATGTATAATATGCTTCCTAAAGTTTATGTTGCCATGTTGAGATTTGAGATTACGAGTTATGCAAAAAAAAAAAAAGCACTTCACACCCAAAACTTGGACAATGTTAACAAACCACAGTGAGACACTCAGAAGAAATGTCGAATGTCTTGAATCGGCTTCGAGGAAGGACGAGACGGGGATGCAGATAATGCTCTGGTCACCAGGACGCCAGGGAATCATTCCTGCGGCGAGAACAGCCGTGTACAAGCCAAGTAACTAAGCAAATATCACTATTGAAAACATTGTGTAGAAGCAAATTGTGCAACGAAACTTATCCCAGGAATAACGAATAATCTATTGAGAATTTACATATTCTTGTGGAGCTAAATTATTCAATGGAGCTCTGAATATTCAAAATTGTATATATATATTTTGTTTTTTTTTTGGAAGTAGAGAATGAAGAAGGAATGTAGTTTTATGATTGGTGGTGGTGTGTTGACAAGATTCTTCTCGTTTGCCGTATTCCAATTTTCATCCTCGTGGACGGTATCCCTTTTTTGCTGATTTGTTTGAAAAATGTAAGTATACTTTTTTTTAATGTCATCTAATGTTATTGATATGATAACCGAAAGTGAAATACATAACTTTTCGGCGAACAACTAAATGTTTCCAAAGCCAAAAGCTGACGGACTATGAAATGTCATCGGAGCCAACAACCCAAAAGAGAGAAACATTTAAATTACAAAAGACGAAAAACTAAGCTAAAACATTAGACAATACAAGCGAAAATTGGCCGAGATAGGAATTTCATAGACCACATTTTGCCGAGAACAAACGTGAAGATTGGATACAAAACAAGAGTCGAGAAAATCCAAGTGACCGATATAAGGAAAAGAGCCACGAACACAACTCAAAGTAACCAAGCCAAACACCCAAAAGACGGGACATTCTAACTAATTTGATATCCGCTTTTTTGGCAATACATCGAATCTTAAACTCCACACATAAACAGCCATCACAAAGTTAAAAGAACAAGTCAAAAGGAGGGCGAATCATGAAGCCAACAGCTAGTGCAGCAATGCCGCAATACCAACAATTCCGAAGACTTGTACAAATGGCACTTTCCGCAACATGAAGACCTTGACAAATGACTAGAACTGAAACTTCAACCAATAGAGAACCATTCACAAAACAACCAAAAACCACCTAAAATCAACTAACACTAAAGCCAAGAAATCAGCCAAAGATGCAGACTACAAAGACTGCAGATCAGAGCCAGCAAAGATCACGACCCAAGAAGATAAGAGCAACCAGACCTGACCTTGAAAAATAATGGAACCGCGAGAAGGAGGTAAGAACCACCAGCCCAAATCTGTGGAGTTAGCAGGCTCGCTGCTCCGTTGCTCATAGAACTGGCACCACGAGACTAAGGAGGTCCATACCCCGGAGAGACCTCCACACTCCAAAGCTTGCCAAATACGAAGGTCCGAGAAGAGAAGAAGAGGAAACGGAAACCAGCCGAACCGAGCACCACTCCCCCAACGCAGAGACCACTTCATCTTCAAGTTTCACCCGAGACCAAAACGATCCTGAACACCGAACTGCTCCAGATATCGAACCCAGCTCCGCAACCAAATCCACCAAGAAGATCCCCTGAACTAATCTAGAAACTACCGACACGAAAAAAAATACGAAGATTAAGACATAGGGGTTCCAGCCCGCCGGCCGCCGGATCCAAGAAAACGACGTAGATATGATATAAAGCGACCGCAAATGTAAGTAGGTCTTTTGGTTTGAGAATCTCCGACAAGTCAAAATTGAACAATTGAAAATGATGTTTTTGTAGGACACCAAACACTGTTTAAACAGTGTGCGTCTACACTGAGCGTCAATACTCCATAATAGATTTTAGATGTAAAATAGTATAATTTGAACAACAGTTGAATGGTTATTTTAATTTGATGGAAGCAGAAGAATGGGACGGTGAAGGAACAAGACGTCAAAACATATGTATTTTTATTACTGTTTGAATCTTCACATACTATTTCCAGTTTATTTCTCATGGTTCCCATTCGAAACATAAAAACAAACACACACATATTCGACTTGGATTTAACTTAAAAGTAAAATCTAATTGGATTTAACTTTGCCAACGAATTTAGGTTATAAATTTAATTTTATATTCAATTAGATTAGGTCCCGTGTTGATACGCGGATATAAATATTAAAAATTATTAATATAAATATTTTAAGTTTCAATTAATAACACCTTAAATTACTAATATAGTTTGAAATACTATTTAACCATAGATTTTAAATCAGTATAAATCAATTTATATCTCAGTTTTTATGACCTACTTCATACATGCGGAACCTAAAATATGTATAAGCGGAATTCAATTCATATTCTTAATAAAAATAAATTATTTTAACCAATTATGAATATATACTATTTATGTGATAAAAAATCGTCAAACAAATAAAGTATTGTAGAATTAAATTAGAAATGAATAAATTTCATGTTGATCATCTCATAAGAACCTATAAAAATCATTTATAATTAATTTTATCAAACAACACATATAAATCCATAATTGATAAATGTATATCATTAATGTCACCGATTCTTTCTCATATAGATCTACTATATTAGGATCTGTGTATAACACGGGTAAACACATTATAAATTATTAATATCAAAGCTTAAGTTTTCATTAGTAACCCGTTAAATTACAAAAATATTTTGAAATATTAAAACATGGGTTTTAAACCATTAAAATTTAATTTATCTTAATTCACATATCATAATTCATATTATGCAGACCCAAAAATATATGAACATAAATGAAATTCAAATCATATTCTCAATAAGAAACAAAAATATTCTTAGTTTCTTACACATTATAATTTGAGAAATTTCAAAAAATGTCATTTTTCAAGTGCTATTTTACAAAAATGCCACACTTTTGAAATCTTTACAAAAATGCCACTTTTTCAAAATTATTTTTTCTTTATATTATTTATGTTTGGGTTAATTATGTTCTATTAGGGTTTAGTTATGAGGGTTTAGAGGGGTTTAGGGTTCAAAACATTTTTTAATATTTAGAATTTAAGATATAGGGTTTAAAAATCTATAATTAGTGGCATTTTTACAAATGAACATCTCCAAGTGGCATTTTTGCAAACCTGCACATAAAAAATGGCATTTTTGCAATTTCCTAAAATCATCTAGTTTTATATTAAATTCCCTAAAATCACACAAAATTATTAAAATCATCTAAAATCTCATTAAAACTCAAATTTTTTTGGGACATTTATAAAAATGCCATTTTTGTGTCCACATTTGCAAAAATATCACTTTTGGTGTCCATCCGCTAGTTATGATTTTTTAGAGCCTAAATCTTAAAATTCTAAACCCTAAAAAATATTTTGACCCTTAAAACCCCTTAAACCCTCAAAACTAAATCCTAATACAACATAGTTAATCCAAACATAAATGATATAATGAATAAATAATTTTGAAAAAGTGGTATTTTTGCAAAGCTTATAAAAATGTGGTATTTTTGTAAAGTGGCACCTTAAAAGTGGAATTTTTGAAATTTCTCAATCTTTTTAAATACAACTTTGAATACACCCCCTTAGATATTGTAATGGGACATTTGCAAAAATGCCTCTTTTTGTGTCCACATTTGCAAAAATGCCACTTTTGGTATCTATTTGCAAAAATACCACTAATTATAATTTTTTAGAGCCTAAATCTTAAAATTTCTAAACCCTAAAATACGTTTTGACTTTTAAAACCCCTTAAACCCTCAAAATTAAACTATAATACAATATAATTAACACAAATATAAATGATATAATAATAAATAATTTTGAAAAAGTGATATTTTTATAAAAATTATAAAATATGACACTTTTGTAAAATGACATTTCAAAAATCTCATTTTTTTTAATTTCTCTAATGCTGTGAGGTCTTCATGTGGATCTTTCTGAACATTTGGACGGCTCAAACACTTTTTTTTTTTAAGCTTGATGTTAAGTTAGCCAATTTTTTGTCGAATGGTAAAAGCCTAAAAGGTAAAATTTCGACCAAAAAAAGAAAAAGTAAAAGGTGCTGTTAACTAAATAATTATAACTATACAAAAATGTTTTGTTAACTAAAACTATAAAAAAAGAAAAATTTGGACGTGAGAAAGATGAATGTTTCACATATTATTGCTTCTTCTTACTATATATATTACAAACACATTCCACATATATATAGTAGTAAAAATAATGACACATGGCCTTAGTTGCACTAAGCTATATTATCAACTTGACAAATGTAAAATATTTGTCAATTAATAGACTATGCTTAGTGTAAAATGATGACTAATCACTTCAATTTAACACTCCTCCTTAAGTATTCATCATTTTTAATGTGTCATATTTTAGACTGCCTCGTTAAAAACTTTATTATGACAAAATCCAGTGGGACAAAAACCATGATAAGAGAAAAAAAGTACAGTTTTCCCCTAAAAATGATGGTACTAGTCTTCCTGTTATATATCTCGCATATGACGCATTCTGATACTTTGAACATGTTTTTTGAATACCGTTGTTTTAAGCGCCTTTGTAAACAGGTCTGCTGCATTGTCACTTGAACGAATGTATTGGACTTTGATCTCCTTATTTTTCTCAAGTTCTTGAATATAAGAGAAAAATCTTGGAGGAATATGTTTCGTCCTGTCACTCTTGATATATCATTCTTTGATTTGAGCAACACAAGCAGCATTATCTTCATAAATAATTATTGGTTCTTTACTGGTGTCGATTCCACTTGCACTTTGTATGTGTTGAATCATTGATTGCAACCACACACATTCTCTACTTGCCTCATGAAGTGCAATAATCTCTGCATAATTTTATGAAGTGGCGACCAAACTCTGTTTTTGTGAATGCCATGAGATCGCAGTTCCTCCCATTGTAAAAACATAACCAGTTTGCGATCGAGCTTTATGCGGATCAGATAAATAACCAGCATTTGCAAAACCAACTAGACCGCGACTCGAGTTTCTAGCATAATATAATCCCAAATCAATTGTACCTTGCAGATAACGGAAAATATGCTTTATTCCATTCCAATGTCTGCGTGTAGGAGCTGAACTATACCTTGCAAGAAAATTGGTAGCAAAAGCTATATCTGGTCTTGTACAATTTGCAAGATACATTAAAGCACCTATTGCGCTCATATAAGGTACTTCAGGACCTAATGTTTCATCCTTATCTTCACAAGGTCTAAATGGATCACTTTCAACTTGAAGTGATCTGTTAACCATTGGACTACTCAAAGGATTCGCTTTATCCATGTTAAAGCGTTTCAATACCTTTTTGGTATAATTTGACTGATGCACAAATATTCCATCTTGGAAATGCTCTATCTGGAGCCCGAGACAAAACTTTTTCTTTCCAAGATCTTTCATTTCGAACTCCTCTTTCATATGAGTTCTTGCATCGTCAATATGCTTTTGAGTTCCAATCATGTTCAGGTCATCAACATAAACAGCAATGATTACAAATCCTGACGAGGATTTCTTTATAAATACACAAGGGCAAATCGCATTGTTGATGTATCCCTTACTCAACAAATATCCACTTAAGCGATTATACTACATGCATCCGGATTGTTTTAATCCATAAAAGATCGTGTAGTTTGACCGAACAAATCCCTTTAGACAATGCCTTTCCGGGATCTTTACTCCTTATGGAATTTTCATATATATATCGCTATCTAGCGATCCATACAGGTATGCGGTCACAACATCCATCAGGTACATTTCTAAGTTTTTTGATGCCGTTTGGCTCATCAAGTATCTGAATGTGATTGCATCCATTACCGGGGAATATGTCTCCTTATAATCAATTCCCGGTCTTTGAGAAAAACCTTGCGCCACAAGTCGTGCCTTATACCTTGTGACTTCATTTTTCTCATTTCTTTTCCTTGTAAAGACCCATTTATATCCAACTGTCATTACATCTTCTGGTCTAATGACAATGGGCCTAAAAACATCTCTTTTCTTGAAAGAGATTAATTCAATTCTCATGGCCTCTTGCCATTTTTCCCAATCATGTCTTTCTTGACATTCTTTTACAGATTTTGGATCTGGATCATCCTCAAAATCAATTTCTTTTGATATAGAGAAAGAGAATATCCCATCAATATCTTCAAATTCATTTCTATCCCATAACTTTCTATTTTGGGCATAGTTGATGGATACCTCAAAATTTTCTGAATTTTCTACGTCTTCTGGACGTTTCTCTATATCGGATTCCTCTAGATCCTTTTCATTTATGTCTTCTAGACATGTCTCATTATTAGGTAAGCTACATGGAAATGAAAACGGAAACGCGGAAACAATTTTTCTTTAAAAAAGAGGAAACAGAAACGTTTTGAAAACGTGTATATATATCATGAAACCAAAATTATCAATAGTTTTAAAATATTTGAAACAACATAAATCTAAACCGACTCAAACAAAAAAAACACTTCATTTTTGTATACGACTTCACAATTTCAATAATCAACAACAAATCTACTGTAATTGAAAAAAAAATACCTTACTTATCTCTTTGACTCTTCTACGTTTTTAGGTTACGATGACGATTAGAGAAAAATAATGTATTAGTGTTTAATAATTAGGTTTTAAAACTTATTAAAAATATCAAACAAATCCCTATATTTTCAAAATATTTATTTAATTTGCTTCAAAAACCAAAATTAATTTTTTTTAAAAAAACCCAAACTCGCGTTTCCAACTGTGGAAACACGTTTCCAAAACGTTTCCATCGCGTTTCCTTGCGTTTCCGTCACGTTTCCGTTTCCGAAACAGAAACGCCACTTTTCACGTTTCCATGCAACGTAGATTATTAGATTCCTCTTGAACCTTTTTATTTCGCTCAACCAATTTTCTTTTCTTATGAGGATTCTTATCCTTTGAGTCCATTGGCCTCCCTCGCTTTAACTGAACACTCGGTTCATTTTCTTTGCTTCCATCCATATGTTCTCGAGAAACATCAACTCTTGATGGAGCATTACACCTTGATTTGAGCGGGTATATATGATTTTGTTACTCTTTTTGTATATGTGAACACATCTGGTAACTGGTTTGCCATATTATGTAGGTGTACAACCTTTTGAACTTCCAACTCGTGTTGTTTTGTTGGGGGATCAAGGTAAACCAAAGATGGGATACACCATGTAACATCTTTGGATTCTTGATTAATTACTCCCCCTAACACAGGAAATTCTTCCTCATTAAACTGGCAATCGGCAAAACGTGCCGTAAACATATCACCAGTTACCGGTTCAAGATATCTTATTATACTTGGTGACGTATCCCGACATATATCCCCAATCTCAGTTTCGGCCCCATTTTTGTTCTTTGCGGTGGCGCTATCGGTACATAGACTACACACCCAAAAACTCGAAGATGGGATATATTTAGTTCTTGACCAGATACTAACTGTAATGGGGAGTATTTATTATATGCACTTGGCCTTACCTGGACCAATGCTGCCGCATGCAATATAGCATGTCTCCATACAGAAATTGGGAGCTTTGTTCTCAATATCATTGGCCCTGCAATTAATTGTAGCCGTTTTATCAAGCTCTCAGCCATATCATTTTGTGAATGCACATGGGGCACTGGATGCTCAACATCGATCCCCATTGATATACAATACTCATTAAAAGCTTGTGAAATAAACTCACCCGCATTATCTAGTCTTACTTTCTTTATAGCATAATCGGAGAATTGTACTTTCAATCTTATAATTTGGGCAATGCAATGAATTTTGTGAAAACCGTATTTCTTGTGGTCAACAGACACACATGTGACCATCTTCTTGATGCGTCAATTAATACCATAAAATATTGAAACGGTCCGCACGGTTGATGGATTGGTCCACATATATCACCATGTATTCTCTCTAAGAATATAGGGGATTCGTTCCCAACTTTGGTTAGAGACGGCCTCACTATGAGTTTTTTTTTAGAACATGCTTTACATGAAAACTCTCCCGATTGAAAAATCTTTTTGTTTTTCAATAGGTGGCCATTCGAATTTTGCACAATTCTTCTCATCATGACTGATCCTGGATGTCCTAGCCTCTCATGCCAGATTTTAAATGTACTAGTAAACTTCTCGTTTACTGTAACATAGGACTAAGTCGTATTTATTCTTGTGCAATATAATCCGGAGGACATCATTGGCAACTCTTCCAATGTATGTTTCCACTCCGATGTAATGTAAAGATATTCAATGCCATCTTTATTCATACTTTCAATATGATATCCATTCTTTCTGATATCCTTGAAACTTACCAAGTTTCTGTATGAATCTGGGGAGTATAATGCGTCATTTATTTCAAATCTCGTTCCCTTCTGCATTGAAAAACTAGCCTTTCCATGACCTTTAATAATTTTTGCACTACCACTTATGGTACTCACGCTTTCGACGGAGTTATTCAATTTCAGATCAGAGAAATACTTTTTACCCTTAAGTATTGTGTGTGTTGTTGCACTGTCTGCTAGACATATATCTCCTACCATGATCTCAAGTCGTGACAACTTCTGGTGTCACCTTATAACAAAAGTTATATTAATAGACTGAAACTGATGTTATAAAATACTTACTTTATTTTATAATAAAATGATTGATAGTCTATCAAACATAAGTTATACAAACACAAAACATAAACATATAACAAAAAGCGTTGAACTACACTAAGTTCATGATCATGCATCCTCGATCCTGGTCCTTTTGTTCCCTGTTGATATTTCTGAATCAACGAGGAAATCAACAACATCGTAATGAACATCTTCACTTAGGTCATTAAAGGAAGGTCTCACTTCACCAGAAATGAAGTTTGTTTCTGCATCCTTGCCTTTTGCCTTAAGTGATTCTTGATACAGATCGGTCAAATGTTTTGGCGTACGGCACGTATGCAACCAATGCCCTCTCATGTCGCATCTGTAACAAGTGTGTTCATTTTTATTTTTCACAACGCGACCAACTTCATTGGTCTTCTCTACGTTTGAATTATTGGACTGGAATCCTCTTCCACGTTCTCGTCCACCACCTCTTCCTCGGCCACGGCCACGGTCTCTACCACGCCTGCGACCGCGTCCTCGTCCTAGTGAATCGTTTGAACTAGACGCTACCACATTCCCTTCTGGGAATGGAGCCGAACCAGTTGGACGAACTTGATGATTCATTATCACGAGTTCATTATTTTGCTCAGCTACAAGGAGAATTTGCATCAACTCCGAGTACTGAGTAAGACCTCTTGCCCGGTATTGTTGTTGAAAGACTACATTTCCAGGATGAAATGTTTGGAGTATTTTTTTCGATCGTATCATGATCACTTATCTTTTTTCCACATAACATCATCCTGGAAGTTATTCCGAACAAAGCGGAATTATATTCACTCATACATTTGTAGTCCTGAAACCGGAAGTTCAACCACTCATGCTTAGCCTTTGGCAAGATTACATATTTCTGGTGATCAAACCTTTCTTTAAGTGATTGCCAAAGGTCAGCCGGATTTTTTTCGTGATATATTTCATTTTTAAATGATCATGGAGGTGGTGACGCAAGAAAATCATAACTTTAGCTTTAATTCTTCAGATGTCGCTATGACCGATTGATAGTCTAAGAAGCCCATTGCCTTTCAAATGCATTTTTGCATCTGAAGCCCATGTCATATAATTATTCCCGGTGACATCTAGGGCAGCAATCTCGGGCTTTGCTAAGTTTGACATGATCTCTATATAACAAAATTTTATGCATCATTTTAAATTTCAGTTTAAAAGAATTATGATAAAGTATTAAAATAATAATGGCATAATAACGGCATAATTTAAAGCAATAATAGGAGGCAGGGCCTTCCATATAATTTGCAATACATAATAAACAAAAGTAAATAACGGTAAAGGAATAATAATAAATCAATAGGCATAGTCTTCTACATAATCAATGAGACAGAGCCTACCATGAGATTACGGAGACATAATTTTTTTTTTAATTGATCAAAGAGGCAGTGCCTACCATAATAATAATCAATTCGAGAAAAGACATAGCCTATTATATGGCTTTTCCAGGAGGCAGAGCCTTCCATAATATCGGGAGGAGGCGAACCTATCACTCTGTAAATAATACATAAATTTAAATTTAGATTGAATAACACATAAATTAAAATCTTACTTTTTCGGTATGAAACGATATAGAGACGGTCGTGCTGATAACGTGTTGTAAACTAAATAATTATAACTATACAAAAGTGTTTTGTTGTAAACTAAAACTATAAAAAAAAAAAATTTTGGACGTGAGAAAGATGAAAGCTTTAGTGTTTCACTTATTATTGCTTCTTCTTACTATATATATTACAAACACATTCCACATATATATAGTAGTAAAAATAATGACACTAAGCTATATTATCAACTTGACAAATCTAAAACACTTGTCAATTAGTAGACTATACTTAGTGTAAAAATAATGACTAATCACTTCAATTTAACAAAAGGTAAGTATTAATAAAATCGGTCGCCTCCGTATTACCAAGATATTACATTTTCTTTTTTTTTCTTTTTTTAGAAACAGATATTACATATTCTTGTTACATGTTATCCTCCAAAATAATACCATCAAAGCCTACGAATGCTTCAAAAACATGTAATGGCGCTCAAATGATCGGCAAAAAGGCTTTCATTAGTTAGCGTGAATATTCATTATTTAGCTCGATTTACTTTCCGCAATAACTATGTATATTAATTTTATCGTCTATTATGTTTTTATATTTTGTTTGTTAATATATGCTATTACAACATTTTTCATATTTTAATTAACTATTTCATTATTTAACGAAATAAATTTTATTAAAATGTTAAGTATAAATGTTTAAAGTTTATTTATGTATAATGTGAAAAGTGAAAACACGTAAATTTTATGAGACTAGTAAGGCCTAGCACAATTATGCGTTTTTTTTGTTTTTCTTTGTTGTTTATCTAGAATACTAACAATTAGGGCTAGAATTATTATCTAACATCTAGTATCAGTTCAGATCTGTTCAGAAAATTAGGATATTCGGAAAGTTCGAATCCGGATAAAGATAATAAAATCTTGGATCCGTGAAAAGAAAATCCGAATAATAAAATTTTAAGGTCCAAATACCCTGATCGGGATTCGGACGCATTAAATTTATTAAAAACATATTTTACATATATTAAATTATTATATATATATGTATACAGAAATTGATTTTTTAGTTTTTTATAATATATCATATTTATTATGAAAAATATCATTCAAAATTTTAACTATTATTTTTTAATTTATTTATTTTTTAATTGTTTTAATTAATATTATTTTTGGATCCGGATATCCGTAAATATCCTAATTTTTTTTTAGATATTCGAAGACTAGATATTCAGAAGACATGGCTGTCCCAGCCCTACTAATAATGATAAAGTTTTTGATGAAGTGAATGGAGTTCAAATGGTAAAGTTAACATAGCACAAGGTGTTTGGTTGATACAAATTATTGATAAGTTTTTAAATTCATAAAATAAGAATGTTGATTAAAATTTTAAAAAGTTATTAAATTTGATCAGTAACCTGATAATTTGTCTTAGTGTGGTCGATGAATTCTTTGTCTACATTAAAATTTTCTATTATAAGTGATTAATACAAATAGAAATTTCTGTAATATAATTTCTAATTTTTAAGTTAAAAGAAAAAAGTTTTAGCTCCATGTTCTAGCGCATGTTAACTTCATATGTTTTATGAGAATTTTCAAAAAATACAATTTTTCAAGTGTCATTTTACAAAAATGCCACACTTTTAAAATTTTTATAAAAATGCTACTTTTTCAAAATTATTTTTTCTTTATATCATTTATGTTTGGGTTAATTATGTTCTATTAAGCTTTAGTTTTGAGGGTTTAGGGGGTTTTAGAGGTTAAAACATTTTTTAGGGTTTAGAATTTTAAGATATATGCTTTATAAATCTATAATTAGTGGTATTTTTGCAAATGGGCACCCCTAATTGGCATTCTTGCAAATGTGCACACAAAACCCTATAATTAATTTCATGTTATATGTGATTTAATTTAAGTTTTAATGGATTTGATTATTTATTTTGAATTATATATATATATATATATATATTATTTCATATTAAATTAAGGTTTCAATGTACATTCATATAATGTCATCTAAAATTAAATCTGTGTAGGAAAATTTGAATAAAGATTATTGAACTTTAAAAAAAAACATTGTATAGAAGAAATTGATTTTTAATGACACTTAGAACAAAAAAAATCACATATAGATGTTTTTATTTTAGAAATTTCAAAAAATGCCACTTTTCAAGTGTCATTTTACAAAAATACCATATTTTTGAAATCTTTATAAAAATGCTAGTTTTTCAAAATTATTTTTTTTTTATATTATTTATGTTTGGGTTTAGTTATGTTTTATTAGGGTTTAGTTTTTAGTGTTTAGAGGGTTTTAGGTGTCAAAATATTTTTTAGGGTTTAGAATTTTAAGATATAGACTTTATAAATCTATTATTAGTGGTATTTTTGTAAATAAACACTCCTAAATAGTATTATTAAATGTGCACAAAAAATAGTATTTTTTTAATTGTCCTTTTTTTTTTTTTTTGGTAGATATAGATGTTACCTATTACGTATTAAATATCAACTAGCATCAATCTATTAAAAGTTTACAACTACTATCAGTTTATTACAATTATTGTCAATCATATCTATAACAAATAATAATTTGATGGAAGTTGACATGCTTTCGTTTTTCTTTACTAGACATGTCAAAATTGGTCCAACAAATTAAGACAGTGGCAATAATAAAGCTGTCGTGAATTGATGAGACGAGGATATCCAATAATTATTGGAGTAATTATAAAAATATCATTTTTGTATGCATATTTATAAAAATATCTCTTATAAGTATATATTTATAAAAATATCACTAATTATAAATTTATAAAACATATATCTTAAAATTTTAAACCCTAAAAATGTTTTAACACCTAAAACCTCCTAAATACTCAAAACTAAATCTTAATAAAATATAATTAACCTAAACATAAATAATACAAAGAAAAAATAATTTTGAAAAAATGACATTTTTGTAAAGATTTTAAAAGTATGATATTTTTGTAAAATGACAATTTCTCATAATTATTGAGAAATTTTAAGAAATATTATTTTTGAAGTGATATTTTTCAAAAATACTATTTTTAAAAAATTTTCAAAAATCTTTACCAAAATACTATTTTTTGAAAATTATGTTTTCATTGTATTATTTATGTTTGGGTTAATTATGTTATATTATAGTTTAGTTTTAAAAGTTTTAGAAATTTTAAAAATCAAAACATTTTTTAAGGGTTATAAAATTTTAAAATTTGTGTTTTAAAATTTTATAATTAAAAAATTTCTTACAAATAAATATTTCTAAATGATATTTTTATACAAGTACATGTTAAAAGTGACATTTTCATAATAGTGCCAATATTATTTGGGGTCTGGCCGACCCTTCTCGAATCTGAAGTGGATATGCGTTATAATTTTTATTTTTATTTTTTCAATTGTCTTCTTAAATTATTCAATCAATTATGATTTCATGAGGATTATTAGTCAACACTTAATTATATTAAATACAATGTAATGAAATTTAAAATGGCAGCCGAGTGACAAAGGTCCCACCCACACATGAACGGCTCACACCATGACGCGTTTTATCTGGACCAAATCACGTGTGAATTTCGTCGTTCTTTCATATAATAAATTCTTCTTTTTTTCTTTTTAATTTTTTGTCGATTAACCAACAACGGGATATCAAACAAAAGTTTTTTTTTTGTTTTTGACAAATACAAACAACAGTAATTACGGTAATAAAGAAAAATGTATTTACTGAAAACTGATTAATAATAGTAGAAATTTGGAAAAATACTTTTTTTTGGTTTTTTAAATTTATAAAATACACTTTTTTTTTTGTTTTGAAAAATACAATTTCTATGATATTAATTTACTAAAATATCCTCGTAAAATATGAATAATAAAAATTATATATTTTGAAAAATATAATTAATTTTCTTTGATAATAATATGAGAAATTTTAAAAAATGCAATTTTTTAAGTGTCATTTTATAAAAATATCACACTTTTGAAATCGCCACTTTTTCAAAACAAAAAAAAATTTATATTATTTATATTTGGATTAATTATATTTTATTAGGATTGAGTTACGAGAGTTTAGAAGGATTTAGGGATTAAACTATTTTTTATTGTTTAAAATTTTAAGATATAAAATTTAAAAATCTATAACTAATAATATTTTTATAAATAAATACATATAAATAGTATTTTTATAAATGTATACATACAAAATGATATTTTTATAATTTCCCCAAAAATATATATATTTGTTTCATATTTCCAAAACTAGAAAGAAGGGAAGAAGGAATTGACCACAACCACAAATGATAAAAATCCTAAGTATTGGGACACGTCTCCGACTAGTTTGATGTGTTTGTTTTTGTCTCTCAGAATCCATACACTTTGCTTTTGGTCTTTCGGACACAAACCGAGTATGTTCTAAATTTTAAATACTTATAATCTTATTTGGCTTGTTTCAAACTTCAAATAAGAGAAATTTTAGCTTGATACTAAATCAAATATTTGCTATATCAAGTACTCATGCAAAACCATATTATTTACAAGTACTTGATCTGGTTTATTATTTGCCTAAATTATATATTTATTACTTGAAAATATTTATATAAAAATAATCTTTATGCAAATTATAAAATATTCAAAATTCAAACATTCTAAAATCACGAAACATTAAAATTTTTAAAAAATAAGTTTTTGGTTTAATGCTTCACATCATAGTATTCATCTTTTTTTTTTTCCTACAAAACCATTAATCTAACATAATAAATGTAAGAATGATCATAACATATATACATATAAATTTGAAAATGATGCGGTTTAGTTATGCCGTCAAATGTCAAAAACCTTAACCAGTGAATATAAAGTAATATAAACGAGTATGAAATATTTTTTTACAAATATTATTAACGAGTATCAAAACAAGTAATATAAACGGGTATCAAGCCGAATAACGAATTAAATAGTAAAAAAAATTACTGACTTGATACTTGATCCGGATTTGCAAATAGTATAATATGTTGATTTGTTATTCGACTTGACCGAAATAAATATTTGTTTTTTCAAGTTGAATACATAATAAATAGCGAGCATAAGTCGAATAACGAATATTTATGCCCAGACTATAAACGGATACACCTAACACTTCCATTTCCCCCTTTAACTTTCTCAAATACCTCTCTCCCTCTATTATGAACCATGATAACGTTGACACATTTCCCTCGATCAATTTAAAAAATAGAAATAAAATTAGGTTATCTCCTACTAGTTGGTTATTCTCTATGTATTAAGAAGACACTAGAGAAAAAATCTTAGGTATTAATCAAAGACTAATTTAAGGGACACATCATTTAATTTAACCAATCAAAATATTTTAACTATAATGTATATATCATGGTAAAAATTCTCCACATATTCTCATTAATTTTTTTACATAAACTCATTAATACATGTTTTAATATTTTAAACCTAACTAAATATAATATTTTAGACTTACAATAACATCTATTTTCTGACGTATTTACAAGCTTTATACTATTCTAGTTATAACAATTATCTTTGTGTATTTATGTATTTAGATTAATATACTGTATCAATATTTTTATTATGATATGTACTACTCTATATGTAATCACACTTACAAATATTTATGCATTTTATTATTGGAAAACATATATTGTTAGCTGTTTGTTTTGTGTGACAAATTCATTTATCTTATGTTCCATAATTTATACGAATCACGAAGATCAATTTTGAAATAACCCGATCCATTTTTTTTTAAATACATTGGACCGAATTAATGTTTCCATAAACATTAATTCTCAATATCCAATCAAATCAGCGGAAATCAACTCAAACCAGTTCAACCGAACAATCCATTATGTTCAATAACCAATAACCAATTCGAATCGACCAATAACCAATAGCAATTCAATTCCACAAAACCAGCAACCTAGCGGTTCTAAACAAGTTCATAAAAGCAACACATAAACGACACTACATCATTTCCTCTTCACACCCACGATTCCACGATCACACTTTATCTTTACCTGCATCACATGGTTAAAAGAGATGCGTGAGTATTATCATAAATACTCAGTGAGACGGTCATCTTATTTACTTGGCTATACACACATGCATAAGAAAGAGATACAATACCAGGATGAGCAATCAACAATGCATACACGAACAATCAAACGAGAAAAACAGTCCAACAGACCATGCGTCGATCAACACACAACCTGTGTCGATCGATGCAGCAACAGTGTGTCTTCGATCGACACGCAACCCTAGTGTCGATCTTCGCACACTGTGTCGATCGATACAGGACGTAGAACTCAGGAATCGAACCTATCCTCTTATGGATCGATTCCTGAACGCATCGCATCGATCTCCTGCACAAAATTTACCAAACAAACACGAAATCCAACCAACAAACACAATCAATTGCATCCTATCAATTCCTTTACCCAGATAAGCCATGGTCATACACTCACCTTGGATCTAGAAGGAAAAATGATGAAAAACAGCGAAGAACGCGAAGAACACGAAGAACACGGATCTCCAAATCCAAAATCCTCTCCTAATTCGCGAAGAATAATCGCCAGAACGATTCCAATAGCCTCACTGTCACAACCACGAGCTTTTTAGGTTAAAAACACGAAGAAATCAACAATGATTCTTCCTTCCCTCTCAAATCCTCTCACAAACTCTTTGGCACTTTCTGGAAACGGAAAACCTGACAGAAAATTGGTCACAACCTATTTATACTCGAACCCTAGGGTTTCCCCTAAATCGAGCCGAATGCTGTCACACAAAAACCGAACCAATCTATTCAATTTAACCTTGCGTCGATCGACGCACGACCAAAAATCACCAATTTTGATTCGCGGTCGTTAGAATTCTCCTCCACTAACACGAATTCGACCTTAAATCACACAACACGGCCAGCACAACCTGAGTGTGTCGATCGATGCAGCAATAGTGTGTCGATCGACACGCAACCCAGGTGTCGATCGTCGCACACTTTGTCGATCGAACCCAGAACTTAGGAATCGAACCTATCCTCTCATGGATCGATTTCTGAATGCATCGCATCGATCTCATGCACGAAATTCACCAAACAAACACGAAATCCAACCAACAAACACAATCAATCGCATCCTATCAATTCTTTTACCCAGATAAGCCATGGTCACGCACTCACCTTGGATCTGAAAGGAAAAAGGATGAAAAACAGTGAAGAACTCGGATCTCTAAATTCAAAATCCTCTCCTAATTCGCGAAGAACAATCACCAGAACGATTTCAATAGCCTCACAGTCACAACCACGAGCTTTTAGGATAAAGAACACAAAGAAATCAACAATGATTATTCCTTCTCTCTCAAATCCTCTCACAAACTCTTTGGAACTTTCTGGAAATAAAAAACCTGACAGAAAATCGGCCACAACCTATTTATACTCGAACCCTAGGGTTTCCCCTAAACCCAGCCGAATTCTGTCACACAAAAACCAAACCATTTGGTTCAATTTAACCTTGCGTCGATCGATGCACACCCTTGCGGTCGTTATAATTCTCTCCCACTAACACGGATTCGACCTCGAATCACGCAACACGTCTCACTACGGTTAACACTCCTGACCATCCCGGCCAGCACCACCTGACATCATACTCCTGATCCCTTAAGCTCATCCAGTCTCATACTTACAATCACGTTTCAGACATTAATTGCTCAACTCATATATATATACACCCTTCCTACTGTCAGGGTCGTCACCCTTTGAGCTCTCGGTGTATCATACCCTCCCACCTTCAGGACCACAGTCCGTCAGGCTATCGATATACTCCATGCCTCTCCCACTCTTGGGACACATAGTCCGTCAAGTTATCGGCATACAGGGAAACTCACATCCCCTGGAGAGACCCTGTCCCTCAAAGTATATGCTGGAAAACTCACATCACCTGGGCAATCAATTCTTAGCGTGCATCATAAGCACCTGTCGACCAGAATTACCTCCCGTGGTTCCATCATGACATCCCCTATCCCGGAATATCATCACATCCATGACCAATCTCTAGGTCATCTGAAACAACCCAATCACACAGTGTGTTTCAACTAGAGTCTCTAGGGAAAATAGAAAGTTCTAACTCACATAAAACTTTTATTCCCGGACTCCCAGAAATAGACAAGTCTAACTCACATAAACTTTCTATTTCCATCCTCACACATAACCCATGACTCACCCGTCATACCATAAGAATCATATCTTATGAAACTCAACCATAAAAAATACTCATCTTATAAACCCATTAATAAGAAAACACATCTTATTAATCTCAAAATGTACAAATTGTTACAACCCCGAACGAAAATACATAAACAATTCATAGCAACATGCTATCTCAGAAACTGAACCAGAAGGACAAACTCAAGCCTCAACTTGTTTCTCGAACCACTTCGAAAACTTTGCCTTCATCTTCGCTTCTGGTTCCCAAGTCTCCTCCTCAACACCGTCAGAATCCCACACAACTTTCAACAATGGTATATTCTTCCAGCGTAGAACCTTGACCCTCTTCTAGAGAATCCTCACAAGTCTCGCTGCCAATGTCATGTTGGGCTGAAGATCCTCCGAAATCCTAGCCACCACCTCCTCGGACTTATGAAGACACTTCCTCAGCATTGACACATTGAAGACCTTATGAAATGCCTTTATACTCTGAGGTAACTACAACCGAAAATTCACTGGTCCAACATGTTCTACAACCTTGAACGGACCCATAAACCTCGAACTTAGCTTATTCTCTGAAATGGATATGTTAGGACCCCTCAACATCGCTGCCTTGACATACACCTGATCTCCCAGCCCAATCTCTAGCTCTTTTCTTTTCTTATCAGCATAACTCTTTCGCAAGACCGGCAACCCTTCCACGAAATCCATGGTAATCATATCCCACTTCCACTCTGGAATGGGTAAACTCTGTAACAAACCGCTTGGCACCTGATGCTCAGCCTTCACTAACTGGCACACATTCCACGATGCAACCCAGTTAGCGACATCCTTCTTCATCCCGACCCACTGATAATACCGTTTCTGACCTCAATACATCTTGGATGAATCGACAACATGCTCGAATGAGCCTCTCGCAGAATCTTTTGCCTCAGATCCTCATCCTTAGGTACACAGACCCGTCAGTTCACAAGTATCATCCCACTCGCCGAGACCTGATACTCAGAACCAACAACCTTAGAAGCATTAATCAAACTCTGATCCTTCTCTTGAGCTGCTTGAACCCTGCTCAACAAATCTGCCTGATTAGTTGCCTCTAATCCCAACGGTTCCTCTAAGATAACACACAACCTCAACGTGTTAATCTCGCTCACCAACGCCTTCATATCCCGCTCTTGAGCTGAAGCAACTCTCTTCTGACTCAACACATTCACAACCAAATTAGCCTTACCAGGATGGTAACCAATATCCAGATCGTAATCTGCTACCAACTCCATCCATCGCCTCGGTCTCTGGTTCAGCTCTGGCTACGTAAAGAAATAGTTCAGGCTCTTATAGTCGGTAAACACCTAAACTTTTTGTCCATAAAGATAAGATCTCCAAATCTTTAAAGCAAAAATAACAGCAGCCAACTCCAAGTCATGGGTAGGGTAGTTGCACTCGTGCTTCCTTATATGCCTCGAAGCATATGCAATTACCTTTCCCTGCTGCATTAGTACACAACCCAGACCAACTCCTGAAGCATCCGTATACACCACGTAAGGCTTGCCCGTATCTGGAAACGCCAACACTGGTGAACCAGTCAACATCTCCTTCAGCTTCCCGAAATTCTTCTCGCAAGCTGAAGACCATACAAAAAAACATCTTTCCCGTCAGCTTCGTCATCGACTGCGCTATACTTGCAAAACCCTTGACGAATCTCCGGTAATAGTCTGCCAAACCGAGAAAACTCCTGATCTCAATGACATTCCCCGGTCTAGACCACCCTTTGATAGCCTCTATCTTCGTCGGATCCACAGAAACTCCATCTGCAGAAACCATATGACCGAGAAAACCCATCTCCTGCTGCCAGAAACTGCACTTGCTCAACTTAACATACAGCTTCTGCTCCCGCAACTTTTCCGGAACCACCCTCAGTTGAATTTCATGCTCCTCAGGACTCCTCGAATACACCAGAATATCATCAATAAAGATGATCACAAACTCATCCAAATACTCCTGGAACACCCTGTTCATCAGCCACATGAACGCTGCTGGCGCATTCGTCAATCCGAAATGCATCACTACAAACTCATAATGCCCATATCTTGTCCTGAAAACAGTCTTCCTAACATCTGCCTCCTCAATCGGAATCTGATGAAACCCGAAGCCAAATCGATCTTGGAGAACCAAGTAGCCCCTCGCAACTGATCCAATAACTCATCAATCTGCGGAAAAGACACTTGTTCTTCACAGTGACTCGGTTAAGTCCCTGGTGATCGATACACAACTAAAAACTCCCATCCTTCTTCTTCACAAACAACACCGGTGCTCCCTACGGTGAACTACTAAATCGGATGAAACCCTTACCCAAAAGGTCATCCAGCTGCTTTTCCAGCTCAGCCATTTCTGCTGGAGCCATACGGTAAGGGACCTTAGATATCGGAGTCATCCCGCGCTCCAACTCAATCATGAAAATATCAGACCGAGATGGCAGTAATCCCTGCAACGACTGGAAAACATCATGGAAGTCCTGCGCAACGACTGCAACCTCTCCAACAGACTCCCGGATGCTCACCGAAATCGCTCCAGATAACACTACTCTCCGTACACTCCGGAGTAATGAAGCAATTCATTGCTTCACAATCAACAATACATGGGACTCAAACCCGTCCACTACTAAAGTTCCTACACAAATCCCATGTGCCTAAAAATCCTAACATTCTATCACATAACACACCCGAGTAACCCGATCCACCCTGACCTCTCTAACTCGGTCCTGAAGTGATCTCCTACTTCCTCTTCTGTCCTTTCGCAGGCTTGCCGCCCTTACTCGGACCCATCTGTTGCTCTGACCTCCTCCGCTGAACAGGCGGACTAGCCACCAAAGCCTGCTCCCTCAGATCCTCCTCAATCGCTGCAGCAGTCTCAACCAACTCCGCCCTCGAGGCATACTTACTCGCTCTACAGCGAATCCTCAAATCAGCTCGAAGTCCCCTCAAGAACCTCTTCAGTTGGACCTCTTCGCCCACCATGCCTCTCCTAGCATACACCAGAAGTCTGTTGAACTCCGGTCAAACTCCCGAACCGACCGGTCACCCTGAGTTAACTCCAAAAGTCTCGACTCCAACCGATCCACCGCTTCTTGCGAAAAGAACTTGACGTTAAACTCCCCTAAAAATTCAACCCATGTCATCTCTGCCTGCACTCTCCTGGCTACAATACCCCTCCACCAGAGATGCGTATCACCATCAAGGTAATGCACCACCATATTCACTCGGTATCCCTCTGGATATCTGATTGAGCAAAAAATTACGTTCTAACCTTATCCGCCACTCATCGGCCTCCTCAGGCTTGACATCTCCCGAGAAAAAACCCGTGCCAATTCTCTGCATCATCTCCATCATCCTAAGATAGGATGGGAGTTCCTCCGCAGCTGCCACTCCCGGCTGCACACCAGCCACACCCGGCTGCACTCCTGCCACTGGTGGCACTACCGGAACCTGAACCTAAGCCGGTACCGCTCCCAGTAACCGCTCTAAGATCGACTGTAGTAGACCCGCCAGACGATTATCTCGATCCTAGGCTACTCATGTGGCAGCACCCACTCCTGGGCCCGCCGTATCGCCAGCCACACCGAGACTTACACCAGCCCCACCAGTTCTCACACTGGTATACACAGTGGCTACACCCACGGAACCCTCCTGTAGCGTCTGCGAAGCCGCCACCTACTCCTCCGTGGAACCCTGGGTCACACTCGCGGTAATAGACTCACTCAAAAGTCCTTGCATGCGCCCATGTTTACTACCACTACGGCTTCCATGACCACCCCGGCCACAACCTCTAGTACCTCTAACTCTTTTTGTTCACTACCAGAAGCATAAACTAAGCATACTACAAATTCACAAAATCACAAAACACATACCGTGGAATCTTATTGAAGGCTCGAAGAAGATGATCTAGGACTCCAAACCCACACAGTAATTGATTAACTACTCATAATCAATGCAACCACAATTCACACACAATTGACTAACTTATATAATCAATTACGTTCTTCCGTCCTAAAACCGTAAGGAGTGTGGTACCAAACTGAAACAACCCAACTTTTTTTAAAAAATACATTGGACCGAATTAATGTTCTCATAAACATTAATTCTCAATATCCAATCAAACCATCAATCAAACATCAACCAGCGGAAATCAACTCAAACCAATTCAACCGAACAATCCATTAAATTCAATAACCAATAAACCAATAACCAATTCGAATCGACCAATAACCAATAACAATTCAATTCCATAAAACCAGCAACCTAGCGGTTCTAAACAAGTTCATAAAAGCAACACATAAACGAGACTCTAAATCATCTCTTTTTCACAGCCGCGATTCCACGATCACTCTTTATCTTTACCTGTATCATATGGTTAAAAGAGACGCGTGAGTATTATCATAAATACTCAGTGAGACGGTCATCACATTTACTTGGCTATACACACATGCATAAGAAAGAGATACAATACCAGGATGAGCAATCAACAATGCATACACGAACAATCAAACGAGAAAAACAGTCCAACAGACCATGCGTCGATCGACACACAACCTGTGTCGATCGATGCAGCAACAGTGTGTCAGTCGACACGCAAACCCGGTGTCGATCGTCGCACGATGGAGAACTCAAGAATTGAACCTATCCTCTCATGGATCGATTCATGAATGCATCGCATCGATCTCATGCACGAAATTCACCAAACAGACACGAAATCCAACCAACAAACCCAATCAATCGCATCCTATCAATTCTTTTACCCAGATAAGCCATGGTCACGCACTCACCTTGGATCTGGAAGGAAAAAAAATGAAAAACAGCGAAGAACACGGATCTCCAAATTCGAAATCCTCTCCTAATTCGTGAAGAACAATCACTAGAATGATTCCAGTAGCCTCACAGTCACAACCACGAGCTTTTAGGATCAAAAACACGAAGAAATCAATAATGATTATTCTTTCTCTCTCAAATCCTCTCACAAACTCTTTGGAACTTTCTTGAATTTTCTGGAAACGAAAAACCTGATAGGAAATCGGCCACAACCTATGTATACTCGAACCCTCCCCTAAACCGAGCTGAATTTTGTCACAAGAAAACCGAACGAGTCGGTTTAATTTTAACCTTGTGTCGATCGACGCACGATCAAAAATCACCAATTTTGGTTCGCGGTCGTTACAAATTTTATATTTAAAAATTATTAAAAGAAATACTATTTGCATATATACTGATCAATTTGAAGATACAAATATTGAAACTATTAGCACAATATATGTTTGATAAAAAAGTATTTAATTTTATTTATTTTATGCACAACACATCATTTTTGTACGCTTACATAATCATATGTTTTTTCAGACATGTTTAAATATTAAAAACTATACTCCCTCCGTTTCATTTTGTTTAATGTTTAAGGTTTATTCACATAGATTAAGAAAACATTTTATCTTTTATTCTTTCTAAATAAAACATCTTTTATTATCAATTCCAAAACAATTCAACCAATGAAAACATAATTTGGATCATTTAAAAAATCAAAAACAACAAAAACACAATTAATTTTACATAGAAATATGAAACATCGAATAAATTAAAACAAAAAAATCTTTAAAACATTAAATATAATGAAATAGAGAGAGTATATGTTAACATAAGTTGATTAATTTATTTAATTATCTAATTCTATAACTAGGGGGAAAATCTAGTTTTCAATTATTTGAGAAAAGCCCAACCATCTACTCATACCTCAGCCAGCTACCCATACCCCAGTAACCCTACCACATATCAAGAGTCTAAATAACAACATTAATATCGATTTTTAAGATACCAGTCAATCTCACTTAAATTCTGGGGAAGATGATGATCATCGAAAGGTCCATAAAAGACGAAAGACCTGACTTTTTAGTAAACCACAACTGGCTCTTGTGTGGATATTAGATGACCGGCCATTATTGCGTCTATCCAACTCCATCCAAATCCTTGGTTTTTTTTTTAAAACCAAAGTGAGACAAAATATTTTAACCATGTTACTACTAAAATTATAATTAAACAGAGAAACTAGGAAGGAGATTTTCATATTTAAAATGGTATCTTAAAAATGAAATATGGCATAGATCATAGATGTAAATTTTTCATATGATAATTATGTCTTTTGTAACAAAATGATAGTACTATATCATATTGGCTGCTGTTAATAAAATTGACGGTGCAAATACCGAAGTTTCAATTGATGGTTTTCAATATGATCAAGTTTAATATTTATTTGCAGTTTTTCTAAACTCAAGATTCTAGAAACAAATTCGTGTCGTATACCGATTAATTTTCATGTCTACTCGCGGACACTAAACTCTTATCATTTTGGAAAATTCGAATGATAATGTAGACTAATTCTACAAATCACTACCCCACAGAGAAAAAAAGGTCATTTACAAATCACAATTAATGTACTAAAAAGCGAATTAACAAAAAAGGTAATCAGACAAATGCGTCTTGAAATCAAACATGATTAGCCTCATCACAGGAAAAGTAAAATCAAAGCATCGGATTCAAAATCATGTTCTGTACATCAAATAATTAAGAAACCCCGGAAGATTAAGAGTTCATCAAAACAGTATTATTCTCTATTATAATTCGATACAACTTTACAAAGCTTTGAGCCATTCAAAATCAGAGAAAGAGAGAGACACTCGGCCGTCAAAATCTCCCATTAGATCCGGAGGAAAAACAAAATTTGAGATCTAAAAAAAAAAAGGGTCGGTTGCTCAGAAATCGACGAGGTGAGAAGAGAAATCTGGAATAGGAGATGATCTAGGTGGACAAGGCAAGGAGAAACCGGCAATCCGTACGACGTCTCTGTCGCCTTGTCGTGTCGGAAGAATCCCGGCGGTTAGTTTAGCAAGAGCCGCCGTGTACTCCACCAGTAGCTCAGCGATGATTACAACAGAGATCATGATCGAATAATTGAAGAAGAAGTTTCTTCTTTATCTCTCTCCTTTAAGAAAATGGTAATGGAATTGAGTGACACCGTCTAGAGTATTCTCTTTATATAGACAGCAATTCATTTTAGGTTACAGTGGTCCAAGACACCATTCGTACACGTATTTCGTTTTTTTATTTGCATTAATTTTGCTTTTTCTCATAACCAGCCACGTGTCACACGGTCCAGACAATATCTCAGTGTTGGGGACAAGACAAATAACTCGGTGGTTACTCACAATACCAATACCAATACCAATACCAATACCAATACCAATACCAATGTAACGTAGGAAAACAAAAATGGCTGTATCTGTCTACTACTGTCTTTTTTTTTCTTTTCTTTTGGCGTTCTTGTTTGGATAACTTCTACCATCTACTTGTTCTTTTAAAGCCTTTTATAAATTTTATAATCTATAAAATATTATTACTTCAAAACATATTTAAACATAAATAAAAAATCCAATAATTTGTATTTTTTTCCAATAATTATCTTGAATGGTTCAAATTTCTTCTTTTTTTTTTTATTTTCTCCAAACAAAATTTAGTTTTGAACCATTTTAACAAATTGACCATTTTATATAAAAAGCAGTTGTACAAAAATAATTTTTAACCTCAGTTGATTCTATATTTCTATATTTGTTTTTGACTTGTAGATTTCACTCACGAATATTAAAATGTTATTTATTTTAAACCAAATCATTCATATATTTCTAATAACATTTGATTTGAAAATATTTTTCCAAATCACTAATTCAATAATACTAGATTTTAATAAAGTTTTTAAACGAATATTTGTAAAATTAACCCACATTGCAATTTATTTTGTCTCAAAATCTCTTTTTCATTTTTGACTATTTTTTGCCTAAACTGCCCTTAACCCAATAAAAATAATTAGAAATAAAGAGTTTATAAATTGTTTAAAAATCTTATAATTACAAACATTAGTTAAAAATAATAACTACTAAAATGTATTTATTTTTATAATAAATTATGTCTTAGTTTTATAACTTAAAATAAGACGGTGTTTTGAAATTGTCATTGGCCAAAAAATCTACGGGTTGGACATAAGGAATAGATGATCAACTCATTAGAAACTAAGAAAACCAGAAACATCAAGAAATTAGGATAAAAAATTCTATAATATAATTATTTCGATACAGATTTACAAATCTATAATCTATACTATATTCAAAAAAGGATGGGGACGGAGCGGGATCCTCAATTTTCCTCTTCAATCCAATCAAAATATTAAAAGAAAATATAAAACATTGATCATCGTCACAATTCATAAATTGACAAAATGCGAAGAAACATCTTCAATCGATGACGATCTAGGAAGACAATACATGGAAATACCATCAATCTGTACAACATTTTCATCGTCTTGCCGTCTCAAAGAATTTTGACAATGAGCTTAGCGAGAGCCGCTGTGTACTCCACCAATAGCTCGACAATGATTACGATAGAGATCATGATCAATAGTATGGGAAGATTTGCTGGAGAAGAATGCTTTTTGGAAGTCTCTTGAGTTCTGTGATCTTGCATAATAAAATGGAATTTTGGTGTTATGAGTTTTTTGGTAAAATGTAAAACAGAGAAACAATAAAGTTAGAAATTCGAATCTAAAACCGAATCTACGAAAGTGATGTAGATGAGGATAGTGATTTGTGTGTCCGATTGTTTAGTCTTAGAATACCCAAACGAAAATACGTCTTGAGATCGTTGAGAACGTTGTTCTAGCCGATAACAAGAGAAAAGAGAAAGCAAAAGCTTCTTTGATAATAATTCAATAAAACGTGTCCCTTACAAACTAAGAGGACTAGTATTTATAATGACTGCAAAAACCTATCTCTAATAGAAATCAACTCTAATGTTTATCTTAATCTTCAAAATAAAGAAACATAAACACCATAATTATCTAACGAAAATAAAAGAAGGAAAATAAATAAAAAGAAGCACTAAAACCAAATAAAAAACGATGTGTCCTGCATCAGGTCACCCGAGGTGAAGAAAGATTCGTCCCTGAATCTTCAATCTCATCCGCTTCGATGTACGGCACCAAATGTTTGGCATTAAAAACGTCAGCACAAAGAACATCAGAGGGAGGACGCACCCGATAGGCATTCGCATTGATCTTCTCCAAAACCTCCAAAGGACCAATCTTGCGAGACTTGAGCTTGTTATATGTTCGTGTTGGAAAACGGTCTTTTGTCAAAACAGCCCATACGTAATCACCCACACGGAAATGAACATCTCGTCGATGACAATCCACATCTTCCTTATACTTAGCCGAAGAAACCTGAAGATTATCATGAACCTCTACATGAATAGAGGACAATGACGCAACCATATAAAGAGCATGAACATGATCGCGTGTAGCATCTGGAACAACGCCTAAGTCAATAGGACCGCGTGGAACAAACCCATAAACAACGCAAAAAGGACTAAACTTAGTACTGCGATTTACAACATGATTGTGAGCAAACTCGGCTTGACACAAAATTGAATCCCACGACTTAATGTTATTTCCCACAAGACAGCGTAACATATCACCAAGAGAACGATTAGTGACTTCGGTTTGACCGTTAGATTGAGGATGATAGGCAGAGCTCATGTCAAGGCTGGTGCGAAACAATTTCCATAACGATCGCCAAAAATGGCTCAAAAAACAGGAATCGCGGTCTGAAACAATTGACAAGGGCAAGCCGTGGAGACGATATATCTCTTGGAAAAACAACTGCATCCGTAGTCTTTTTACACGGAATGAAGTGAGCCATCTTGGAGAAGCGGTCAACCACAACGAAGATGGAATCCTGGCTGCGTTGAGTGCGAGGTAAATCCAAAACAAAATCCATACTTATATCCGTTCAAGGCTGTAGGAATCGGTAAAGGCAAAAGGCAAGTAGAGCCCTGTGTTCGAAGCATGCCCCTTTGCTAGTTGACAAGTAACACAACGCTCCACATATCTAGCCATGTCACATTGTAGAGAAGGCAAAGAATAAGAGTCAGCGACAAGCTGGACCGTACGATCCCTCCCCACATGACCCTCATTATGAAGCTCCTTAATGATTTGAAGTCGGAGGCTACAAGCCGAAACACACAACCGAGTACCTTTGTTAACAAAATCATCAAGACGAATAAAATCAGAGGAAACACCGACCTTCAAATCAGACCAAACCTTGCCAAAATACGGGTCCAAAGGATAGAGCTCAGCGAAGACACCAAAACCCGAAACTGAAACATGTAACGACGCAAGGAGTGCATGACGTTGACTCAAAGCATTAGCAACTTTGTTGGAACGACCCGATTGGTGTTTGATGACGAACGTAAACTGTTGAATAAACGCCACCCAAGAAGCATGCCTAGCTGAAATTTCATGTTGACTCCCTAGATGTTTCAAAGCATCATGGTCTGTATATAAAATGAATTCTTGATTAAACAAGTAATGTCGCCAGTGCTTTATAGCTTGAACCTTCGCGTAGAATTCGACATCATAGGTGCTATATCGAGCACTCGATCCCGCAATCTTCTTACTAGAGAATGCAATGGGACGACCATGTTGACTGAGAACCGCCTCAATCCCCAATTTACTCGCCTCACACGATCAGGTTAACAAGAAAAAAGAGAAAGTAAAAGCTTCTTTGATAATAATTCAATAAAACGTGTCCTTACAAACCAAGAGGACTAGTATTTATAATGACTGCAAAAACCTATCTCTAATAGAAATCAGCTCTAATGTTTATCTTAATCTTCAAAATAAACAAATATAAACACCATAATTATCTAACGAAAATAAAAGAAAAAAAAAATAAATAAAAAGAAGCACCAAAACCAAATAAAAAACTATGTGTCCTGCATCAGAAAGTTTCATATGTTAATTACTGGATCGAATTTAAAATACCAAATCTATTAAAAAAATCGATCGAATATATTATAACTGTTCTTGGAGCAATTACAAAGATAAGAGGAAAGAGACGAGAAATCGATAAATCGATGGTATATTATATTTGTTTATGTTTGTTGAAACAACAGATTTTGATCGTGGCATAATGCTTGTGTATTGTAGACATGTCTAAGAGATCAAAGGTTAGAAGCCCTCAATTATTTTTTTTTATGTTATTAAAATAAATCAAAACGACGTAGTTTTGATGACAGATATACCGTGATATACAGAATGAAAAACATATATATATATGTATATATAAGGGTTATATTGCGGGTGACCAATAAGTTGGGTAGATTGACTTGCAATTTTTTTCAGTTAAGGATTAAATTTGCAACAACAAAAAATTGTCACGGTTTTTTTTTGTGGAGAAAATTCAAAAACTATGTAATTAAACATGTTATTATATGAACAAATTCATAGACGGAAGCGGTTTTTCGTAGCATGTGAGTGATTTTTTTTTTCAGTTATATATATGGTGTTAACAAACTTTTTAAAATTTTAATGTAAATATTAACTTCGAGTAAAAAATGATAATCAAAATAAAAAATAATTGAAAAAATACAATTGAGCAAACGATAGTAGGCGTGTCTTCATTCTTTTTTTTTTTTATAACTCAAAGTTAATCCTAGGCCCATGATTCATACTAATCTTTAAAGGAAGTGTAACCCATAGATAGACCCTCCCGGATATGCAAATGAGCCGAATGTAAAGACCTATATCCATGTGGGTGTGCAGGACAATATGTTTTAGTTTCGCGCAACAGATAGAACGAATTTGAAACGTGTTAGCGTCCCAATCTTATTTCCTTACCACTCGACCACAATGTTTTCATTTTTTCTGTATAATGCTGGATATATGTTTTTAGTATGAGCTTTTAAATTTTGCTCTATTATTTATCGTAGTTTATAGTGTTGTTCGTATGTTATAATTTTTCCGTGCTGTAACCGATTCACATGTTTTCAGCAGAATATTTTTATCAAAATAATAATAATAAGCGTGGTTGTCCATTGACGATGAATATCATGCATGAGGCTATTGAATACATCTTTAATTTAACTAAATGACCAAAAATATAGATGCACAATTAGACAAATAAAATTTTGGAAAAATCAATTTAAAAACAATGTATTACTAGATTTTTTATCTACGTCAAACGTGGGACTAAAATATTCGAAAGCAAAAAATTTATCGTTAAAATATTATTTTATTTAAAATGTTACATTATAGTTAAAATGATTCATCGAAAAATATTATTTTATTTAAAATATTACATTTTAGTGAGATTTAAATCTGTAACACATGTATTTGTAAGTTCATGTTAAAAAAAAATATAAACATGTAGATATTTCCAACATGACATGCAGATTTAATTGAAATGTTTTGATTAGTTAATTTAATTGATGTGTCCATTAAAACTCTTATTGAGTGATATATATGATTTTTTTACCTAATGTCTCTTCAATTAATATATAAAAAATTGTTGTTAAGACTTGGGAGTTCAAGTCATTAGACCTGTAAATACATCATAAGCATGTTAAAACTAAAATTTGTTATATGCATGAAACTATAGCCCTATCTAGTGTATGTAAAATTGTGGAATTATGAGGAATGTAGAGGAACATTTTGTTCATGTTACCATTCACTTTTAAAGAATTGTAGAATTGTGGAACTGTGATGAATTCTTTGAACAATTCACTAAATGACAAAATGTGCATAATTTTCTTTTAAGACAATAAACATTATCCTAACAGATAGGTTCACATAAATTATGGAATTGTGATGAATTCTTTGAACAATTCATTGAATGACAAATGTGCATAATCCTCTATATATTAATAGAGGAGACACTAAGTGAAAACCATAGATGTTATCCAAAGAGGATTTTAAGAAACTTTTAAGGAAAGTTATTTCTTAATAACATTATTCTGTAAATAATTAGACTAAATTTATATCACATATACAATATATAACTATTAAACAAATATAGAAGTAAAGAATATGTGGTAATTAATATAGAAGATTTTATTTAATAAATATAATGTATATGTGAGCATATCTTTTTTTTTCAGTGACTATTAGATTTTTTGACATTGATAAATATATTTTATCTTACAAAATTTAATTTGCATGATATTTAGACTAAATGCAGATAATTTTTTAAAAATGCCACTTTTCAAAAATGTCATCATTTTGAATTTTTTTTTTAAAATACCACTAATTCTCAATATATTAATTGAATAGACATTTGGTGAAAAAATCATATATGTATTATTCAATGAGAGTTTTAAGGAATATGTCATCATTTCGACCAAAAAAAAGAGGAATATGTCATTTCAATTAATTAATGAAAATATTTTAATTAAAACTATATGTTATGGTGAAAATCTCTATATATTTTTATTAATTTTATAACATAAACCCATTAATATATATTTACAGAGTTAAGTTTAACTAAATGTAATATTTAGACTTACTATATCATCTATTTTTAAAAAATTGTTATACTAAAAAGCTTTTTATTATTATATTTGTAACAATATTATTTATTTCTAGATGATAACTACACTTGCACATATTTTTACATTTTATTATTAGAAAACATATCTTTTTTGTTTGGTATGTCCGACAAATTTATATAAATCTAAAATTTATTTGATTTATCGCATACTCTATTATTTACACAAATAATAAAACTCAATTTGACACTTCAAATAAATTGAAATAAATAAATAAATTGAAATAAACAACATTTGCATTAGTTTTAATATTTTATGCAAAACTGATCAAAGCATTTGACATTGAAATATATTTAGTAAAAATTTAATTTTATTATATTTATATACAATACATATCATTTTGTATGTTTATAAATATTAGAATACACATTTAAATATAAAGATCGATTATAAAATATATTTCAATATTTGATCTCACGCTTGGCGTGGGTCACAATCTAGTTTTCTTTTAAGACAATAAATATTATCCTAACAGATAGGTTCACAGAATTACATAGTCGTTTCCGTTGCTTCTCTTTGTCTTTGATTTCTCGCTCTTTTAATTTAAAATCGAATTGTTTAGCCCGTTAAACACGTACTAGAGGTTTTGAATTTTCTTTTGTAAGTAACTATCCACCTAATTGGATTTTTAATTACGGTGACATCTTTTAATTTATAGTTTGATTGACAAAAAGAATAACAAACATTATAATACTCATATAAAATTTCATCTAATGTTAATTTTATTGTGACAAAAAACGTTTTTTTTTTTTTTTTTTTTAATATCATTCATATGATGCATATGTGTAATTATGATTGTATTACAATAAATTAAATTATAATGAATGGATTATTCAATATTTTATTCAATATTTCTTTTGTTCCTGTTTTATAATAGTGATGGGCAAAATATTTGGAATCGAGGAACCGAACCAGAATCGGATCTAGTACCGAACTGAAAACCGATCGGGTATCCAAAATATCCGATAAATTACACACATACATATTTTGGTTATAGATTGGGTATGTTAGGGTAGGTCGGGTAAATTCTAAAAAAATACTTTGTTATTTTTCGATTGATTCGGTTAGTTCATATATTTTTAAGTATATTCAGATAAAAATAACCAATTTAAATGTATTGTTTCATATTTTATAAAATTATTATTTTTCAGGTATTTTAAATATTTTTGGGTAAAAAAAAATCAGATATTATGTAAAATATTACATAATTCGACATGTTAAAAAATATCAAATAACAACGTGCCCAAACAATACTTGTAAATTTTGCTAAAAAACAAAATATTGATGAAATTGGGAGGATTAGAAGATAATTCAATAAATGATTATTATTTTACAAAAGTTAATATATTTATAAACATAAATATTCAACCTCTTTGATTGTTGGAGCAATTACAAAAATGCCACTTTTTGTGTGCACATTTGCAAGAATACCACTTAGGGATGTCCATTTACAAAAATGTCACTAATTATAGATTTATAAAACATATATCTTAAAATTCTAAACCCTAAAAAATGTTTTGACACCTAAAACCCCCTAAACATTCAAAACTAAACCCTAATAGAATATAATTAACCCAAACATAAATAATATAAAGAAAAAATAATTTTGAAAAAGTGGTATTTTTGTAAAGATTTCAAAAATGGCATTTTTGTAAAATAGCACTTGAAAAATAGTATTTTTTGAAATTTCTCTTGATTGTTGAAAGCCTGAATTTTCGTTTTGATTAGTAACATGTAATATGCATATTTGAATTTATATGGTGATATGACATATTGATGATATTAGCACAAACTACCAGTCTAAAATCTCATATTCCACTATTTTATTTTCATCATTTTCATCTCATTTTCATTTATGAATTCCGTTCCGTCTCAATCTAGGTTGCATGAAAATTCTGACAAAAGTTCGTTTCCCGTTTCAGAAACGTTTCGTAAACAAAAACAAGATAAAAATGCAATAGAAACGAGTTTTTTAAAATTCTTAATTTGGAAACGCGACTTTTGATTTGAAAACAAATGATGTAAATACAAATACTTTGAAAAATTAAGGAACTATTTGTTATTATTAATAAATGTTAAAATCTAAGTATAAAAATTTTTAATATTTTTTTTTGAAAATATTTGACTTTGAGTGTTTTTTTTAGTTAAACAATTTAATATTTATGTATTAGATTTGTGTTACTTCAGTTATTTTTGATTAATATGGTTTCAGTTTTGATATTATTCTTTTTATGATATAAAAATTGTTTCGTGTTTGTGTTTCTTAACGTTTCATGTCTCCGTGTTTGTGTTTGCCTACTCATACTTTTCAATGTTTTCAATTTCAACGGTCTGAAACCTCTATAGAGTAAAAAGCAAAATTATAATGTCTTAATCATATTGATAGACCAAAACAGTTGAACATTCAGAGTAAGAAGATAAATTAACGAACTCAAAACAGTCAAAAGGCGGCTTTATATATATCAAATATGAAGATCACAAAATTGTTCTGTTTCTTTCTTTTTTTGACGTCATTAAATATGAAGATATATTCATCCTTGTCTCGAATTCCAAACCATTATCGAACCAACAAGATTGAAAAACTGAAAAATTCATCAAAAATCATAATCGATCTATATATGGATAAAGATTTACGAAGCTCCGAGCGATTTAGTTTAATCCAGAGCGAAGAAGAGAGACACGAGGGGAGAAATCTTAGCCGATGAAGATGTGGAAAAATTCAAAACCAAAAAATCAGAAATCGACGAGATGAGAAGAGAAATCTGGGATCCGATTAGAACTCGATGGAGAAGGACAAGGCAAGGAGAAACCGCCAATTCGTACGACGTTGCTTTCGCCTTGCCGTCTCGGAAGAAGCCCTGCGGTGAGTTTGGCGAGAGCCGCCGTGTACTCCACCAACAGCTCGGCGATGATTACCACAGAGATCATGGTCGACGATGATACCGGAAAAGAGATTCAGGCGAAGAAGGATCTAGAAGAAGTCTCTGATTTTTTTAGAAGAAGAAGTGAGTACTTTCCAATTTTGAGAGCTGCGTGCGCAGCGTAGGAAAGAAGAAGAATTGGGTGTTATGATTTGTGAGAAAGGGAGTCAAGTCCTCTTTATATATTGTCTATGGGCCTGACTGTTCAGATGCAGCGGGTGGGGTTGTGGTGGTGGGAGATTGTGGAAGCGGAAGATAACGGTTCAAGTGTTATTAAACGATTTATACGACTGGCATAGCGGTTGAAAACTGGTGCATTTGTGGAATGTTTATGACTAGTTGACAACGGGTAGAGTAGCGGTTAAACAATAAATTAATAATATAAACACATTATATAGTTGTAAAAAAAATCAAAAACCATACTATTAAAAAAATTAAAAAAATCATTGATTCAATATAATTAGTAATAAAATATTATAAATATATTTCTTATGTTTTTTTTAAAAAATTTTAGTCTAGACGAAAGTTATGATTGTGACAAGAAAAGATGAAAATTATGACTTTAATGGATAATTTTTTTTTTATTTTAGAGAGATTAATGTGATTTTGAACATTTTAGTTTATTAGATTTATTAATCAGTGATCAAGAACAATTTATAGAAAATTTTACGATTTGAAGATTTATAATAAAAAAATTATGATACGTTATTAAGTTTTAGTTAAAAAGTTTCAAATTGTTGATATATTTCGTAATTATTGTTACTAAAATATCAATTTTTAATTTATTATATTCTTTTAATTTTTAAGTAAATCTTTTTTAAATTTAATTTTTATTTTTGTAATTATCCAACCGCAAATATTCGAGGGAAACAGCTTTTGGATTTGAGAAGTTTAGAATGACACGAAACGGTATAAGCATTTTCCATGATTGTTGTCAACCGTCAACAACCACTATCTCTTATAAATACAGTGTTTACAGGTGGTAGCGGATGAATCAATCAACCCTATATGATATGATAATTTTGCTACTCGGACTCATGGCTTTTTTTTTTTTTTTTTTTTTATAAAACTAAAAAGGAGAAAAGTAAGCGCGTCGTACGCGCACAACTAGAGAATCACTCAGGTCGCTGTCAAGAAACACAACACTTGTTCTCTTCTAGAAGCAAGTATATTTTGTGTTAAGATTAGCAAATATACTTAAATTTTTACTTTAGTGTAACTGACTTGATTCTCTTTATAATATTCATTTTGTTTTAATCACAAACATAATCTGGGTCAAACTCCTAAATAAGTATATACTAGTAAGTCTTTTGTTTATTGAAGAAACAGATCTAAAACATATCGCTATTTAAATTTACTAAATTCTCTGTATATTAATAGAGGATATGTGAAAATCTTAGATATCATTCTAAGATAGTTTTAAGGAACATGATATTCAAATTAACCAATAAAAACATTTCAATTAAAAAATATATATGTCATATGAAATTTTTTACATATTCTCATTAATTTTATAACATAAACATATTAATACATGTTTTACAAATCTAAGTTCAACAAAATGTAATATTTAGCTTACCATATAATCTATTTTTCATTTTATTTGTATCTTAAAATTTTTTTATTATTATATTTGTAACAATATTATTTATTGCGGATGTATGTATTTAGACTTTAGATTAATATGATATATACAAATATTTTAATTATAATATTCTATTATGTATATATAACTAGGCTTACAAATATTCACATTCTTATTGGTATTGGAAAACATATATTGTTTTTAGTTCGTTATGTGTAACAAATTCCTATAACTCTAAAATTTATCCTATTTATCACATGTCCTATAATTTACACGAATAATAAAAATTAATTTTATACTTAAAATGTATTGAAATAAACAACATTTTCATATGTTTTGATTAAATTTACAGATAAAAATAAATATTAAAACTAATCTTGGATTTTGTAAACTAACAAAATTTAACTTTATGACATTTATCCACAATGCATACTTTTTTTGTAAATTTATAAATAGTAAAAATCATATATTTTATCATATATATTTACATATTAAAATCGATTAAAAATATATTTTATTATTTATTCAAACGCTTACAGTAGAAATAAAAAAAGCAAATCGGAACATAAATTGAGAAATATATACTATTAAATCATAGTATTAAGTTAGGCAATCTTCAAATTGATATGAGTTACAGTCGATCGTAACAATGTGAATTCCTTAAAACATTATTAATTAATCATCTTAGCCTTGACCTAATCTTTCTGCTCTTTTTTTGATACTTTTTAGTTTAGATTTGACATTTTTCATGGTCAAGATTTGTAAAAGAGAAAAATGTATATTATTGCTTCTGCACATTCCTCTTTAATTATCTTATTACTATCGCAAGGCGGATTAAGGGTGAAGGACGAAAGTAGACGATAGATTTGCAGAAAATGGAAAGTTCAAGGGTTGTTTTACAAATTTTCCAAAAATATAAAATTCCATGTTTTTGACCTGAGAAGCAATTTTGTAAGATCGAAACTCTTCGGATTGAATCTCTGTGACGACTGCCTCAACCCTATCCGTTACTATTCCAACAGGTTCGTAATTGATGGTCTCTTCTCACTTCACCAATCCAACACTGTTTGAAAAATTGCAACTTTTTGCGATGAATCTCTGTTCGTATGTCTTTCTAGACTCTGAGATGAAGATCGTTCACAGGGATTTTGTTCGTAATGGACCCGGAAGCGTTAAGGTTTGATTGATTCTTTCTTCTTCTTGGATTTACTTTTCTCTGCTTCTTACTTTCAAACCCTAATTTATTATAATTGCGAGTAGATGGTGGCGGAGGACTCTGATGATCTCTGGTATGCTTATAACCTGATTGCTCCAGGTGATAGTGTAATGGCTGTCACTTTTAGGTAAAGTCTCTGCCTTTCTTGATTTCATCCCTGTTAAATCTTTAGCCAACTTTCATTGAAGGGTTACTTAAAAAGTGCTTTGTTTGTTTTCTCATTGGAATCACATTAAATATTCGAAAGTTTTCAATACATGAGTAAAGGGATGTGCTGTTTGGTTAACTTCGCATTTTGGTTTGGCATTCCTGTTTTTAAACTGGTATATCTAGTACTTTTTTGAGAAAGATTTTATTTTATTCTGCCTGGTATCAGAAAAGTTCAGAGAGAGGTACCTGGTGGAGGAAGAGACTCTGAACGTGTTAGACTCAAGCTTGAAGTTCAAGTTGAGGTATGGTTTTATGGTATTCGTTAGCTAGTACCTTTCTACTGTAGAAAGTTAGAAACCCTTTTACTTTTCTTTCAAATATCGTGCTTAGATTTCGCAATGACCATAAATCACTGTATCTCGTTACATTCATTTACATAATTGAATTGATAGTGCTTACATATGTTCCCTTTTTTTGTTGTCTTTGGCCTTTTCATATTGGTAATTTCGCCAGTGGAAGATATCTTTTTCTAATTTCATGTTCTGATTGTCTTCGACTTTCTTTGTTTATTCACGTAGGAAGTGGACTATGACAAAGATGGGTCTGTTTTGCGCATACGTGGGAAGAATATCCTGGAGAATGAGCACGTAAAGGTAGTTGCGAGGCTGGCTTTTACCCTATAGATTTTTCTGTACTGAAGCTTGTGTTGTATTGCAGATTGGTGCATTCCATACTTTGGAGCTTGACCTGAAACGAGCTTTTGTATTGAGAAAGGTAGATGCTTTTTTTTTCTTTTTATCTTCCAGAAGTTCTGTTATATTTCTACCTCGTATGTGTATCTAGATTCTAATTTTTGAGTAGTGTGGTGCATGCTGGTGTACTATGAATACCATTTGTAAGGTAGTATCTGTAAATGCTGTGACACTAAATGCTTTTGTTTTACATTTGGATTATATTTTCCTTTATCTATTAAAAGTTATTTGAGAATGCCTGATCCCATTGTTATGGAAACCGGGTAGAAGCTATACCATTATGTCTTGATGTTGTTTCTGGAGGACTCTGCTTACTGTGTTGTTGATTAATTTGAACCTTGCACTTTGTTGAAAATTTTATCTTTCCCTTTTTGTGTGAAAACGTCATTTGTAATCAGTAGTGTGTGTGCATGGCTAATTTTGCAGGAATGTTGGGACTCATTGGCTGTTGATACAATCAAGCAGGCCTCAGGTATGCTGCTTCATTTATTTGACCTCCTAATTTTCTGGGAAAATATGCTTTTAAATCTGTCACAAAACTGTGAAGGTGTCTATGTTGATTGTTGGCACATATGATTCCAATATTTGTCTCCGTGTGGTCTAGTGTATACATCAAATCCAAGTCATTGGTTACAAACTTTTACATGCCGATATTCCAGAATTTTGCCTCTGTCTCCTGTATATCTATGCTCTTACGCCTGCAACTCATTTTAGTTTATTTCCTTAATATACATGGCTGTTCAGACAAGAATCTATTTGTCTTAGACAATGTCAAAGTCTCTAAGACCTTTGTATTAATTTTTTTTACATAAGTACTTGCCTTTACACACTTTTCATCCAAAACCTTAACCATAAGAGGCTTTTCATTTTAAATAGCTTGTGTTTGGGTATGCCATGTGCTTTGATCCCATGTTTTCTCCCTTTTTTTCTTTCGGGTTCAAATTTATTTCACTTATCTTTTGCACAGATCCTGCTGCCAGTGCTGATCTAGCTGTAGTTCTGATGCAAGAAGGACTGGCAAATATCTTCCTTGTAGGCAGAAGGTACTGATTGCAGTAGACAAGTTTGTGTTTTGACAGCGTGTATTTCTACTTTAGTCATCTCGGTAGTTTTGGTATTAAAAGTGCCAATTTTTTATGTTCTTGTTAACTTTGTTGTCTTGTTTGGCAGTGTGACAAGTAGCCGTGCACGTATAGAAACATCAATTCCTAGGAAGCATGGACCTGCAATTGCTGGTTACGAGTCTGTATGTTCCTTCACTTTTTCGTCATATACATGCCCAAAACTATGGTTGATGGAACTTTTTTGATATATTATCCCTTCAATTTTTTTTTTCTTTTACTGCAGGCTTTGAAGAAATTCTTTGAGAATGTTCTACAGGTTTGTTTTAGTGTTCAGAATATTGGGATGTTTCCCATTATTGTTTTCTAAACACACCACACAAAAAAGCGTACCAGAGTTTTACATGTTCTAAAAGTCTATTGCAATATCACAGGCCTTTGTGAAACATGTTGATTTCAGTGTAGTTCGCTGTGCAGTGATCGCAAGTCCTGGCTTTACAAAGGTTTGTTTGTCTCTCAAGACTATATAAATTTACTACATGTTTAATTATTGTTCAAATTGCAGCTGGATTGATGCAAACAATTCCAAGGGCTACAGATTTCCCACACATATATGAGACACATGAACGTTTAATTGTTTCTTATCTTCAGGATCAGTTTCATAAACACTTATTGTTGGAAGCAGAAAGAAGACAGTTGAGACCTATCATTGAGAACAAATCACGTATAATTCTGGTGCATACAAACTCTGGATATAGGTAGTGTTTCTGTGGAACAGTTCATGAAGCTGTCAAAATTATGATCTGCCATGCTTAAAACCAGTGAATGCTCAGTATCAGATGATGTAACATGCTTAGAAATTATTGTGGAACATTAATTTGAGATCTTTGCTGTGGAGTTAGAGTTGCTATCTGCTGTCTAAACCTTCTAGTTTGTTTAGCAGGAAAATTTACAAACTTTTTTTCCCTGTATAATAATGTCTGAATTGACTAGGTTACCTACTTTATTTTTGTTGTTTCGCTTCTTCATTTCTAGAAAGCCTATTGTGTTATGCTCATGCAAAGTTTCTTTGATTTCTAAAATTATCTATTGGTGCACAGACATAGCCTGGGAGAGGTTCTACATGCTCCCAACGTGATGAATATGATCAAAGATACTAAAGCAGCAAAAGAGGTGATTTAAATTTTCAATTTAGCTGTGATACATTACCATTGTTTTCTTTTGAATTTCTCATTTAAAACTGGATTAACTTAAAAGGATGTTTTATCGTCTTTTGGGTTAATATTTTTTAGTTGCTTATTTGAATTCGTGTGATACTAAACCTGTCAGCTTGTCAGAGGCATAGTTCAATCATTTTTGTTTTATAGCTTTCCTTATTTGTAAACTGTCAATCAAGTGTACATCTGTAGTCATCGAGTTACTGTGTAAGCTTATTAGTTATGCCACTGGGAAGCATTAGGATTCTCTAAAAAGCACAGAATGTGGTATTGATCCATAATAATCATTTGGCCTTCTCTTGTCTAAGAAAGAACAATCTTAAAGGTCAGTAGTAATAGATTAGATATTGGTGGATAATGTTCTCGTTGGCTGAGCGGTGGATGGATATAGTAGATTGTTTCTGCTCTATGACAGATTTTGAGCCTGATTCGTTGAAAAGCAAATAGAAAAATGGATGGAAGAAGCTTATGAGATCATCTTTGTTTCGTGACTTTGATCATCTGCCTGCCTGATGTGAATTTGCCTATTGCAGGTCAAAGCTCTCAACGATTTCTTCACCATGCTTTCAAATGTCAGGTTCTTTTACATTGAGCAGAGAGACTCTCATCAATTATAAGAATTTCAATGTGTCTTGATGTTCTTTGGCTTTTTTAATGCAGGATCCAGATCGGGCATGCTATGGACCAAAGCATGTGGAAGTTGCTCACGAACGAATGGCAATCCAAACACTTCTCATTACGGATGAGCTATTCAGGTTTAGTAATGGAAGGGGAATACAAATCTTAATGCGACTTTTGTATTGTTTTTTTCAAGAGGCAAACTGACATTATAAGTACGTAAATTTGGTGTAGGAATTCTGACGTAAAAACAAGGAAGAAGTATGTGAATTTGGTGGAGTCTGTAAAAGATTCAGGAGGAGAGGCTTTTATATTTTCGTCGATGCATGTGTCAGGGGAACGTGAGTATTGTTGCTTCTTTCTTCTTAGTGTAATTGTGACTTTAACTTGTATGCTTTTGTGCCAAACTCTTAAAGAAGTGTTGATGAATATATATATGTATGCAGAATTAGCACAGCTGACTGGAATTGCAGCTCTTCTCAGGTTCCCTTTACCAGACCTCGAAGACATTGAGATGTAAAAATATCTTTGGGCTATAGAAAACAATTGAACATCATATAGTGGTTTTATATTCACTTCCATAATGATTTTATAGTGTGGAACTTTGTATCTGGTTTCATAAAGAGAGATTTGTGTTGTGGCCTTGAGAGAGAACTCTTACATTAGGCTAATCTTGAGATTTTCTGATCTTTAAAAGATAACATGTTTTCTGCCTACCGGTGGTGAGATTTTTGGAGGTTGTGCTTTTTTTTTTATGCATTTCAATGTAAAGATTATATGATTAAACACATTATAATTTTAGCAAACCCATAAGCTATTGTAAACTTCTAATTAATCTATGAAATATTCAAATCTTTTAAATCTATTGAAAGAGATAGTTAAGAAAAAAAAGAACTTGTATATATGTTTTCACAGCTCTCAGTTAAAAGATGATTACTTTTCACGTACGTAAGATGTCGTCCATTTCTCTAAATCCAGAAGACACACATGTCATAGGCTCTGCAAGGCATAAACAATCAGATCCATAAAACCCTCCATAGGTCGAGAGCTTTACGTCCGACATAGCCATTCTTTGAGGGTTTTTGAAGCGACAACTCACAGGTTACAATTTAGGTTTCGATGAGTAGAATTTTGTCTTACCAGCTTTTTTTTTTTGGGTGAGATTATTAATTTCATTGGGATTGATGATTGATCGAAAGTAGACTTAGGGGGTTTAGATTCAAGAAACTTTACTCTTGTGTTTGATGAATCTTTTCTATTCATAAATTGTAATCCTTACATATATATAATTAAGTTACATATATAATCCTCAGTATGCCCTTCTCTAATGGGAACTTAATTAATTTCACACACATTGAGAGATCAAAGGACAAAAACGGAAAACAAAATAGATTAATCCTAAGCTTGTCTGATCCCTCTGAGCCTTTTCTGACCAGAGCTCTTGATGAACCACTCGGGCTTGTACAATGCAACAACATGTGCTATTGCCAGTCCAAGCAAAACTGCTATTGCCACTACTTTCCACTCCAATACTTCTTCCTCTTCATCTTCGGGCTTTTGTTGTAAACCGAAATTTTCTAATGATTTCAATTATGAAATCTATCCCAAGATCATCCAGATTTAAATTTAACTCAACCACAACCACTTTCTTGTAAAAGAAGAAAGACTAACCTTGATCCATTGCTTATTTGGTTTGATATGGAATCAACTTTTATTAGTTGATTTCTTCCTCCTTTTGACCTTTTAAATCCTTACAATTCCTTTGATGGAGAAGGAATCAAATCTTTCTTAGTTATAAATGTTTTATCAAGTTCTCATTCTTATTGTGTTGTTCTTTTACACATAATCATTAAGTGTGTATTTATACTAATAAAAGCCACACTCCACTAATGAAAGCCACGTTCCTCTTTATATAGGTGTCCTCATAAGAGTCCTTTCACACAAGAGAAAACCATGTCTACATTTCTTTTATAGGTGTCTTCATAGGAGTCCTTTCACACACTCTTTGATTAAGTGTCCTTTCACACACTCTTTGATTAACTTGTGATGGTTCATCACCAAACCCACTTAATCACCACTTACGTATAATATATCTTATATAAAGCATCACTCAAATGTAGTTATAAATGTTACTTTATTAACTACGATGCAATATACAAAATTAGAGAAAGACATTTACTAGTATATAATAAGGTAAGAGAGGAGGGTTATCAATACACCCGAATTCTAATGTCATTAATCGAAACCGATCCATCACGGTGTCGTCTTTAATATTAGAATTCTTTAACATCAATATGAACTTGATCTTTAATAACTAAACCGAAAAACACATAGGTCACATAAGAATATAAATATTCTTACATTCTCCCACTTGACCTTTGTGTCGACATAATGGTTTAATAACTATAATGCGCGCTTGATAACAAGTTCATCTAACTTTAAGTATTATAATAAAATCAGAATTGATTGAATCATGGCGGTCACAAATCATTGAACGACATGATTCCTTCCATGTATTACAAACCAATTCCAACTCTATATCATCCTTACATGAGAAGAACTTTAATTCTCAAAATGATCATATGTTATCTATGAACCATAAGTGTATACACAAACCTTTATGATAGCATGCTTAATAAAACAGAAACACAACTTTAAGTGAATTCTTGTGTCACACACTTAATGAGCAAATTATAAATTTTAAAGCAAGATCTTATCTATAACACCCATACGTTCTACATGGCCATTGAACGCCTTGGGTGGTAATCCTTTAGTTAACGGATCCGCTACCATCATGTCCGTTCTAATATGCTCAAAGGACACCCTACGTTTCTGTATTTCTTCTTTGACAGACAAATACTTTAACTCCATGTGCTTGGCACCCTTTGAGTACTTGTCATTCTTTGAAAAGAAGACAGCTGCGGGATTGTCACAGTAAATTCTCAGCGGCTTAGCTATAGTGTCGACAATCCTAAGCCCCGAGATAAAGTTCCGCAGCCACAATGCTTGAATCGTGGCCTCAAAGCATGCCACAAATTCAGCCTCCATAGTGGAAGTAGCAATGACAGACTGCTTTCCACTTTTCCATGAAATTGCTCCCCCAGCTAATAGGAACAAATAGCCAAACGTTGATTTTCTACTATCGACGCATCCGGCATAATCAGAATCTGAATAACCAATGACCTCAAGATGATCAGATCTCCTATATGTAAGCATGAACTCTTTGGTGCCTTGCAAGTACCTGAGAACTTTCTTTGCAGCTTTCCAGTGGTCCATTCCGGGATTACTTTGATATCGACCCAACATACCAACGGCAAAGTTGATATCTGGTCGAGTACATGTTTGAACATAGTTCAAACTCCCAACCACTGATGCATAAGGAATTCTTTCCATTTCTTATGCTCCAATTCATTTTTAGGACATTGCTTTTTACTGAACTTATCCCCCTTCTGAATTGGAGCTATCCCTGCAGAGCATTTGTCCATTCTATATCTTTCTAAGATTTTATTGATATATCCTTTCTGAGACAAACTTAACAGTCCTTGTGATCTATCTCGAAATATTTCTATTCCAATCACATAAGATGCCTCACCCATATCTTTCATTTGAAAATTCTTAGAGAGATATTTCTTTATATCATGTAGCATACCCATGTCATTTGCAGCAAGCAAAATATCATCAACATATAAGACTAAAATCACAATTCTGCTCCCACTGACCTTAATGTAGATACATCGATCAACGATTATCTCTACGAAACCATATGACGTTATGGTATCATTGAACTTTAAATACCATTGTCTGGAAGCTTGTTTTAGTCCATATATTGACTTTCTCAGCTTACAAACCAGATGTTCTTTTCCTGTGGCCACAAACCCTTCTGGTTGGTCCATATATACTTCCTCCTCAAGCTCTCCATTCAGAAAGGTGGTTTTCACATCCATTTGGTGAAGCTCCATATCATAATGAGCTAGCAAACCCAAAACAATCCTTAGAGAATCCTTCTTTGAAACTGGAGAGAAGGTCTCTTTATAGTCAATGCCATCTTTTTGGGTAAAGCCTTTAGCAACAAGGCGAGCCTTGTATTTATCAATGATACCTTTCGAGTCGCGTTTAGTCTTAAAGACCCATTTAGATCCAACAGTTTTGAAACCGTCAGGCAACTCTACTAAGTCCCATACTCTGTTATCACCCATAGATTTCATCTCTTCTTTTGAGGCATTTAACCACTTTTCAGAATTGTTACTTTCCATGGCTTTTCGGAATGTTTTTGGGTCCTCATCAAGGCTTAAGTCATATTCACTTTCAATAGCGTACAACACATAATCATTTGAAATAGGAGATTTTCTTTCCCTTTCTGATCGCCTTAATGGTTCTTGTGGTACACTATTCTCTTCTTGAATTATGACAGATTCATTAGCTGGTTCAGCTAGTGGGATTAGTTCATCTTCATGTTGTTCTATTGTGTCGTTTGACTGTGATGCAACAATAGGAACAACTACCTTAGGTGCAACTACAGGTGAAGAAACTTCAACCTGAACTTCTTTAATGTTCACCTTTCTTGGTTCACCACTCCCACTAGTTTCACCACTTTCAATGAACCTAGCATTACCCGTTTCAACTATTCTCGTACTATGGTTAGGACAATAAAATGTATACCCCTTCGATTTTTCAGGATAGCCAATGAAAAATCCACTGACAGTCCTTGAATCAAGTTTCTTTTCATGTGGGTTATATAGCCTTACTTCTGCTGGACAACCCCAAACACGAAGATGCCTTAAACTAGGTTTCCTTCCTGTCCACAGTTCATAAGGTGTCTTAGGAACTGCATTACTAGGAACCCGATTCAGCACATACGTTGCAGTTCTTAATGCATATAACCACAATGAAGGGGCTAAAGAACAATTACTTAACATACTCCTAACCATTTCCATTAATGTACGATTCCGCGCGCCTCTCAGCTACACCATTCTGCTGAGGTGTACCGGGCATCGTGTATTGAGCACAAATGCCTCTACTTTCAAGTAGCTTTGCAAATGGACTTGGACATTGTCCACTTTCAGTGAATTTTCCATAAAACTCACCACCTCTATCAAATCTCACAACTTTTACTTTTTTTATCTAACTGCCTTTCTACCTCATCAATGAACACCTCTAGGACATTCACAGATTGAGACTTTTCATGCAGCAGATATATATATCCATAACGTGAGTAATCATCAATAAAAGTGATAAAGTATTTTTCACCACTCCAAGATGGAGCGTCAAAAAGGCCACATATATCGGTATGTATTATCTCAAGTAGCTGAGTGCTTCTTGTGGCTGGTTTCTTTACAACATGTTTAGTCTGCTTTCCTTTAATGCAGTCTATACACACATTTAGGTCACTAAAGTCCAATTGAGGAAGAATTTCATTCTTTACCAACCTAATCATCCTTTCTTTGGAAATGTGACCTAATCTTTGATGCCACAAGAAAGCAGAACTTTTAAATAAGGATTCAGAAAACTTTTCATCAAGATTGAACTTATAAAGTGAATCAAACAAAGTACCACTACCATAAAAGTAATCGTTTCGGTACAACGAGAAAACACCATGTCCAATCTTAAAATCAAACCCTAAATTATCCAACCTACTTATTGAAACAAGGTTTCTAGCACATTCAGGTACATAGAGACACCCTTCTAGATCTATATGACAACCAATGTCCAAGATCAATCTATACGTCCCAATGCCTTCAATTCGTGCCTTCATTCTGTTTCCCATGAACAAGTACTGTTCAGGTCCTCTTATAGGTTGGATCGTACTGAATCCCTGTTTAATATGAGACACATGAGTAGTAGCACCAGAATCTAACCACCAAGTATTATTAGGCACTTCAATAAGATTCAATTCAGAGCAAACAAAACTGTAATGTTTACCTTTCTTATCGAACCATGCCTTCCTTTTAGCACAATCTTTCTTGAAGTGTCCCATTTTCTTGCAAAAGAAACACTTCCTTTCTTTCTGGTTTTGACTTTCAGGACCTTTCACGAAAGTCTTTTCCTTTTTTTTTTTCCATTTTCTTGGTTTTCCTTTCATGCTGCTGGCACTTCCAAGACCTACAAGATTAGCAACTTGTTCTTTCATTTTCTTTAATCTCCCTTCCTCCTAAATAAGCATAGCCTTTAGTTCCTTAAAGTTCCATTTCTCCTTAATGGTGTTGTAATTCACCTGGAACTGACTAAACTCAACAGGCAGGGAGTTCAGGATGAATTGGACCAAGAATTGCTCATAAATCTCCATTCCCAAGGTCGTTAACTTTGCTGCCAAGTTAGACATGTGTGTCACATGATCATGGATTGGCTGAGACCAGTCAAACTTTTTCGTAGTTAGCTCACTCATGAGACTTCCTACAATCGACTTGTCAGCCAAATCCGATTGTGAACACTCCTTAATTTTCTCTATGAATTCCCTTGCTTTATCTGTCTTAGGCATAGATGGCTTAACACTTTCTGCCATCGTCATTCTCATGAGATTTAAACTCAGCCTGTTAGATCGCTCCCAAGCCTCATACTTAGACTTGTCACTTTCAGAGCTCTTTTCAGTAATGGCTGAGGGTTCCTCATCCGTTAGGATTGCACTGTAACGACCGCGAACCAAATTACGGAATATTTGGTCGTGTGTCGATCGACACAGGGAGTGTGTGTCGATCGACACGAAAAAAAAAAAAATAAAAAAAAAAAATAAAAAAAATAATAAAATAATAGAAAAAAAAAAAATTTCTCTTTAAAAGACAGAGTGTCGGCAGGGCTTGTGAGCTCAGTTGTTTCAGAGAGAAAATATCAGTTTTGTGGGGATTTGAGTGAGGAAATCAAGTGATTTCGAGTTGGGTTTTTGGAGGGTAAGAACAACTTCTGTTCGTGTTTTGGAGGAGACAAACGGAGGTCAAGATCACGGCGGATCGGAGTGAAATTTGGAGGGTAAGTACTCCTGTCGTTGTTCTTGTCGTAGGAAAAATCCGTTTGTCAATCGGACGGTTAGATTGTTATTTATGGTCGTTTAAAGTTGGGTTCGTTGTGCTGTTTCCAGTTCCGATCATTACCGATCATCGAGTTTGCGGGCTTAACTGCCGTCGAACCAGAAGGACCCAGAGAGCGATCTATATACGTTCGGATCATCGAACTTGCGAGTTGTTTTCTCGTCGAACCGTTGGGAACCAAGGGACGATCTTTATACGGTTGGAAAGCTATCTGTGTCTAGTTTCTATATCAGGTTTCTGATCTTGATTCTGAGAGGAGACGAACGGCTAGGCAAATCAGATCGGAACAGGGTGAAAAATTGTGGATTAGTTATCTGCGATCAGTTGGCTTTGGGGTTGATTTGCGAACGAACCAGAAGGAATCTGGAGGCTATCCTTATACCAACGCGTAGCTGTGTCTGTCTAGTTTCCAGAACAGTCGTCCGTTTTGGTTTTGGACCAGTGGTTCGTCGTGTACAAGTCTTTTTGTAACCGTTGGTCCCATTCTCTTTTCGATTCTTCGAGGTAAAGGGAAAATGTGATCGTGGAATCATGGCCGGGAAGAGGAGATGATCTAGTGCTCGTTTTCGTGATGATAAGTTAGAATTGCTAGGGTGTTAGCAATTCTAGGATTATATTTAATAATTATCGAACTGAATATCTAACCGAATATTATTGTGTTATATTTAATAATTATGGGATTATTAAATGATATTATTATTAAATTATATTTAATAATTATCGAACTGAATTTTTAACCGATATTTATTGTGTTATATTTAATAATTATGGGATTATGGGATTATTAAATGATATTATTATTATTAAATGATTTTTGTTGTTTGATTGTTTAATCGTTGTTCCGCATTATTATTAGATTGGACCGTTGAGGATCACTAATTGTGATAATAGTGATCCGGGTCGAAATTTTTTTTTATTTTGACGGGTTGGGTCGTCACATGCACGGTCCAATGCCATTGCACCTAGTGTAAACCGGATCTGTTCGGACCATTTTCCATAATTCAGCCCATTGAACTTTACGACAGAGTTAGTACAGATTTGATGAAACTGCAAACATTTATACATGCTTACCCATTAGTGCTTTGAAACTTTAATACAGATTCATAGAAGACTTTTAAAACTTTTAAACATGTATTTAAGTAACCTTTGGGCAATACTTAAACACAAGCACTTTCATCGACGCTAATTCTAAAACTTTTATAATTAATCATATCATACATAAATCAACAAGTATGTTACCTTTAGGTATACATATTATTAACTATAGTAAGAAATGATTAATCCTTTTCATATTATTTACTATATCTAATGATCCACCTTTGGGTGATCTCCAAAAATATAGATAATAACTTAATTGATCAATAAAACTTTTATGTCATTTATAGCATCTCTTTAATCTTGATCAATTAATAAAATCTTTTAGTTTTCAATATTTATATATAATGTAACAAGGCCACTTTGGTGACTAACATGTCATATACAATATAAACATTAAAATTTTAATCGGATAAAATTTTTCTTTATATTGTATTAATATTTCATAACACAATTACCCTATTTTTAATCAAAGAGCGGAAGCATCTTAATTTCATTACTAATATTTTAAACTAATAAAATATCAAACGTTTAAGTGTGCCATATAACCGTACAAAACCATAAAACAAACTGGCTGTTAATAAACTTTCAAACAATACCATTTTTTTTTTATATGAATCCACTAACTACTATGACTAAAATAATTTTCATGAACAGACATGAATCATCGTCACTTTAAATGCATTCCTTAGTGCCATAATCATAAACAAGTCACATGTGTAATTATGGGATCATATTCATGCAATCTAACAAACGATACAATGACGACAATACCTTAAGCCTTACGGAACCATCGCCACTATCAATTCTATTATGCAATAACCGTAATAGTGATTTCTAATCATCATAAGATTCAATTCGATAACTACGTTCGTTACGTAACGTAAAGCGACTTGATAATTCATTGATAATTCATAGAGAACGACGGTTATATGTGATTCAATTGCGATTAAATAATTATCAATTTCATCACAATTAATAAACCGTAGCATCTCTCAAACCGAATTCCTTAATTTATATAATGATAAAATATAGATGCACACTAATCAACTAATTCCATAACTTGATTAAAAATTTAAGCACTCGTTCATGAATCCATGCAACACCGATTACGTATGAATTATGAATGCTCTTAATTATGTGTACGACAAAACAAATGGCTGTTACAAATTCATGCATGCTTGCAATGTAATCCTACGTCCTTTATCCAACGAATCAAAACTTGCATGCAACGTTTCATTTTCAGTTACAACTAAAACATCTCAAATTTGCCGTAACTTAATTATGATTTTCTAATCATCCGTTCGATCAATTATGGTGAATTAAACAAATCTAGAGAAGCTCTGATACCACATGTAAACCTTAATTTCCTAATGATTTCAATTATGAAATCTATCCCAAGATCATCCAGATTTAAATTTAATTCAACCACAACCACTTTCTTGTAAAAGAAGAAAAACTAACCTTGATCCATTGCTTATTTGGTTTGATATGGAATCAACTTTTATTAGTTGATTTCTTCCTCCTTTTGACTTTTTAAATCCTTACAATTCCTTTGATGGAGAAGGAATCAAATCTTTCTTAGTTATAAATGTTTTATCAAGTTCTCATTCTTATTGTGTTGTTCTTTTACACATAATCATTAAGTGTGTATTTATACTAATGAAAGCCACACTCCACTAATGAAAGCCACATTCCTCTTTATGTAGGTGTTCTCATAGGAGTCCTTTCACACAAGAGAAAATCATGTCTACATTTCTTTTATAGATGTCTTTATAGGAGTCCTTTCACACACTCTTTGATTAAGTGTCATTTCACACACTCTTTGATTAACTTGTGATGGTTCATCACCAAACCCACTTAATCACCACTTACGTATAATATATCTTATATAAAGCATCACTCAAATGTAGTTATAAATGTTACTTTATTAACTACGATGCAATATACAAAATTAGAGAAAGGCATTTACTAGTATATAATAAGGTAAGAGAGGAGGGTTATCAATACACCCGAATTCTAATGTCATTAATCGAAACCGATCCATCACGGTGTCATCTTTAATATTAGAATTCTTTAACATCAATATGAACTTCATCTTTAATAACTAAACCGAAAAACACATAGGTCACATAAGAATATAAATATTCTTACACTTGTATCGATGGGCTTAAGCAGCTTTCTTCCAGAGGAAGTCTGCATAGCCCTGGATTCCCTTGGAACGAGGATTTTGGTTGCCCTCTGATTTGTGTCCCTTGTGGTATTACACCAGTGAGCTGATTATCAGAGACATCTATGTAAGCCAAAAACGAGAGGCTCCCGAGTTCTTGTGGAATTTTCCCCAGAGAGTTTGTTTCTTGACAGGTCTAATGACTCGAGCTCGGTAACATTTGTGAAAGACATAAGGGAATGAGTTGTTTGATAAGTTGAGGGCAATCAATGACTTCAAGAGACCAATAGATTCTGGAATCTCTCCTTCGAGTTTGTTTCCAGAGAAATCAATGGCAGCGTAGAAAGTAAGGACCTTGACTCTTCAGACCTTTGTATTGCAAATCCAGAGTATCTTCATAGGTAAACGCATTACTCGTAAAATCTCCCATATACAGCCTCTCATCGTCTTTCATTTTGAGGGATGTCGCACTCCAATTCGCAATTGGTAAGCTTCCTGTAAACATGTTATGTGATATTTCAAGAATCTGAGACCTTGATCATCAGGTGGAGATATAGGACCATGGAATCTGTTCCAACGAAGAGTGAGGACTCTCAAATTTGGCAATGCCTTAAACGAGTCATTGATTCTGTTGTGATCCACACTCAGAAAATTCAGGAGAGATTTTGGAAGCTTCCCGGTTAGTCGATTGTATCCAATGTCAATTTTTTTTGTCCGAGGGCCGCCAAAAAACTCGTCTGGAATACTTCCTTCCAATTTTGTTTTTCCGGAGATTTACTACGGTGAGATTACTCAGACATGGAGGAATTGAGCCGGTGAAGTTGTTGTAGGACAGATCAAGAAGACTGAGAGAGGTTCGGTCACAAATCGAAAGAGGAATCTCTCCGGTGAAACTATTGTTCCAAGCAGACAATTTGCTGATAGAGAGTGGTGGATTAGGGAATGAACCTTGGATAGAGTTTAAATCCAAATCTAAGATCTGCACCGACGAGTCGACTAAAACATTATCCAATGAGCCTTCGAAACCGGTGAAAGAATTGTTAACAAGACTCAGAGAGGTCAAACGAGGAAGACTCCATAACCAAGCAGGGACGTTTCCTTTGATTCTGTTGTGGGAAAGATCTAAAATACTGTAACATCTTTAAGGGTTTCAAGAATCTAGGAAATTCACTGATGTTACATTTCGACAAGCTCAAGATCGTCATGTTTTCTGGAAAATCAAGGTCTGAATTCACACTCGTTGGTGTTAAACTGTTACCGAAAAGATCAAGGTACAACAAAGATTTGAGAGAAGAGAAGACTCTTAACTCAATAGGGAGGCTTGTGTTTAAGAAAGAGAGACCTAGTTCCCGAAGATTGACTAACTTCAAGACTTGCTCTATGATCTCTACATCAAAATGGTTATTCCCAAGAAGTAAAGTCTTAAGCTTAGAAGAAGAATTGAAGAGTTTTTCAGTAGAGCTAGTGAGATGATTCTCACTCAAATTGATATAAGACAAGGCAGGCATGGAGAAGAGAGAAGAAGGTATGGTTCCAAAGAATTGGTTAAAAGAAAGATCCAAAGCTGAAAGCTTGGTTAGATTCTGTAACAATGGTGTTAAATTCCCAGTGAGCTTATTGTGAGAAAGCTGTAAGTGTATTAGGTTTGTGAGGTTACGTAAAGAAGAAGGAACTTGAGCATGAAAGCCACTAGAGGAGAGACTCAAAACCTCAAGCTTGTTGAGTTGGCCAAAAGAAGAAGAAGCAAATTAAGTTGTTGAAAGAAAGGTTAAGGTGATGAAGATGACGTAACTCGAAGAGACTACTGTTTGACCTGAGAGTGCCACGCAGACAACCACCAGGGAGTCTTAGAACCGTGACTGAACCGTCCGAGTTATCACAGACGACACGGTTGAAGAAGTTGGCCTCGTCGTTGCTGCACCTGCTGGAAAACGCAAACTCGTTTTTGAAACGAATAAGTGTTTCGGTTTGGTCGGGACGACATCGTTGACCAGAGACAAGATCGATCGTAGTAGTAATATTAAAGATCGTTAGAAAAACGCAATAACTGAGGGTAGAAACGAGACAGAAGAAACTGCAATATGTGTGAAATATAGAGACGTAATACTACAAGTTGTAAATAATTAATCACGGTATTTACGTGGCTTTGGTGAGTTCTTGAAACTCATAAAAGTCTTCAAATAATATGATTAACATATTTCAATTTTCATTCACGCCATGGTAACGCGGCTTTCTATTTCAGATTATAGAGTTGGTCTTAATACAAATTCAATTTGTTTAAATGAATTCATAAGATAATAATCTATAACTAATTATCTTTTAATTTAAATCATTATCATCTCGATATTAACATATTAAATAAAGGTATTTAAAACAAAACAAAAACAAATTGTGCGAGAGATATGTCGAAATGAAATTCTAGGTGAACGGTAGACAATTGTTTTAGTATTTTGTTATATAAAACTAGAAATTGAGTTCACGTAGTGATTTTAATTATTGTGTTCACCTGACTAATATTACATTGTATTCTAATTTTTCAGTACTTTCCAAAATTAACGTTAATTATTCGTTCATGTAGTGATTTTAATTATTCAGAATTGTCTATTTAGATAGTAATTTTAACTATCTGAATTGTCCTAACTAGTTGACAAAAAAAAAAAAAAAAAAAAAAAAAGAGAATTGTCCTAACTATCTCCATTACACGCAATTTGTAATTCATTTTTTTAAGAATACATATTCTTGATAGTGATTTTGGTACTTTAAATATCTTTACTGGGCCCTGATCAGCTATTACCGGAGTCCATATTCGTATACACATCCCTGGATTTTATGATCATATGTCTTATTGTGCCTAGTGATTTTTTATATGGAAACTATTAAATATACTAGGGTCTGTTATTTATAAATTTGGTTGATATTTTAGTTTGAATAAAATTGTGTCATGGTATTGTTTGTGATTTTGTGGATCCAAATTAACTTAATTGTAGCAAGGTATATTTTCTATTCACTTAACTTTGGCTTATTTTTTTTTCACATCAATGTATGTATCCCAAATGAAGCAAGACATGAATAGAAAATGAGCTGTGAACAGATATTTAGATGAACGTAAAATTAAAACCTACTCGCTTAACTTAAATAAAAAGACATTAGCTTTTCATGTTTATGAGAGAGGGCAATTGTCCATTCTTTTCCGTGTAACCACAACTTTCATACTTCCAAGAAGACAACATAGATATGTAAAGATTTGACTATGCTGAATATTAAGACAACCTCAAATACAGATTCCATACCATACTAAAGTAATAATTAAGACTCATGAAATATATATACAAAAGCATTTGAATAATCACATGTTTCCTTTTCGCTTGAAACAAACTTTGGGTGCAATGAAAATGCGCAAAGCAAGCTTGTTTTTTCATTTGCAACCAATCTCAATTAAGTCCAGGCTCGCTAACTTACCACATATTCTAATAGCAGCCCCTTCCGCCGAGCAGAACCAAATTGACAACTTGAGCACACTTTTTTCTTCATTTTTCTCCTCCACGGTCTTCCTAATGCTGCTTTCTTAGTGCTACATTTGGTAAGTTATAGGAGAGTTACTTCTTGAATAAATGTACTTACATTTAACTTTCTACTTCTTTCTCATCTTCTAGAAAGTAGAGCTAGTTTCACAGACAATGAGAATGATATCCATAAATCCACAAAATGACAACAAAACATGGAGATCACCAGATGAATAATTTTTTTTTTTCTTACTTCTATATAAGAGAGCAAATGAAGATCGATAAGATGGTTCACTTCCCAATTCATTGCCTATATTGTTTGTATTTGGTCTATCATTAAGTGAAATTTCGGATTGGATCGCTTGGTTGACATCTATCTGGGATCGAACTTGGCTCTGTTCCGAACCTTTCACCTCCTTTCCTTCACCTAATCTTGTCTCTCCCTTACAGCCAATCAATAATATTTTATCAGTTGCTTCAAGTAAAAACCGTGAAGCTTAAAAACCCATGGGACAGAGCTTTATGCACAGGGGGAAAAAAATGGCCAGTGAAATGCAAAAGTTTAGTTGTAATGAAGTGATAGGGATTGATGTTATATGTCATTACGTCAAAGAATAGAAGTTCACAGGAAGATATGAAAAGTGAAACAGTTTCAGACAAAGAATTATTATTAATATAGTTAAACTTAGATATGTTGTGCAAAAAAAAAAAAATTAAACTTCATTACAACTAAAGAATCTGATTGTACATTACACACCTTGGAACACTTTCTTCAATGGATACATGTCACGGAGCCGAATACGCTGAGTTGCTGACGGGGTTTTTTCCGGTCAGCTTCAGAGGCAAAGTAGATTGAGCAAGGAGCGTCACACTGCTTTCTTATCAACAGATTGAGCAAGACAACATGTTATGGATTGACGTAGCTGCCATATATTAGACTCCCACCTCTCATCTTCTCCTCAAGCTATAGACAACAGTTTGATTGAAGAATAGTCAAAATCAAAAACAATCAATGCATCTTTAGATATAACATTCAGTGTATTGATATTTGATAAACTGTTCGAAGTCAATCCAAAAATGATAAAGCTCTTGAGCTATGACTGAGGAAATGACATTCTGCTATTTAAATCTTCTTCTGGTTGGCGGAAAGGGTGAAACAACTTCAAAACTACCGGCGAAGCTGGATGTCTTCGGCGATCTTCTTCAACATCTCTCTCGTTCCTCGGACTGAACCTCGACGGTGAGAGATATTCTTATCCGATTCCGATCTCGCTTTTTCTTCTCCGTTTGATCTCTTACCGTCGCCACCTCGTGTTGCATCTGCGCACGATCGACTATTATCTCATACAACAACAACAACAAAAAAAAACCCCATCAGAAGAAGAAGAAGAAGGAAGAGGTCGAAAGAAAATAGCTGAGATTTTATATGTCTCCTCTGTGATCTCTAATCATCAGTGTGTGACTCCTCTCATCCTTCTTTCACTAAACGTATCTCTGTGTTTTTTTAAGTTCGTTCAAACATTGGCCCAAGGAAACATAGTGGGCCTTATGGTTTTAATGGGCCACGGTTTTATTGAATTATAGTATATTTTCGGTTAGTTTGATAGCTGATTAAATAACTGAGGAGGCAGGTTTATAGAGTAGTTTCTTGTTTTAGTTAGTAGTATAATCATTTTTACCATAAAATCTGACACACCAAACACCAAAAGAATACGATTCCAATGTTCAATCTATAACATGGCCATTACAATTCTGGCGGTTATTGCAAGTAATACTCTATATATTAATTGAAAAGATATTTGATTAAAAAAAAATAAAAAATAATTGAAAAAATACCATTTTTGATGTGTACATTTCCAAAAATACCACTAAGGGGTGTCCATTTGCAAAAATGACACTAATTATGGATTTTAAAGTCCAAATCTTAAAATTTTAAACCCTAAAAATTGTTTTGACCTCTAAAACTCCTTAAACCCTGATACAACATAGTTAACCCAAACATAAATGATATAATGAAAAAATATTTTTTTAAAAATAGCATTTTTGCAAAACTTTTGCAAAATAATTTTGAAAAAATGGCATTTTTGCAAAAATTAAATTAACCAATTAAATATTTCAGTTAAGTCTATATATCATGTTAGAAATCTTTACATATTTATATATTTTTTTTAAATTAACTCACAAATACATGCGTTACAAATATAAATCAACTAAAATATTAGATTTAATTTTTTTATATAACATAGGGTTATATTGCGGGTTAACTCTTACTTGGAGGGTTAATTTACATTTAATTGATCTGGATGGTAAAATCGCAAATCCTAACCATTTGGAGGGTTTATATGCAGAAAACCCATGTTTTAACGATAAGTCATCTACCGGTATCAATTACTTTATAAAAATTGTAATAATGTCCATTTGGATACTATATATGATTGATCATACAATTATTTTATTTTATAACGCTTAATCCATATTACTCTAATTAAAGTTACGTGTATGTTATAAACGTATAAAATTACAAATCAAATCTTTCTACTTGAGTTGTGAAAATTCTATCATTTTCACTTTTTATTATTTTTTTGATTTTTGATTTGAATTTACATATTAACGTGATATTGTTTTAGTTTTGGTAAACTCAAATAAGTATGAACGATGATAATCTCAAATGTATTCGGATTACATAAAAAAACACTTCAAAAACGCTTACAAGTGTCATGCAAATTAAATTTTGTAAGATAAAATATATTTATCTTTATGAGAGATATAACATTTGATCTTTGTTATCTGTAATTTCTCTCGTATAGTATTAAAAAAAATCATGAATTATTTCTTCCAATATTATAACCCCGTGTTTGACGTGGAGCAAATATCTACTTCTTTTGAAATGTCAACTTTACAATGTGATTCAAGTGATGAATTGTCAAACAAAGATATAGCTCATAACGTTTGTCGGGGATAAAATAATCTCATTGAAGTTAAATGAATCACCTAACACCACAGTGGGGTTTCCTAACATCTTGGACAGAGCTAATTACTTAATGATGGCCTCGTAACATGCTTTGAGCCTGAATCTACAATGAACCGAACCAAGAGGTGAAGACACGCCTAATGATAGGCCCCTAACATTGTTTTGGGCATGAATCTATAATGGCTCTAACCAACAGATGAAGATACTAGGGGCCATAATCCTTGGTTGCGGACTTTGCAACCCAAATGAATCGAGACATGAGGGCTAATAAAAAAAAGGCTCAAGAGGGGCATCTCTATCCCGGTATGTAATATGTGGTCCGAATTCTCTTATTAAGAGTTTAGACAAGATAAAAAATATATTTATATCAAACTATTTTCGATTTCTTCTTTGGTTTAAACATTTGAATTCCTAGTCAAATAATAAAAACATTTTCACCTTATGCGTGTTACAGTAAAATCATGTGGTTTATGTTGGAAAATACGATTAAAGCTTAAAGAAATTGATTTCGAAGATACACCCGACACCTGCTCCGGCGTTTCAGACGCTGGTAGTAATACGAGAAGTCATATGCAGCATAACAGAGTCGTATGGTCGGTTAAGTGGCACAAATATATAAGAAAAGTAAGTGAAGAGTACACGATTAAATCATATTATCCAGACCCTTTGGAAATTACATTCGTAAGTTTGCGGCATATGCCACACCACCTCAAATAATACGACAGTGTTTGAGTATGGCAAAATGCCCCAAGTTAAATGATTGTCTAACTTTAAAAAAAAATACTTTATTGTGAAAGAAATTGTTGATGATTAAATATAAGAATGCGTTTGTCACTTTGTGCACTGAATATCAAGTTAAATTTTTGTTTTTATCGTCAACTTATCTCTTCATTGATAAAACACTAGGGCAGTATCCGCGCCACGCACGAAAAGTGATTATATATATATATACTAGGTAAAAATCCTAAGTGTCATTCTAAAAGGATTTTAAAGAATTCATTATCTAATAAAAATTATTAAAATTCTTAATAACAATATATATGGAAACATCAAATATATGGTAATTAATATATAGAATTTTATTTAAGGAATATAGAAAATATTTGAAAACAAAAATTCATGATAATCTTTAATAGATGGGAGAAATAAAAAATAACAAAGATAAAATATATTTATGTTTGATCAAAATTTAGCTTTATTATATATATGCACAATACATATTATTTTTGTGTGTTTATAAATATTAGAATACATGTCTAAATATTAAATTTGATTAAAAACATATTTAATTGTGCAAACTGATAGAAAGCGAGAGAGACCTCAAGGTTGTGTTACTCTTAGGTTGGAGGAGAGATGTGAGTGAGAGTGATATGGGATTGGGAGTAGAAACTTATTCACTATTTATAGACACAACGTTTTAGTTTTTCGTTTTTACACTGTTCAAAATTTTAATCATCTTCACACACTCACCAGTAGGGGTAGGACGGATCCGGATATCCGGACTTTTTCAGGATATCCGGATCCAGATCCAGATCCGTGGGATCCGTATTTAAGGTATCCGGATCCGGATCCGTGGCTCCGAATATCCGGACTTCAAATATCCGATAAAAAATTAGGATATCCGGATCCGAGTCCGGATCCGAAAATAATAATAAAAAATAATTTAAATAATTTAAAAATATTTTTAAAACAATTTTTAAAATTTATTAATTAAAATTTGCATGATATTTTTAGAAATAAATATTATATCTATTATAAAAATGACTAAAGTTAAATTTTATATATATTTAAGATAAAAGTACCTTAAGATATGTAAAAAAATATATGTTTTTGATATATTTAATGAGTCCGGATCCGGATCCGGATATCCTGACCTTAAAATTTTACTATCCGGATCCAGATTCTCTTTTCACGGATCCTAAATTTTACTATCCTTATCCGGATCCGGACTCCCCAAATATCCTAATTTTCGGAACGGATCCGAACGGATACCGGATCGGATCTCGGATCCCGGATAATAATTCTACCCCTACTCACCAGTCACCACCGTCCACAATACAACCTACCTTTCTTATCCTTGCATTATTGATGATTTGCTTTTTTCTGTCTGTTTTGTCTTAATTTCTTTTTCTTCTTTATAATTGAAGATTGTTTTTCTCATTAGCTTAATTACAATTATCCGCAAATTCAAATTCCGATCTGTGTTGATGTTTTACATTTTCTTTATGTCCTTTGCATTATTTTTGTTGCCAAATGTTTTGAAAGAACAAAACTCCAATTTCATTTGAAACTTTTTTTTTTTTGTTATTCTAGGTTTTTGTTCTATTTTGTCTCTAATTTTCTTTTTCCTTTTTTGTTTCTCTAATGATTTATTTTCTCTAATTAAAAAGAAAAATGAAGAAAAACCCTTTAATGTTAAAATGACCCCAAAAAGGGGAAAAAAAACAGTTTACAAATGATACAAACGTGAGAGAAAGGCTTTACAACTCTAGCCAAATACATTTTTTTTTTACGTCTTTCATTAATATTAATTAGAGAAATAATGAGTGAAATAATGAGTATGATCCTCATGGAGGATGTACATGAGGAATTTTTTTTGGAGACAAGTAGTTCATTAACCGTTACTAGGGTTGAACTCGCGCGTTGCACGAGTTTGGTTTTTATTTTTATTTTTTTGAGCTATTTTCCTATGTTTTGTACCTATATCATATATATCGTGCATTGATAAGTATTTATGTTAATATATAAGTATTTTTTTTACATTCATTAACACACTCTAATATCATATGGTTAATTATCAATTTGGGTGTGAAAATTTGTTTTAAAAAAAAAAATCTTTTAATTTGACACTGATTTTAAATAAATATTTTTAGGTTTTGATAATTTATTATTATATTCTTTTATTGCAATATAGCTCCATCCAATCTTCAAACATATTCTAACTATAATCGTGTAACACATAGATCAATATATTTAATTTATACATAAACCTTTTTTTTTCTTTTTCTTAAACACTTAAAACTTATATTTTCTAGATTTTTTTGGGTTAAAATCATTGGTTCAAATATTAAATTATTAAATATGTATTTTTTTTTTTGGATTATGATGTAGAACTACGTACATTTTTACATAACAATCATATATCATTGCCCATGTATTTTGTTGTACAAATTATGAATAATGTCACCATTTATTTTTTACTTTATATGTTTCAAAACTTAAGTGTTTTTATAGGGACAATTGCAAAAATGCCACTTTTGGTGTGCCACTAATAAAATATAATTAATCCAAATATAAATGATATAATAAGTAAATAATTTTGAAAATCATACAAATAGCGATCATAAAAATCCAATAACCAAACAACAAACAGCGGAAATCATAAAAATCCAATCCATTTCAATGATCAATCCAATAACCATTATCAATTGAAACAACCAATAATCAATTTCAACTCAACAGTCTAAACCAATCTATAGAACCAACAACCTAACAGTTTTAACAATTCATAACGAACACAAGCAACCGAGTCCCTAGATCATCCTTCTCGTCCTCGCCATGATTCCACGATCACATCTTATCTTTACCTGCATCACATGGTTATAAGAGATGCGTGAGTATTATCATAAATACTCAGTGAGACGGTCCTCCCATCTACAGGCTATACACACATGCATAAGAAGAGATACAATACCAGGATGAGCAATCAGCAAGTGCATAACACAAACAAGCAAACAAGAATCAGTCCAGAAGACTTGCGTCGATCGACGTAACATCGCAGAATCGAGGAAACGAGCCTATCCTCTCATGACTCGATTCCTTCCACGATCTATCAATCTCCTGCACGAATCCATCACATAACAACACGAAATCCACCCAAACAATAGCAAACAATCATGTTATATCCAATCTTTACCCAGATAAGCCTATGGTCGCGCACTCACCTCGAATCTGGAAGGAAAAAGGATGACAAACAACGAAGAACGCGAAGAACACGAAGAACACGGAATCTCCACTCCGAATCCTCTCCCAAATCGTTATTTACCCTCCCAGAAATGATCCTTAGAGACTCACAATCACACTAACAAACTATTAGGATCAAGAACTCGAAGAAATCAACAATGATTCTCCTTTTCTTACAAATCCTCTTTCAAACTCTCTGGAAAATTTCTGTAACTTTCTGGAAACTCCAAAGACGACCAAAACGTGTCCCAGCCCCTATTATACCGAAGCCCTAGGGCTTCCCTAAACTGACACGCCAAACCAAGAGATCAAGGACCGAACCTGTCGGTTTGATTTCAACTTACGTCGATCGACGCACAACACTTGTGTCGATCAACGCACAACACTTGTGTCGATCGACGTAACACCCAGAACCTGACTCCTCGCGAGTCTAAACACGTGTGTCGATCGACACACACACACACACTGTGTCGATCGACGCACCAACCAAAAATACACATTTTGGTTCACGGGCATTACAATTCTCCCCCACTAACATGGATTCGACCTCGAATCAGACAACATCGTCCTTTCTAAGGCTAACACTCCCATCTGAAACCCGACCAGCTTAACCCAAAAATACACCAGAATACAACATTTTCTAGTCTCCAGGCCTGCCCGATTGATCGCACAATAATCAAACAAGAACATGCTCGACCAATCGTAGACCCAGAGTTGAACCAATTGATCGTGCAACAATCAAACAAGAACATGCACGACCAAGACGCTACATAAGTTACCAGGGTCATCTGAACCGAGGTTCCCAACACAAGTAAAATCCTTAGACTAGACACCAATCACATCAACACTCCTGACCCTACCCGGCCAGCACCACCTGCGATCCTTCCCGATCCCCAAAACTCATCTAGTTTCATACTCATAATCACATCACAGACACTATGCTCATACTCAAACATATACACCCCTCACACTCTCAGGGTCATCACCCTAGAGCTCTTGGTGTATAACATACCCCTCCCACCTTCAGGACCACCGTCCATCAGGCTATCGGTATACTCCATGCCCCTCCCACTCTCAGGACACACAGTCCGTCAAGCTATCGACATGCAGGAGACCTCACTGTCCCCTGGAGAGATCCCTGTCCCTCGAGATATATGCAGGAGAAATCACTATCCCTCAGAGAGAACCTCACTGTCCCCTCGAGTATATGCAGGAAACCTCACTGTCCCCTGAAGCACAAACTCTGGAACGTGCCTCATAAGCACTTGTCGACCAGAATCACTTATCGTGGTCCTCATGACATTTCCTCACCTGGAATGTCATCACATCCATGACCAATCACTAGGTCATCCGGAACAACCCAATCACTAGGGAGTCCCCTGCCAGAGTCCCTGGAAAGACAAGTTCTAACACGCATAAAACCTTCTTCCCAGACTCCCCATAGGAAATAGACAGGTTATAACTCACATAAAACCTCTATTTCCCAGCTATCGCCTAACATATGATCCCACCAGTCATACACTATAAGAACTCATGTCTTATACACACAATTAATAAGAAATCCTCATCTTATTAAATCATCAAAATGTATAATCGTTACATCACAAAACAAAAATACATCAAACATAGCCACATGCTATCACAAACTGACAACCAGAAAAGAAAGACGACTCAAGCCACTGCTTGCCTCTCGAACCACTTCGAGAACTTTGTCTTCATCTTCGCTTCCGGCTCCCAAGTCTCCTCCTCGACACCGTCACAGTCCCCCACGACTCGCACCAACGATATCCTCTTCCGGTGCAAAACCTTGACTCTCCTCTCGATAATCCTCACCGGCCTCGCCTCTAACGTTATGTTGGGTTGAAGATCCTCAGGGATCCTAGCCAACACCTCCTCAGACTCATGCAGACACTTCCGCAATATCGATACATGGAAGACTTTATGAAAAGCCTTCATACTCTGAGGTAACTCCAACCGATAAGCTACTGATCCAACCCATTCCACAACTTTGAACGGACCCATAAATCTCGGACTTAGCTTATTCTCTGAAATGGATCTATTAGGACCCTTCAACTTCGCTGCCTTGAGATACGCCAGATCTCCCAGCTCAAACTCTAGCTCTTTCCTCCTCTTATCGGCATAACTCTTCTGCCGATCATGAGCCTCCTTCATGTTCAGCCTCAAGACATGGATCTTCTCTGTCGTCTCTGCACCAAACATGCTCCTCTCCCCCACTTGAATCCATCATAATGGTGTTCGACATGGCCTCCCATACAGAGCCTCATATGGAGCCATCCCAATACTCGCCTGATAGCTATTGTTATACGCAAACTCAACTAGGTTCAAGTGATCTGCCCAATGACCACCGTAATCCAGCACACATACCCTTAGTAAATCTTCAAGAGTCTGAATCGTCCTCTCAGACTGCCCATTCGTCTGCGGATGATATGCTGTACTCATATGCACCTTAGTGCCCATCTCAGCCAGAAATGCTCCCCAAAACTCAGAAGCAAATCTCGGATCCCTGTCTGATATAATAATCATTGGCACACCGTGCAGCCTCACAATCTCACACACATACTTCTTAGCCAAAACTACCGCTCCATCGGTCTTTTTGATGGCAAGAAAATGTGCTGATTTAGTCAGACGATCCACAATCACCCAAATAGCATCATAGGTCCGCGACACCGGCAACCCTGTCACTAAGTCCATGGTAATCATGTCCTACTTCCACTCCGGAATAGGCAAACTCTGCAACAAACCACTCGGAACCTGATGTTCAACCTTCACTAGCTGATACACGTTGCACGCTGCAACCCAGTTAGCCATATCCTTCTTCATCCCGACCCAGTGATAATACCGTTTCAGATCCCGGTACATCTTAGTCGCCCCCGGATGAATCGACAAAATGCTCAAATGAGCCTCTTTTAGAATCTCCTACCTCAGATCCTCATCATCGGGTACACAAATCCATCCGTTCACAAGTATCGTCCCATTCGCCGAGACCTCATACTCTGAACCCGTAACCTGAGAAGCATCAATCAACCCGTGATCCTTCTCCTGAGCTATCCGAACCATGCTTAGCAAATCTGCCTGGTTAGCTGCCTCTAATCCCAACGGCTCCTGTGAGATAACACACAATCTCAAAGTGCTAAGCTCACTCGCTAACTCCTCCATATTCTGCTCCTGAGCCGAAACAACCCTCTTCCAACTCAACGCATCTGCAACCAGATTAGCCTTACCCGAATGGTATCCAATCTCCAGATCATAATCTGCCACAAACTCCATCCAACGCCTCTATCTCTGGTTCAGCTCTAGCTGAGTAAAGAAGTACTTCAGACTCTTATAGTCTGTGAATACCTACACCTTCCCGCCATAAAGATAAGATCGCCAAATCAAGGAACATCGCAGAGTCGAGGAAACGAGCCTATCCTCTCATGGCTCGATTCCTTCCATGATCTATCAATCTCCTGCACGAATCCATCACATAATAACACGAAATCCACCCAAACAACAGCAAACAATCATATTCTATCCAATCTTTACCCAGATAAACCTATGATCGCACACTCACCTCGAATCTGGAAAGAAAAAGGATGACAAATAGCGAAGAATGCGAAGAACACGAAGAACACGGAATCTCCACTTTGAATCCTCTCTCAAATCGCTATCTACCCTCCCAGAAACGATCTCCAAAGACTCACAATCACACTAACAAACTATTAGGATCAAGAACTCGAAGAAATCAACAATGATTCTCCTTTTCTTACAAATCCTCTCTCAAACTCTCTAGAAATTTTCTGGAACTTTCTGGAAACTCCAAAGACGACCAAAACGCGTCCCAGCCCCTTTTATACCGATGCCCTAGGGCTTCCCTACACCAACACGCCAAACCAAGCGATCAAGGACCGAACTTGTCGGTTCGATTTCAACTTGCATCGATCGACGCACAACACTTGTGTCGATTGACGCAACACCCAGAACCTGACTCCTCGCGAGTCCAAACACGTTTGTCGATCGACACACACACTATGTCGATCGACGTACCAACCAAAAATACACATTTTGGTTCACGGACGTTACAGTTAATTTTTCAAAATGTTTCTTAGTGAAATCATATATCCTCTTTCTTTTTAAACATTCAACCTCCTAACAATCGGTTGAAACACAATTATGATGATTCAATAAATAACATATTTTTTTTTCTTTCTGTTATCTCATATTTTTCATTTACATTTTTATTCATCGCTCTTATATATAAATTCATAATATTTTGATTACTTTCTAATGAACTACAATATAAATGAAATATATTCATTATTGTAAATTCTATTTAGAAAATAAAATACTCAAATAATCCTAAAATATGGTTCGCGTGATACATGAGTTATACAATTTTATTTAATTTAAAGACAAAAATTTGATTTAACCATTTACTAATTTATGCTACTTTTAATCAAGCGATCAAGGACCGAACCTGTCGGTTCGATTTTAACTTGCATCGATCGACGCACAACACTTGTATCGATCGACGCAACACCCAAAACCCGACTCCTCACGAGTCCAAACACGTCTGTCGATCGACACACACACTGTGTCGATCGACGCACCAACCAAAAATACACATTTTGGTTCACGGGCGTTACAGTTAATTTTTCAAAATGTTTCTTAGTGAAATCATATATCCTCTTTCTTTTTAAACATTCAACCTTCTGACAATCGGTTGAAACACAATTATGATGATTCAATAAATAACATATTTTTTCTTTTCTTTCTGTTATCTCATATCGTTCATTTACATTTTTATTCATCGCTCTTATATATAAACTTATAATATTTTGATTACTTTCTAATGAACTACAATATAAATGAAATATATTCATTATTGTAAATTTTATTTAAAAAATAAATACTCAAATAATCCTAAAATATGGTTTGCGTGATACATGAGTTATACAATTTTATTTAACTTAAAGACAAAATTTGATTTAACCATTTACTAATCTATGCTACTTTTAATCATTCATTTACTTATTTTTAGTAGAATATAACTCGCGCGATATGCGATTTTTTTCTTACATTAATTTATACCTCTTATATCTTTTAAATATATAACACTTTAAATTTTTCTTTCATACTTCCATGAAATTCAAATATGACATTATGAACAAAATCGTATATTCCAAATTTTCATTTTATTATCTCATCTTTAATGAGATGGTTCAATATCTTTTTAGTGAAGTAATATATATTCTTTCTCTATAGATCGACAGTCTCTTAATAATCGTTTGACACTCATATTATTTATTATTTTTTTCTTTGATGTAGTTTATATTTTTATTCATTTGTTCTTATATGTATATTCATTTTACATATTTTCAATTTTTGAAATTGAATATATAAAATTTTATCGTTATCATAAGCTCATAAAAAATATATTTATTGTTGTAATTTGATATTTACAACAATAAAATACTCAAATAATTTTATATGTTTAACAAAAAAAAGTTTATATGTACTACTTTTAGTTATTTATTGACTTATTTTCGTATTTATATTTAATTAGAAATTGTAGTAGTTATATGTAACAACAAATATACATAAACATAAATTAAATAAAAGCTAAAAATTAAAATTAATTGTAAAAAAATGTTTTGCCTATGTGGACACATTAAATGGAGAGAAAACTTTGCTATTATATATATAGATTACATTATCCATTTTACAATGTATCTATATGTTAACAAATGGAAAATCTGAAATTTTCTTTTTATTGGAGTAAAAATAGGGAGGTGGTTCTATATGTCATCACATAAAAAAAGAAGGTGAAAATGCAAGTTATGGAGACGTTTGATTACAAATGCTTGTATGATAATAAATAAGTAACCTTGCTTGACCAAAGTAAAAAATTGATATGTAGGTTTCATAATAAGCAAGTGGCTTCTAAATTCAAAAGGGTTTGCATTAAAAAATGTCGAAAAACTACATAGAGTAATACAGAGTGTAGTGGTAAAATTTGAGTTTCTTTCAAAGATGGTTTTCTTCGTCTACTAATGGCGTATATTATCTATTGAGGGACACCGAGAAGACCTGAATGACAAGGTAGAGCTACTCTGAAGACGATTGTCCAATAGAGAGTTATGACCTTGGTCCATAGTAAGAAATGTTGGTTGTGGAACAATGAAAGAGAGTTGTTAGGTTACAACCTGATCAATACACAATATAATTAAGAACGTAGTAAATTTGGTACGATTACTTGAGGGACATAATGACTGATTTTGATCTTTGAAACTGTGAAGGTATAGTGGGTGGCTGAGTAATTTTACGGTGTGATTCTAATTTGAAACTTAATTTGATTTCCCAACAACGGTTGAAGGTAAGTGGACAATGCATCGACAACAACTTTGTAAGCCTTTTTCAAGTAAGTATTTCCAGTATTAAGGTATCGAGTGGTCTATAGTTTTTATGATTTCAAATCAACAATTGTAATGAATTTTATACTTCACGAGAACCTACTAGTCGAGATAGAAGAGTATATCAAATCTTCACTATGCATAATAAAAGTTGTCACGTCATTACATTCATGAACATTGAAGGCCACATTAAATCTATAAAAAAGTGATTGGGATGTGATCAACCAAACGTTACTTTCATTAATAGGTTAAGTAGAATAATTGCATGTATAATTTGATTCGCTTACCTATCATCTCGTAATAGGTTTGGTGCTCTACACCTTTGGCAAAGGAAGGAACGTTCATGTGTTCTAATTGTGGAAAAAATAACAGTCGCATCCCATATAAATTCCATTCATTTGTTGTTGCATCCCCTACATTAACTTGATAAATGAAGTGAGCGGCCTGATAGTTTAGTCGTTACTGGTTTATGTGGACAATATTTGGGAAAATAAGAGTAGATTACTTTGGGAGTATGATTTACATATCATGTGGTTCTTTTTCATAGTCAACTAGAAAATGTCGTTAGCGAAAATTGTTTCCATCTTTGTCACATTTTTCATTGTGTCATTTATGGTGTATGTCTGTATTTCTTGGACTCTATATTTACAAGCATGCAGTTTGGGTGATTAATAATATGCTCAACGGTTGTAAATAACGTTTTTAATGGTGTTGTACATTTCGTAGAAGTTGTTAATGATGTTGTTGCCGCTGTCAGAGTAAAACCGGCTCGAATTGGTCGAGTGAGTCCGAGTAAAGATTTTTTGCATATGTTTAGGAATGATGATAAATAATTTTTTTATACTTGTAGTTAGGGATCAATTTGGAAAAAATATAGTTGACCATGAAATTTAATTGGAATCAGTGTCGGGTTAACGTTGGTTACCAAAATTTAATATGAAGTAACATCTTTGAATCTTTATCGTTTTCATTTAATTGTTGCTGTTGACTTTGTTACTTAATTTTTCAATGTAACAATAAGATAGAGAATGTATGATTCTTCATTTTGAATGTGTTTTTCCAATATTTATTTTGTTCGGCTTTAAATGGTACTTGAAATCTTGAACAATATCTTAGTTTTGGTTATTCTAAGTTTCTGGTTACTTGAACACTAATTTGGAATGTTAAGTTTTAAACATTATGTTGTTATACTTGTGGCTTTGGATTATCAGATTGAAATGTACTTGGATTCTTGATTATGCTTGTTCGCAATGTGTAAAACAAGTTAGTTGTATGTGTAACGGGTTCTTAAACACAAGTTGTAGTTCTTCGATTTTTCGGTTTTTTCTTGTATTTCGAGTACAAATATCCGAAAAAATTAAACCCGCAAAAAATTTGAATATTTTCGGATTTCATAAAAAAAAACTAAAACCGATTTGAACCTGGTAAAAACCGAACCGAATGAAACTTTAAAATACCCGAATCAATTTTATAGTTCTAAAATCGAAATTTCGATAACTGAATTAACCAATCCAGAATCCAAAACCCACCGGAATCCAAAAACCGAGACCTATTTACTACCAATAGTTTTTGTTTTCTTTCGGCCTTTACTACCAATAGTACAAGTGAAGTGAATATTAAATTGAATTTGTTTTTTTTTCCGAGAATATTAAATTGAATAACTGGACAAACTTGAAAATCTCTATCTGGTTAAAAAGAAAAAAAAAAAGGCCGAAGCAAAGCAAAAACCCTCGCATACCAAAATAAAAGGGGACAAAAAATAAAAGAAAAACCCTATTCGCTTAATAATTCCAGCAGCCTCTGTCTGCTTGGGGAGATCATCAATGGCGCAATCTCTGGAACTTCTCTTGATCCAATTCCTCATGCCCGACAATGATGCTCGCCGTCAAGCGGAGGATCAGATCAAGCGTCTCGCCAAGGATCCTCAGGTTGTTCCCGCCCTTGTTCAGCACCTCCGCACCGCCAAAACCCCCAACGTCCGCCAGCTCGCCGCCGTCCTCCTCCGTAAAAGGATCACCGGGCATTGGGCCAAGATTTCTCCTCAGCTTAAACAGCACGTTAAGCAGTCCTTAATCGAGAGCATCACCGTCGAGAATAGGTTTCTCTCACTCCATCAATCTCTCTCCCTCTCTCTCTCTGGTTTCTTCTTCAATTGGGATTTTAATCTCTCGTTTCTTATTTAACTTTCTACAGTCCGCCGGTGAGGCGTGCGAGTGCGAATGTTGTGAGTGTAGTGGCCAAGTATGCTGTTCCGGCTGGAGAGTGGCCTGACTTGTTAACGTTTCTCTTCCAGTGTAGTCAGAGTGCTCAAGAAGACCATCGTGAAGTAAGATTCTCAGTCTCATGTTGTCTAGTATTTGGTATAGATTTTGATGGATGTTTTGTTTACTTTGGTAAAATCTTTTTATTTGGGGTCGTTTGTAGGTAGCTTTGATCCTTTTCAGCTCTTTGACAGAGACGATTGGGAACACATTTAGGCCATACTTTGCCGATTTGCAGGCTCTTCTTCTCAAGTGTATGCAGGATGAAAGTAGCAGTCGAGTCAGAGTTGCTGCTCTCAAGTATACATTTTTGTTTCTCTGGAATTTTATATGCTCTTCTCTTTGACCTTTATCTCTGTTTTTTTTTTTCACGAACTTGTTCAATTTGCCAGGGCTGTAGGTTCTTTTCTGGAGTTCACAAGCGACGGTGATGAAGTGGTAAATTTAGTTAGTGGCTTTCTCTTTCTGGTTAAATGTTACAGAGAAGTTTGATACTTTCCATTTTCCTGAATATTTGGTTTAAAGACAGATTTCAAATGTGTGCTTATTTCATTTCTATCAGATCAAGTTCCGAGATTTCATTCCCAGCATATTGAATGTATCAAGAAAATGTATTGCATCTGGCGAGGAGGATGTTGCTATACTTGCTTTTGAAATTTTTGATGAGCTTATTGAATCTCCCGCTCCTCTTCTCGGAGATTCTGTCAAATCAATCGTGCAGTTCTCTCTTGAAGTCTCCTGTAATCAAACCCTTGAAAGTAGCACCCGCCACCAGGTTAGGGGAATTATTCTCTTCTACTTGAAAAAGGTTTGAATGATGATGTTATGATTCCTTATGCCTTGCTCCATTCATTGACCAGGCAATCCAAATAGTTTCATGGTTGGCAAAGTACAAATACAATTCCCTTAAAAAACATAAGCTAGTCATACCAATTTTGCAAGTTATGTGCCCCTTACTCGCTGAGTCATCTGATCAAGAGGACGATGACGATCTTGCTCCTGATCGTGCAGCTGCTGAAGTTATTGACACACTAGCTATGAACCTGCCAAAACATGTATTCCCCCCTGTTTTTGAATTTGCTTCCATCAGTTGTCAGAGTACGAATCTGAAGTTTCGGGAAGCTTCTGCAACAGCTCTAGGTGTTATATCAGAGGGTTGTTTTGATTTTATGAAAGAGAAGCTGGACCCTGTACTTCATATAGTCTTGATGGCTTTAAGAGACCCTGAGCAAATGGTTCGAGGGGCTGCATCATTTGCACTTGGTCAATTTGCCGAGCATCTTCAGCCTGAAATCCTGGCACACTATCAAAGTGTTCTTCCATGCATATTGACTGCAATTGAAGATACTTCTGAGGAAGTGAAGGTAATATTTTAAGCATGGAACTAAGTGTGGTTTGTGATATCATGTGAAAATACACTTTTCTGCCATGAAAACATAAAACAATAGTTTATTACTAAATTTGTCATTTTTGTCTACAGGAAAAGTCATACTATGCTTTGGCAGCATTCTGTGAGAACATGGGAGAGGAAATTGTTGGGTACCTTGATCCTTTAATGGGGAAGCTTATGGCAGCCCTCCAAAGTAGTCCGCGTAATCTACAGGAGACATGCATGGTACGCCGATAAGTTAATATTTGCCAGAGTATCTGTAAAACTGGTCTTTAGAAATATTAATATATACCTTGTGCTACTTCCCTTGCAGTCTGCAATTGGGTCGGTTGCTGCTGCTGCAGAGCAAGCATTCAATCCATATGCTGAAAGGGTTTTAGAGTTGATGAAGTTTTTTATGGTGCTCACGAATGACGAGGATCTCCGTTCCCGTGCAAGAGCTACTGAGCTTGTAGGGATTGTTGCCATGTCTGTTGGGAGAAAAGGGATGGAGGCTATTTTGCCACCTTTCATTGATGCTGCAATATCAGTAATTGCCTTACTATTCTGTATCTTTGAACTGAAAATATCATTTTGCGGATGAAAGAGCTCACAATCACAAAATTACAGGGATTTGGATTGGAATTCAGTGAGTTGCGAGAATATACTCATGGATTCTTCAGCAACATAGCTGAAATATTGGATGACTCTTTCGCCCAGGTGTGCATTTCTTCAAATAGGCTTTTATAAAAGTTTCAACGCCAATGGTTATGTTTAAGTTTAACTGAAAAACATTTTTTCGCAGTATCTGCCTCGCGTTATGCCACTAGTGTTTGCTTCGTGCAATCTTGATGATGGGTCTGCGGTGGACATTGATGAGTCAGACGATGAAAATGTCAATGATTTTGGTGGGGTATCCTCTGATGATGAAGCTCATGATGAGCCCAGAGTTCGGAACATAAGCGTAAGAACAGGAGTTTTGGATGAAAAGGCAGCTGCAACTCAAGCTCTTGGCCTGTTTGCACTCCACACTAAATCTTATTATGCACCGTATCCTTCATCTTTCCTTGGACAGTTTTCTTTTCCTTTAGATTTCTTACAAGAAACCTATTTCATGCCTCCTTAACTAATTTTTATAAGCTACCTCGAGGAAGCATTGAAGATTATGGAAAAACATTCTGCATATTTTCATGAAGATGTTCGGCTTCAAGCAGTCACTGGCTTAAAACGTTAGTTTAGTATCTTTTGATTTCTTGCTCCTCCCTCTCCCTCTATTGTCATTCTGTTTACTGGGCCAGAAATATGTTGACACAGACGACCACATGTATAATCCTTGGGACCTCTTCCGCGGAAGAGGACAGATTCATTTTACTAGACACGTAGCTTAGTATTTATTGTTTACTAGACACATAGTGTCGTCCTAATGTATGGTACAACCAGCACTCAGCAGCTGGCCTGATAATTAACAATTTCTGCCTGTTGGGCATTTGCTCAATGTGCCAATTCTCCTTCTTTCTCGCTTTGTTCAATATGTGGTCAATTGTCTAGTCCCGTTGCTTTTGCATGGGAGCTTGTTATTCAATTTTCATTCTCTAAGCTTAATCTTTTCTATTGGTTGGATTTACAGATATATTGGCTGCAGCACATGCCATCTTCCAGACTCATAATGTAAGGGAATGAATCATGAATAGTTCCATCTTTCTTGCTCTCCTCCCTCCCCTCCTTCTCTAACATCTGGTTTGGTTCTTATGTAGGATGGAACTGGGAAGGCAAAAGAAATTCTTGGTAACTTATATTACAAGGCATTTTCTTCTCATTAACAACAAGAATGACACTGGATACTGGTTGGGAGAATATATTATTGAAACAGTTTTTGTCCCTATCAGATACAGTTATGAATCTTTATATTAAAACGATGGCTGATGATGACAACAAGGAGGTTGTTGCTCAGGCTTGCATGAGCATAGCGGATATCATGAAGGATTATGGTTGTGTAGCCATTGAAAATTGTGGGTGTCTAATCTTTTTGAAGTAAATTGATGAAAAATCAATTCATGATATTTCTAATTTATCTTTGTTCTTCTATCCGGTTCTGACAACATTGGTTTCTAGATTTATCACCTCTTGTTGATGCGACACTGCTACTGCTGACGGAGAAAGCAGCTTGCCAGCAATTTGAAGATGACAGTGATATTGAAGATGATGATACTGGACATGATGAAGTCCTTATGGATGCAGTTTCAGACCTCCTTCCCGCCTTTGCAAAGTGTATGGGGTCTCATTTTGAGCCTGTCTTTGCGAAATTCTTTGAGCCGTTGATGAAGTTTGCGGTGGGTATTAGTAATTATAGAATTCATTGCCATAACTTCTTTCATTGAAATCTTGGCACTTACTGCGTCACTTATTGTCTGTAGAAAGCTTCACGTCCTCCACAGGATAGGACAATGGTAGTTGCTAGTCTTGCTGAAGTTGCTCAAGACATGGGTGCTCCAATCTCTGCCTATGTTGATGTGATTTTCCCCGCCTTATGTTCTCTATGATTCGTTTCTTGGTGTTTGAGTTGTATTATAACCAACCATCTGAGAATTTTCTTGCAGAGGTTAATGCCTTTGGTGCTCAAAGAATTGGGGTCACCAGTAGCAACCAATAGAAGGAATGCCGCTTTCTGTGTCGGAGAGCTATGCAAAAACGGGGGTGAAACTGCTCTTAAGTATCCTTTTGCGGCATTCTCACATTTTTTATCCATTGATTTCTATGCTCACCCATCATCCATCTTCTGTTTGTCACTGTTTTCTCTTGGGTTTTTGGGAGAACATGAGAGTATTTGTCTTCCCTTGATTCAGTGCCAGATATTTTGGTGATGTTCTACGCGGAATTTACCCGCTTTTTGGGGAGTCAGAGCCAGACCTTGCTGTTAGGGATAATGCAGCAGGTGCTACTGCAAGGATGATTCTTGTTCATCCTCAATCGGTCCCTCTAAATCAAGTATGATCTCGGGCTTAAGGCTACTTTCATATATTTTTGCTTACGGGCTCAGCCATATGAAGCACTGTACTCATCCCTAAGTAATATATATTCAGGTAATTCCCGTATTCGTAAGAGGTCTACCTCTAAAGGAAGATCAAGAGGAGTCCATGGCTGTATACAGCTGTATATGTTCGCTTGTTTTGGCATCCAATCCACAGGTATTTTTTTTCCATGCAAAATTTTAACCTTCTGACAAATCATTTTCTCGGGTGCATTTGGTGAACCCTTTTGCTTGGTGGCGAAATCAGATGCTCTCACATGTTCCAGACCTGGTTAAAATCTTTGGGCAAGTACTGGAGTCACCAGTCGAAAAAGTTGAAGTGAAAGCAATTGTAGGCAGAACTTTCTCCCACCTGATCTCAGTTTATGGGAAACAGTTGGAGCCACTCATAAGTGGTTTACCGCCTTCTCAAGCTAACGTTCTTGCTGCATTTGCTTCTACTAGCTGATCTTCTCTGGTGATCTATATATTAAAGCTAAAAGTCTTTGAGGTTTTGTTTGAAATCTGTACTTGCTCATTTGAGTCTCAAATTACTATTTTTTTCTTCCAAAAATATCCAATTTAGCATTTGAGGGTAGTGAGTGTTTTCCTTTCTTGGTTTTGCTTTATGTCCCTTTCTCCAGAATTTTGTCCTCAATTGTTTAGTTCTTTTCTCCATTTATTTATAGGCTTCTAAGTTTGCAAGTTATGAGTGGGGATGGGTAAAAATGGCATCTGTATTTTATATTTTTATCCTACATGTTTTGACATTGACAATATTGTATTATGGCATTGATACTACTATGGAGTATACATTGTTGTCTCTGACTCTCTGCAGTAAAAACACGTGGAATATCTGTGGATTTATGAATGAACGTTTTAACTGTTCTGGAAAACAGCCTTCTTAACCATGTCTATTTCAACCCCTACTTCTATCGACTCTTCCTTTTCCATTTCTACTTTACCTAAAACAAAAAATCGTTCTTCTTCTTCTTCTTCTCATATCAGTTTTCTCTATGAAATCGAATATGTTCCAGGTGATCAATTGCCTGAAACAACTCTTCCACTGGTCAATCCATATGAATACTTTGCCAAAAAGCCTAGAGCTTTTTCAGCCAAAGGTATTCGTGAACTTGTCAAGCCATCATCAACCCGAAAGGTTTTGGAGTATGTTCAGTCCAACAAATTCTCATCTTGTCAAGTCCCAGCCACTAAAGAAGAACAATTCATCTCACTCAATATCCCGGAGCACTTACCAAGACTCTGGCAACAACAAGGTTATACTCACCTCCACTTCGGAGTTGTGAGGATTGGCCTGACCTTACACGCACGAAAAGGTTTGCCAGTAATAGCCCGTATAGCTTTAATCGATTCAAGATTAAAGTCATACCAACAAGCTTGCATCGGAACAGTTCAAACGACACTAAACGCGGGAACAGTATTCATAACACTATTTCCCAACTTTAATGTTTCGCTACAAGATCCGAATCTTCTGAAGACGCTCAAGGTTCAGCTTCAATTAATTGGAGCTCCAATGCAAGATAAAAGTGTGATGGCTACACTACATCACCAGATCGTGTACCGGATCCAAGATCATGCTCCTGATCTTGTTCTACCCTCATCTGATGAAGCGTTATATCTCGAGGTCACATCCGCATCTCAAGCTGCAAACGCTATCCAGATCCCTCGACAAATATCTCGCGAAGAACTCGTGCGTCGGCTATCGGAATCATGGGTCACAAGCTATGAAAAGCTACATCGCGCTGATCAAACACAGATCCAATCATCTGAAGCCAGTTTCCATTCCCTCAACGATAGAACAACGAAGATCAAATTCGAGAAACCACGATCGTCATCAGCCCGGCGACAACTGTTCACTCAATTTACTATACAAATTGATGAACAAGAGCTTTCTGATCGTCCTTTACAACAAAATCCTACACCGATCTCTTTTGGCCAAGACGGATCCAAAGTCTATCCTTTCATGGATGAGGATGGACATAAGTACTTCGACGTTTGTAACTGTACTGCTTGTACAGATGCATACTTAGACTACGAATCAGACGAAGATATTCGTAGACGACGACGTAAAAAGAAGGATCCTCTGTATCAACGATATCTCGATGGCGATCCTACAATTGGTCCTCTAGGAGAAGGATACGACTTTATAGTTCAGTATTCAGACAGAAAGAAGGAACCTGCACAACAAATCATGATGATGGACGCAAACGATTTTCCTCCTCCAGAAGATTTCGTCAAAAACAACGTCGCTCATAGCCCAAAGATTCTCTCTCAGGCGATCAACCCGAATGGACCAGATCTGTTAAGCCAAGCAGAAAAAGTCCTCAACTGGCAAACAGAGAATTCTCTTGCACAAAATCAGCTTCTATCAACAATCAAGTCTAGACGAATTTCATGCGTGGATGAATTCGGAGGCCATTACATCACCATTACCTCTGGTGATACAACAATTCACGGCACGACTATCAGGAGCGCTGAAAGAATGGTGGAATTCGCTCGGCGAATACAGAAGACAACAAGTTTATCAGACAACAATACCAATACTTCTCGGAGAAATCCACAGAGAATTCGTTGGCACGCCGACACATCTCAAAGAACAGTTGCAAGAAGAGTTCTTTACCGCAAAATGTTGTTCGATGAAAAAGCGAGATCTTGCAAAGCACTTTGAACGGCAGACACGGAGGTACTATATTCTTAATGGTCTCAACAACCCAAGTCTGAAGCAGGTGTATCTCTCCTCCATCGATGACTATCTGAGCCAACAAACTAAGCTCTATATCCGCGATCAACACCAGACAATTGAAGAAATCTCAATTGGCCAGATTCAACAATATGTCTTCAGGACTCTTGATAAACTATGCAAGCAGAAAGAGTTTTGGATGGAATTCATGGACAAATCCAAACAGTTATCCAAAATATGTGCTCGTCCTGATCTATCCATCAAATGTTCAAAATCCAACAAGCCATGTACCTGTGCTACAAGCAGAAAAGGTCGAAGGTTCAAGAAACCATTCAAACTTCGACATCGACGATTCTTCAGAAAGAAAAGAAGCCTCCGCAATACGACGAAATGCTTCATATGCCACAAGGAAGGACATTTCGCGAAGAATTGTCCAAATAAATCTGCCAAGAAAAAGCAGTACCTAATCAAGTCAATATCCTCCATCGCACCGGATATCGATATCAACGGCCATGATCTCGAATCCGTTCTATCCTATGATAGCGACGACAACGAAGCCATTTGTGGTTACTCAGATTATGTGGACTCTTCCGAAACATCATCCGAAGAAGAAAATGATTGCTGTTTCAAAATCACCAAGATACCGCGACAAGAAGCAATCCAAGCACCTCATTTACCGGTGACAATCTTCGACCCAGCGCGCAAAGAGGGGCCAGTCCATGTCATCGCATTTATTGACACCGGAGCCCATACAACGATAATGAATCCCAAAATTCTTCCACCCTCTATGTGGCTTCCGTATCAACAAGAGTTTCGAGTTGCAAACGCCGGCTCGTTAACCATCAAGCTCAATTCCAAACCAATAACCATCGAACTTTTCCCAGGTTGTCGAATTACTACTGACGTCCTCAGATCTAAGGCGCCCGGGAAGGATCTGATTCTCGGATGGGATTTTTACTCGCTATTTAAAACAAATTTCGATATTTCTATCGAACCACGAGGACTACGATGGAGAGCTCTTTACAAAGCCTTCAGAACAATACCACGACTATTCACAATTGAAGGATTTGTGTCTGACGCGATCAACAAAATCAAAGAAGAAATGACGACGGAGTCATGTGCTGATTCGCATACAGATTTCCTCACAAAATGCAATAATCCCCTTTGGCTCAACAAGGAGTTCTTTGTCTCATTGCCATTCAAAGAAGATATTCACACAACTCGAACAAAGGCGAGTCATGCAGGAATGCCGCCTACTCTGTTACTCCAGGCAAATGAAGAATGCGATCAACTAGTAAATCAGGGAATTGTTTCGACAACAAACTCCCCTTGGGCATGCAAAGCATTCTATGTCAACAACCGGGCCGAACAGGCAAGAGGCAAGCTCAGACTGGTGATTGACTACAAGCCCCTCAATCAGTATCTCCAGGATGTTAAATTCTCATTGCCAAACAAAAGGGCGCTTCTCCAACATCTTCAAGGAGCAACGATATTTTCAAAATTAGACCTCAAATCTGGGTTTTGGCAGCTTGGTGTTCACCCCGAAGATAGATACAAAACTGCATTCTGCCTACCAAATCGCCACCTTCAATGGAACGTTCTACCTTTTGGTCTCAAAACAGCGCCTTCACTGTTTCAGCAAGCGATGCTCCGTATATTTAAACCCAGTCTCCATACATCGTTAATATACATTGATGACATCCTTCTCTTCTCGACCAACGACAAGGAGCATATTCAACTACTTCAGCAATTTCAAGACATCATAAAAAACTATGGAATTATGCTCTCAGCCAGAAAGATGGTCATAGTCCAGCCCAACATTGACTTCCTTGGCATGCAAATTGCAGACGGAAAATTACACCCCAAGCCCATCTTGCTACAGCACTTCTAGATTTTCCGGATAAAAATCTCACAAGGCGACAAGTCCAACAATTCCTCGGCGTCATCAACTATGTTAGCGACTTTATCCCGCAATTTTCGCAAATGACAAGACCACTACAGAAGATGCTGACAAAGAATCCACCCCAGTGGACGAAATGACAAACTGAGGCTGTCAAAAGTCTAAAGCTAGAGATACAGAAGCTACCACCTTTAAAGATTCCCTTAACAGGAACACGTATTTTGCAGACAGACGCAAGTGACAAATATTGGGGCGCCATTTTATTTGAAGAAATAAATGGCAAACGTCAAATCTGCGGATACAAGAGTGGACGCTTTAAAGACTCCGAGTTCCATTATCACTCCACGTTCAAAGAAATCCTAGCAGTCAAAAGAGCTATTGAGAAGTTCGAGTTCCATCTGATTGGACACAAATTTCGCATCGAGATGGATATGTCATCTTTTCCAAAAATGCTACAGTTCAAGCAAAAGATGATCCCACATCAACAGCTGTTACGTGGAGCAAATGGTCTTCAAAGTATGATTTCGAATCCTTCTATTTAAGAGGCACAAAGAATACTCTTGCTGAGATGCTCAGTCGAAACCCAGTAAAGGAGATACAAATGATGGCGAGCTCTTCTGCAAGTTCCTCTACAAAACGTTACTACGACTTCACCTTCAACATGCCAGAAGACGCCCATCAGCTTATCGTCAGGAGGACTTTACACGAACATCTCAACGAAAAGATTTTCTACTATCAATCAATCATCCTGTCAAGATACGGAATCAACAACCATCAAATCTCACCGTTAGGCATTCATCCTGACTATCCGTTCGCACATCTCTACAGGATCGAAAACGTTCATATGCCTGAAGAAGTCCTCTGTTTTCTATGGTACCTCTGCTCGGTTTACACCATAGGAATCCTTTTTGACATCAAATGGCTATATCAATACATCAACGCCCAACAAGGTCACCAAGAATGTTTTTCGACATTCTTAACATGGTTTGCACCCCTACCCGTCTAGAGCGGAAAGTTGCGAAGATCAGCAAAAGCAACACTACAAGAAAACAGACATTTAGCGACAGCGTAATTCGACGCTAAAAGCCCTTAGCGTCGAATTAGCGTCGAAAATTATTTTGACGCTAAACCTTCGACGCTAATTAACTTTCGACGCTAAATCGACGCTAATTTTGCGTCGAAAGTAAATACAACGCTAATTCGATGCTAATATTTTGACGCTAATTCGACGCTAATTAGCATCGATTTAGCGTCACAGTGTTTCGATGCAACAGATCGACGCTAATTCGATGCTATTTAGCATCGATTTAGCGTCACAGTATTTCGATGCAACAAATCGACTCTGAACCGATGCTATTTAGCGTCGATTATTATTATTATTATTTTTTTTTTAAATAAATTTTTTTATAAAAATATATTAAAAATTAAAAACATTATAAAACAAAATATGCGATACAAATGAAATAAAAATCCTAATCTACTCTTGTTGTTGGGTCCTTAGGTTGATGACGTCTTCCCGGATCATCTCTTCGGATTCTTGCTCGAATTGCGTAGGACCGTCAGGTGGAGGAGGCGGTGCAGGAAACTGAAGCCCTTGCAAGGCAGTTGCTAATGTCGAATTATCCACTGCAATGATGTTGGAGAGACTGGTCATCGTCGAAAGGTTAGTCTCTAGCTGCGAAATCCTAGAATTAGCAGTTTCCAACTGCCTGGTCAATTGCGGCTGAGACGGACCCGCGATGTAAGAATATCGAGCCGACGAACAAGCTGCTAGGACATCTCTGATGGATCCAACACCCATCGTTCGTCCTCTCTTCTTCGGTGCAACCTATAAAATAAAAATGTTATACAATAAAATTGTAATAAAAAATAACTTTAAATATATTAAGAAAATCTAAAAAATTACATCTTCGTAAAGTCGATCCAAATCTTGGACACCCATCGTAGACTGGACAGATTCGTCTAGCTCTGCCAGTCGTGCGTTGTACTCGTTGAACGTTTGTTCCGCTTGAGCGGTAACAAACGTTCCATCCTTCTTCCGATGAGTTTTCTCCATCACTTTAACCATCGGAGGAAGATCACCGCCATCAGCCTATTAAACAAAAATAAACGTAAATAAAACTTAAATATATATTATATAAATATTTAAAATACAAAAAAATCAAATAAATTACCATATCCAGTCGTACTGTGGCGTACGACTTTTGACCCGCACAATGCTTTGAAGGTCCATCTCCTTCGGCCACTGGCGTGAGACGGGATACAGAACACTTCCCCGATTTAACCACCGAATGGGGATCCTCCCAGAACTACACTAGATCCGACCAAACATCGGGATCCATCCCTAGCGGCTTCGCCTCATCGCCTTTCGCGCGCCACGCCTTCTTCAAGTTACCGACGTAACCGTTGAGACGCTTTAGCGCCTAACGCTCGAACTCTGCTCGCACTTCGAACGTACGAGCTTCTTCCCAATGCCACCCTTGCTACAAAAATACGAATAATATTATGAATATATTTAAAATAAAATTTTGTAATAATTAAAAATAAATATTATAAAGGAATTACCGCCCATGATTTGAACCAAATATCCCGCTCATGCTGCGGCGTCTTGCTCCAATTAGCCTGGGGCATAGTGAAATAGGCCGCGATGGCCTTGGTGATCGAACGCGATACCTTGTTATCGCTAAACCTGTTAAACAAGAATTTACAATGATCTAATTATAATTTGTAATTAAAAATTAAATAACCAATATTAGTAATATTGTAAAAGATATAATATACATAATGTACCAGGAGGCCTCATCGGATGGAGAGTCCTAACCCGTGTCTCTCGTCCAGGTTGGCGGAGAAGCTCGGTAATCTGCATCTTCTTCTGTCTGTGTCTCTGGCTCTGGCGGTGGCGGAGCTCGTGGTGCAACACGTGGTGCAACTCGTGGTGGAGGTCGTGGACGATATGTCGCAGCTTGCGAACCCGACGCTGATCCTAATCCTGATCCTGATCCGCGACGACCATCATATCCAGGAATCGTAGCATCCTCGCCAAATAACTGTCCGTAGGAAAGTAGATGATCCGCCTATAAAACCAAAAAAATTAATAAATAAAAATAGAAAACATATAAATTCATAAATAAATATTAAATTTGTAAAAATAATTCCAAAAATGCTAAAAAAATTTAAATTTTGTATATAAAATGTGAACATAATTTGTAAACTTGTTTTGTTATTTTAACTTTACAAATTTATTTGTATAAATTCATAATTATAAAGTATAAGTGTAAAATTAAAACTAGACCAAAATTATTAATTTCCCATCCAAACCAAAATAACTTATTTATTTTAAATGCATAATTATAGATTAATTCAATTCATACATTAATTTCTTAAAATACTTATTAATAAATTCGTTTATTATGTAAAAATCCATTAATTTTGTTATTATACTATTTTACATAAAAGAATCATAAATTAATAAATTCGTTTTTATGAGGTTAATAAATTTTTAAATTTATATATAACTTATATATCATTACAAACACATAAATCCATTCGATCAAATCTAAATTCAATTCCATTTTCTAAAAATATTTTCCTAAAAATTTACCTACTAAAAATTCCATTATTATGAAGGTACAAATCCATTCTATTTCCTATTAATCAAGAAAATTCTATTTCCTATTAATCAAGAAAATAATTTTTTTTAATACACTAACCCAAAAACAATAATTAATTAACAATTGAAAAAAAAATAATTTTACCATAATTAAACCGGATCAAACCGGTTTGGAGAGATGTGGGCGGGATCTCGTCGGCGGCAATGGTGGCAAGCGGCGGAGAGAGAGAGGAGGTGAGCGGCGGAGGGAGAGGAGTTGAGCGGCGGAGAGAGAGAAGAGGTGAGCGGCGGAGAGATAGAGGCACGGCGGAGAGAGAGAGGGGGTGGCGGAGAGAGAGAGGAGGTGGCGGAGAGAGAGAGGCACGGCGGTGCGCGGTCGTGGGGGGGAAGAGAATGGAAGAAGGAGGAGAAGAGAGGTTTTATTTGCAGAGAGAAGATGGGTCGCGTGGGGAAGAGAAGAGGAAGAAGAGGAGTTATCGATTTAATGGAACTTGGTACGTTGCGTCGGTTTAGCGTCGTACGAAATTTTTTGAGTTAGCGTCGAATTAGCGTCGAATTATGAAATATTTCTATTTACCGCCAAAAGTTTAGCCAAAACAAATATTAAAAATTTCGGTTTACCGCCATTGGTTTAATCAAATTAATTGAATATAGCGTCGTTTTTGCATCGGTTAATAAAAATTCTGACACCTTTTCCATTCTATACCCTAAACCCAAAAAACACAGAATTTCTTAGATTTAGCGTCGAATTAGCGTCGAATCAGATGAATTCGACGCTAAATCTTAGAAATTCTGTGTTTTTTGGGTTTAGGGTATAGAAACCGCCACCTATACGAGAACTATCTTATCCTTTTCAATCTTTATTACTACCGAATAATTTAAACTTTTGCAATTTTAAAATATCTATCTTGTTCCGAAATGTTTTATGAAAGTATATGTAAACCAATATAGTTTATAGAAATCTAAGACTTATATGCTTTTGTTTAAAAGTATAATTATATGAACTTATTTGTTTGCAATTAAATTATTCAGTTTATCTAATATATATACTTCACTCGTAATTGTTGACTTTTAAATGTTTTATTCTATACCCTAAACCCAAAAAACAGAATTTCTTAGGTTTAAATATTTTAAATTAATTAAATGTTTTATTCTATACCCTATACTCGTAATTCGATGCTAATTCGACGCTAAATTAAGAAATTCTGTTTTTTGGGTTTAGGGTATAGAATGGAACAGGTGTCGGATTTTTTATTACCCGATGCAAAAACGACGTTATATAGCATCGAATTAGCGTCGAATTCATCTGATTCGATGCTAATTCGACGCTAATTCAGCTGATTTTTTTTAAAAAAAACTTAATAATAATAGAAAATATAGTATAATAAAAAATTAATATTATCCGAAACAAATGAAATAAAAATAAAATCCAAATAAAACACATGTATATGCTTCACTCAGAATCGTCATTTGAGTCATCGTCATTCTCATTGGTATTTTCGCCACTCTCGTTTGCGAACTCGTCTTCCGGGTTTTCTGCATCGGTAACCTCTGAAAGAATTTCAACTTCACGATTTTGCGGATCTATAAGAATAATGTTGTCTATATCTTGTTCTGGAGTTGTTATATCCACGGCAGCTTCATATTGCATTGGAGCGTCGTCGGATTCAACTATCATTCCTCTGGGAGCTATTTTAAACACAGATAACCATGATCCGCTTGTGATGCAAGGACAAATGGATCGTACTTTGCATAAGAACGAGATCCGTTAACATCAATGACACCAAACTTTCCTACTCGAATCCCTCGCCCGATAACTAGATCAAACCACTCGCATTTCAAAAGGGTGCATTTTAAGTTAACCAAACCAGGGAATTGCACTTGAACAATGTCTTGTATAATGCCATAAAAATCTGTGTCCCCCGCTCGAACTACCACACCATAGTTCGCAGTTGCTCTGTTTTTTCCACGTTCGAACGTATGAAACACATAACCTCGTGTAAAATACATTGGAGATGACGTAACTTTTCCCAATGGACCTTGGATCAACTCTCTGAACCATACAGGGTACGACGTGTCTCCATAATCAACCTGGCAAATACAGTATACACATTGTAAATATAATAAACACAAATTGTATATATAGGTTTTAATAGAAACTAGATATATATAATTTTGTTTTTAACTTACTTGAGTTTTCAACCATTTAGCAAAGTGGAGATCTTTACGTTTTTCAATCTCATCGGCGGATACATTTGGGAAAGCCTCGGCAACTTGGCGAATGAAATCACTACAAGAAAATATAGTTATAATAAATGTTTTCAAAGCATATATAAGTACGAAGATAACCCTTTTGACATCAGTCCGTAGTTGGTAATTATAATATGTACCTCAAAAATTGGGTAACTTCATCGCATTGTAAGAGAATATATGTGTGTGCACAATTGTAGTCTTCGTATGAGAACCAATCTTCTTCTCTTGTGATTCCGGCATGCCTACCAACTGCACATAATATATCTGGGACATTTGAAACCGGATACGATTGCGTGATGCCACCATCGTCGTACCTACGTGGAGCTTTTTTTCGTGTCCGGACAGTGGGAGAGAACTTATATGAGCTGAAATGAGAGGTTTCTTCGGTTAAACTTCCCGCAACAATTGATCCCTCAACCCTAGCCAGGTTTTTTGCCTTTCCTTTTAAGTGTTTCATGAATCTCTCGAAAGGATACATCCAACGAAATTGAACGGGCCCTCCTAAATCGGCTTCGTGAGGAAGATGGACAGGAAGATGCTCCATAACATCAAAGAAAGATGGAGGAAATATCTTCTCTAAGTTGCACAACAATATTGGGATGTTATGTTTTAGTTGTTGAATTCCATCATCAGTCAGAGTTCGCACACACAGATCTCGAAAAAATGCTCCAACACCTAAAACCGAAGTTCAATATCATAAAAAAAAAATATAATTTTTCACACATCATTTGTTTAGATATTTATATATCATCATAAAAATTATACCTGCAAGTGATTCATGCACGTTCGTTGGCTAAAGCTCTGCAAAGGTGAAAGGCAATAATCTCTGCATAAACACATGACAATCATGACTCTTCATGCCAGAAAATTTTTTCCCTTGCTCTACCGACTTAGAGAGTTTTGAAACGTATCCATCTGGAAACTTTACGTCGGTGCAAACCCAGTTGAAGAATGTTGATTTGCCTTCGTTTGATAATCTAAAGATAGGGACTGGAGCTCTACCATCTCCCGTGAGATGTAACTCAAATCTAGAGCATATAAGAGGCAAATCCAGTCTAGACTTCACGTTGTCTTTAGACCTGCCTGAAACGTTTAAGATGGTATGCATGATGTTATCGAAAAAGTTTTTCTCAATGTGCATGACATCAAGATTGTGGCGCAATAGATGATCCTTCCAGTACGGTAGATCCCCGAAAATGCTCTTCTTATGCCAATTATGTTCGACAAGGTATCCATCTGGGAGATTGGTCGGGATGTTAAGCCAGTGACCTCCACGTTTTGCTGTGTCCTGAGCTCCCCAATAATCAAGTTGACCTTCAATTTCCTCTCCTGAAAGATATGGAGGTGGGGGGATACGTACACATTTGCCTTTTGTGAATAGTCTTCTATTCCCCCGGTACGGATGGTTCATAGAGAGAAACCTCCGGTGACAATCAAACCAACAAGATTTTCTACCATTTTTAAGTTGGAGTGCATCTGTTTCATTTTGGCAATACGGACATGATAACCTACCATGTGTTGTCCAATCAGATAACATTCCGTACGCTGGAAAATCGCTTATCGTCCACATAAGCACATCTCGCATGGTAAAATTCTTTTTCCTGGAGTAATCAAAAGTACGAACCCCATGAGACCACAACAAGTTCAACTCGTCAATCAGCGGCTGTAAAAACAAATCAATTGATCTTCTTGGATGCTTCGGACCAGGGACTAAAATACTCAAAAATAAAAATTTCCTCTGCATGCACATATCAGGCGGAAGGTTATAAGGAGTCAATATAACCGGCCACAAAGAATATTGTCTGCCAGACATACCGAACGGACTAAAACCATTTGTACATAGGCCAAGATAAACATTGCGCTTCTCTTTAACAAAATTAGAGTGTACCGAGTTGAAGTGTTTCCAAGCTTTTGCATCAGAAGGATGATGAACTTCTCTTTCAATAGTTGAATGTTCCGCATGCCACCTCATTGATGCAGCTGTTCGTTCCAAATGGTATAGCCTTTGTAGCCTATCTGTTATGGGCAGGTACCACATTTTCTGGAACGACACTTTACTTCTACCAGCTCCTTGGGGCTTAAATCTTGGTTTGTGGCAAAATCGACATTCCTGCAGATTTTCATCATCTTTCCAAAATATCATGCAATTGTCAATGCAAACATCTATCGTCTGCGAGGGGCAATCCTAAACTAGATACTAGTTTTTGTATGTCGTAATATGACTCAGCAGCTTGATTACCCTCTGGCAAATATTCTTTTAGAAGAGCTGTCCAATCATCCATGCAACTTTGAGATTGATTATGATCAGACTTTATTGTCATCATCCTAGATGCCAATATTAATTTAGACAGACCTTCCCTACAACCTTCATAGATTGGTTGGTTTGCAGAATCAAGCATATCATAGAATTTTTTGGCATCTACATTGGGTTCCTCAGCAACATCAGGAGTAGACATAACTCCAGGAAATGCATCAGTTACCATTTCTTCGAACCTATTATGTTCTAACCCGACATCATGATCATTTTCTATAACAAATTGATGCTGATCAAAATGCTCATTCGAATAACCCTGATCCATAGGTTGGTAACTAGTACTACCCGAAGTTTCATCTTCATGTCCCTTTCCATGATAAAACCAAACATAATATTTAGGTGTAAACCCTCTATTAAATAAATGCGTACCAACTGTATCAATTGTCTGCCTCCTCGAATTTTTGCACTTCCGACACGGGCACACCATCACTCCGGTTCGTTGAATTGTAGGCACACTACTCGCTTGAGTCATGAAAATTTCAAGGCCATTGAGGAACTCTTATGAAAGCCCTCCATTTGCATCTTTACGTTGATACATCCAGCGTCGGAGTTCGTATATATCCCCCATTTTTTTTTCTAAATTTTGAAAAAAAAAAAAAATTTCGAATTTTTTTTTTTTTCTAAATTTTGTAAAAAAAAAATTTTTTCGAAATTTTTGTTTTTAAATTGGTGGACTGATTCAAGCGATGCGGGGGGGGGGGGGGGGGGGGGGGGTTTAGTATATATAGGAGAATTTTGCAGCGATGCGAAATTTTTTTTTTTTTCAAAATTTTGTAAAAAAAATTTTTTTTCGAAATTTTTGTTTTTAAATTGGTGGACTGATTCAAGCGATGCGGGGGGGGGGGGGGGGGGGGGTTTAGTATATATAGGAGAATTTTGCAGCGATTTAGCAACGATTTTGCATCGAATATTTAGCATCGATTTAGCGTCGAATATCTTAGTGTCGATTTTGCATCGAATTAGCGTCGTTTTGGCACCCAGGTAGGTAAACTCGTTTTTAATATGTCTCCTACCTACCTATTTGAGGCAAATTCGACGCTACGTGATCGACGCTAAATCGATGCAACATTAGCATCGATTTAGCATCGAATTTATTCGACCCTACTTAGCGTCGAATATGTAGACTGACACAACTTCGACGCAATTTCGACGCTATATTAGCGTCAAAAAAATTCCGACGCTAAATTTCGACGCTAATTTCCAGTTTTCTTGTAGTGCAATAAGCCTACCCTTCAAGAAGTTAAAAGGTCAGGGAGGTCTTAATCCCTTCTTCAATCCCCACACGATCTATTTTTTCCATCGTCCCGTCCAGGTCAACACTAAATCAGGAAAGATCCATGCTCTCCCGACACTAATTCATCACAATGACTATCATCGCGGTGTTCATCCTGATTTCAACATCAACGACAACAAAGCATACGAAGATTTTCAGACTCACGTGTTTCGCCTCAACATTGCCCGGCAAAATTTTCCAGTCTCCTTCATCCCAAACTGGACTTACTATCCAGTTGATTACCAGATGAGCCTCGACGACGACTTACAATACTTCATGGACAATATGGAAAAAAGGCCAACGGTCCCCGAGTTCCCAAACATAATTAAGTAAGGATCTTCATCTCCAGAAGACCAGCCCGAATACTTCCGGGATTTATAAAGGATTTTAACAGTTTTTAAAGAGTTATTATTATATATAATTGACATGTGTTTTCAACAATTTATCAGATGGATCAGACAGATGATGAAATGTTTCAGAGCTTGCCCATGCCAGAACAAATTTACAAACCTGGTTTTGAACCTAATGACAATAAAACGGCGCAGCAACATGTGAATTTGAATTTAGTTGATATTGTCCGAGAAACACTAGGACAGAAATTATTTGCGAGGATTGAAAAGAGTTTTCTTGGTCCTATTGTAAAAATTGCACAGCGGGATATCACATTTTCTGGTAAGATTTTCCACTTTCTGATGCAAAGGAGAATCAAAACAAAAGGACAAGAATTGTGGTTTAGAATTGATTCCCAGCCAACAAGATTCTCTGAAAGAGAGTTCTTCCTTACCATATGTACATTTTAAAAGATTTAATAAGGATTTTTAAAAGATTTTATAAAGGTTTTTAAAGGATTTTATAAGCATTTTTAAATAATACAATTTCATTACTGGTGTACGCAAGTGTTCACTGTGAAGAATTGGAGTGTGAAAAGACTAGAAAAAGCAAAAGACCAACTATGCCTCGTTACCATTGGATGCAAAATAATTTTTTTTTATGCAGCGAGCTGCTGAAAATATTGCAAACAGAAGAAATGGAAGATGATGAGAAGCAGTGCCTTGGATTAGTTGTACTGGTTGAAGGTATTTTGATAGGCGTGAGTTCAACAGAGAAGATTCCATACTACCGCCTAAAATACGCTTCAGATTTTGATCAATACTACTGCCAACCTTGGGGTAAAGATGCTTCCGCTATCATCTCTTTTTGTGTATCAAAGATGATCCAGAGACATGGACAAAAGAACGGTACAACGTCAAAGGATTCATTCTGGCAGTTCACTTATGGGCACTCAGCGCAGTTCCAATCTTTGGCGAAAAATTTGCTACCAAATGTGAAGGGGCAGAAGAAACAATTCCATTGTGTTTAAGATGGGAAAGCACTGAAACCCCAAGAATGACATACATTGTGCTTATCGAAAAAAGAGGTCATGTAAGTTCCTACTCTCTTTCTTTATTGGCTTTTTGGCTGACAAATCATCCTTATACCTGTGCTTTGACCCAGTTTTATAAGAATTATTAAACAATATTGTACAGTTTTTATAAGGATTTTTAAATAATATTGTATAGGTTTTTATAAAGAACATTCGTTTATAAAAAAGAATGAATTTGTTTTCCAGGTAAAGATTAATGCAATTGTTGGCGATCCAGAATATTACAAGCATTTGGCCTCAGAAACGCATGATAATGATATTCTGTTTATGGACATGGTTAACCTTAAACGAGGATGAAGGCATCTTACTAGATCAATGGAAAAATAGATATTACTAATCTATTTCAAGGGTTAGAGAAAAGTTATCAACAAACGACACAGATGGTTTACGAGACGCTTCAAGAGCATTCAGAACAAACCAACTTCCATGGCATGACAAAGGACCAGAAGCTGGACATGATCATCACGCTGTTTGTAAAACTGGAACAAAGAGTAAAAGCGATAGAGAAGATTCTGGGAATTGAATATCGCAAAACAGATGAACAATCAGAGGTAGATTGTAACAAATTTGTTATTTATTAATGTTTTTTAATAAAATCTTAATCATCCTGCATCGAATTTTCCTCTTGCAGAGAAGAAACAAGAGAAGGAGACCCAAGAAAAAGAGAGACAAAATAAAGAGGTAAGCAAGAAGCCATTTTTAAAAAATTTATAATTTTTTTTTTTTTATAAACATCTTGTATCTTAGAAAATACTTTAACAGTTTATCTGCTGGATCAATCATTTCCTTGCAGGGCGACAAACAAGAGACTGAGACTCAAGAAAAAGAGGTTTGAGAGATAAAAGTTTATAAAGTATTTCAACAGTTTATAAAGTTTTTTAACAGTCTATTACACAGTCTTGTATAATTGTGCTCTAGGTCAACAATGATGATGCCGGTAACAATTTGCCAAGCACATTTGAAGATTCGGTTCGAGAGCCAAATACACAAGATGCAAGTTATGCGGCAGATGACGAAGAAGAAAGAACCAACGATGATGATAATTACGATGCTCCCAAAGTACAAGATAAACAACCAAACACAAATGTACAAAAAGATATATAAATATCTAAGATGGTTTTACTTTAAATATTATTGTAAACTTGTTTAAAGGTTATATACAATTTTGCAGCCTAAATCAGCTACTCCACCTTTCTCCACTCTGAATTTTAACCTCCTTTCTCCAGAAGGACCCAGTCAGAAAAATAAGGAAAAAGAGGACGAGATTGACAACGAGAAGATGGATAGAAACAAAGAAGAAATCCAGAAATCATACCACCCTATAGGAAGACAAGATCGTCGAGAAAGCCTAAGCAAAAGCAGGTTAGAATTTGAAATTCAGAACTTTATTTGATACATTATAAGCTTTTTTTAAAGCTTTTATAAAATGCTAGTTTTGTTATCCCTACGCAGGAAAGAAAGAGGAGTAGAGAAAGTGAACCAGCCAACCCTGACTTCGTGCAGAAGAGAAGTAAGCGACATCATATCCCCTCGTCAAAAACCGTGTCCCCCTACATGGAAGAGAAAAAGAAGCACCCAACAATTTATCCGTTTATGAAAGTTGTTCCAGCTAGGGCCGCCAAATTGGCTGAATGGAAGACCGTGTGGAAAAACAAGTAAGTTTAGCTTTACATCGAAATCTGTTTCAATTACGCATTTTTTAAAAGGTCAAAAACTAATAACATTTATAAAAAAATGTAGATCCCTGTCAATCGAAGGAATATATGTTGATGCAAGGTGGTTTACAAACCTAGAGATGCTAGACAAAGTTGTCGACAAAACGGTATTGTCTTGATCATTTATTTTGTCCTTTATAAACGGTATTTATAAGGATTATAAAGACTTTTTAAGGATATTAAACGCTATTATAAAACTATTTTTACCCTAGATTTACTAATTTATAAGGTATGTAAGGATTTTTTAAGGATATTAAATGCTTTATAAAACTATTTGTAAAAGATTTTGTAAGGCATTGTTTTGATCATTTATTTTGTCCTTTATAAATTGTGTTTAAAATGTTTATAAACTAAAGTATAAATGTTTATGTAGCATGTCGATGTAGGTGTGGTGATGATTAATAAGTGCAAGGAATAGAATCCATAATTATTCCGCAAAGGATATGTGATTCGTCAACATTCATTCTACAATTTGATTGATGAAGAGTATGCTTTGTTTGTTGCACCAAAGAAACATATAAATTGCCAACACGAGGGATCAAAAAAGAAGATTTTGGACAAGACACTGTGGTCATCTGTATGTCCTATTTGGTTAAGGCAAAGTGTTGGGTGCCACTGGTAATTGACCTTGCAAATAGGGAAATCAATGTGCAAGATTGTTCCCGTCCAAATATTCCAGAGGAAAAGACAGGAAACAAAATTAATGCTTTCGCTGCAATGCTTCCTGATATGCTCAAATTTCCCTGAGCTACTCTCTCAAATTAAGAGATCGTTGTAGTACTTAGGGGTCGAATCCACATGGAATCAAATCACACAATCAATTATGAATTCGAATCAAGCTAAGTGACAATGTGTGAATGAAAATAAAATAGCAAAACAAGTAAGCGGATGATGATTTAGGTTCTTGAAATCAATGAGACAAAAGAGTTAGGTTATGGGTAATTCTCAGGAATGAATCGAAATCAGGGATAAAAACTGTCAGAATTTGATTAAGTACAGTTCTAGAACTCGAACACTAGTGTAAAATCAATCAACTTTCGTTGCAGAGACTATCTATGACTAAATCCCTAAATTCTAAATTTCTTTGCAAACTTAGTGAATAAAGACAAGCAATAAAGTTCAGGTTTGATTGTTCACAAAATCATTGAGCCAAATTTCTTTGCGAATAGATAATTTTGCTCATCTAAGATTAGATCAGGTTGTTAATAATACTTTCGCATCTATTAAATCAACCTATGGTTTCCAATTTTAGTTGGCCAGTCCTAAAATCAGAGTTATAGCAATAAAGATGAAGAACAAGTAGATAAATCCCAACAGAGTTTCAATCCTAACAATTTCTCATCAAACCCTTGAATCTCCAAAATCTAACAAGCAAACTATCCAGACATAGATGAAGAAAACGTCATGAATGAAATAAATTGCATAAAAAAGATAGAGTTAGAGATACAGAAAGGGTTCGAAACTCTGTCGAAATTTCTCCCAAAAGCTCTCCAAATCCAAGTCTCAAAAATAAGATGTAGACATGAAATCCTAAAGAAAAACTATATATAGAGTATTAGAATCGGATTGGGCTTCTTCTGCAAACTTCTGGGCTTCTTGGGCAAAAGAGGAAATTCTTCAATCTGCACGTGCGTCGATCGACACCAAAAGGCTGCGTAGGTCAACGCAATCTCATAGCTCGACTTCATTCGTGTAGGATATGTTTGCGTCGATTGACACACAAGATCTGTGTCGATCGACGTAGGCTCCAAATCTTGACTCCGACTTGATCACTTCGGCATTTCTTTCCTTGATGCTCCAAAATACTCCGGAAGCTCCCATTAAGCTCCAATCGTCCATCAACCTATAAAGACTCCAAAAGACTCGAAAAAGACTTATATCATGGTCAAAAATGGGTAAAAACCATGATATATCAACTCTCCTAGACTTAGCCTTTGCTTGCCCTCAAGCAAAATATCAACTAAGAATGTGAAAGAGGTTTGAAAACGCAGAAATTTACCTTCCCTTGGAGCACCAAACGGACCCTTTCAACTAGTAATCCACATAATCCAAAACCAACCCCAAAGTCAGACCACCATGTACTTCTCCACAGACATTCTCAGCCTTCCAAATTCACCCACTACTTCACAGCATAATTCGCAAGTCATCATTGCTGGGCCTCAATGATATCAATGCCAAGAACCTTCTAGACTCATTCCCATACTATACTATGCCAAGTGAACCATGCAACCTTTGTTACTCTTTCTCTGCCCCAGACTTATTCGATTCAGAAACTCAAAGCAGTGCTTTGACTACTGTTGTTCCTTGTGAGGAGACAGGGTCGTGAGTTTACTTGCCCTCTACATCCGTTCGAAGGGACTCAGACTACTGCTTTTGAGCTTCCGGGTGATCATCTCTTGAGTAATAACTCACTGGCTTTCTACTCAAAGAAAATCATATCACCTTTTTTTTTTTATTAGAACATGGGAGAGGAGTACCATCACTTTCAATAGAGGTTGCACTTGTCCGGTATAAATGAGGAGTCAAGCCCTATGATCACCAATCACAAAGAAGACCGTTGAGTAGGTCGAACTTGGCGGATTATACTGGAAGTAACAGACGTTTCCAGTTGACCGTCAGCCTTAGGGTTTTTTTATTAGTCTGACTCTGAAATCGATCCTGGAAGAATGGTCACACAACTGAAAGAGACAATCCACTAAACTAAGAGAAGGGTCATAGTTTCCAACTGACTATTTTGACTCAATAAAACGTTTCGACTGACTCTCAAAAACAAACACAAAGTTATCAACTACCTCCCCCAGACTTAAATAACACTGTTCCCAGTGTTATTCAAGCTGAAGTTGGTAAAGAAAAGATAAAAATAAAACACAACATAAAACGAAAATAAGTAAACTTACTAGTTGGTTACCTCCCACTAAGCGCTTGTTTTCAGTCATTAGTTTGACTGTGTCGAGGTTCACACTTTCGGTGGATATTTGAGGGGCCTTGTGTTTCCCTCATCCGTTGCATGGTCCTCCTTTGGAGACTTCCAAGAAACAACACCAGGAAGGAGCTTCATAGTGTTTTCCACCATCTCCTGGACAACTTCCTCTCACTTCCCCCTTAACTCCAAGGGGTTGATGATTCTGAACTTGGAGAAAGGTTTTGAGGTCTTTTTGCGCTTTGCTTTGCGGTGACAGAGGTCTCCATCAGGTCTCGACGAAGTTAGAGTCAAAGGCGGAGCACTTGGGATTTCCTTCGTATCATCTCTAGGGTCTAAACTCTAGCTATCATACAAGAAGCATCCTTGACATGAACTGCGGGGTAGAAGACATCCTTGTTGATCCTAGATAAGGAAATTCGCTCATTGAGAAAATCCATAATTGCGCCCACAGTGGCAAGGAAGGATTACCCAAAAATCGGTGGTTCCTCGCTGTCGCTCTTCATCTCGATCACATGAAAATCCGCAGGGATAAGACAATCTCCCACTTGAAGCATTAGATCAGGAATAAAGCCTTTTGGAGTTGTAGAGGAAGTGTGCGCAAACTTCAGAGATGCCTTTAGAGGTTCCAAATCAAGAATTCCTAACTTCTTTGTCACATCCATAGACCCGACATTCACATTAGCACCTGTATTACAGAGAGAGTCCTTTAGTTCTATACCATTGACTAAACATGGAACAACAAACCTCCCTAGAGTTACTAGTTTAGGCAGCTCCCTCAGTGACGGTTGAACATGTCGCTCCAGTGTCATGTCTTGGATCACTGCATAGACTTCTTCATGAAACATTACAGTACATTGCTCAGGACTGAAATTCTGGCTAGCCATCTTCTTCACAAACCTTCTAACCACAGGAGAAATCCTATTAGCATCAATCAGTGGAATCTCTAAAACAAGCTTATCTATGATAGTTTTGCATCTAGCATCCTCCAGCTCTTGTCTAGACTTCCTAGGATATAGTATCTTAGGCTTGTAAACCCTTTCTTCTCTATTGCCCGAAGGTTTAGTTGAAAAAGCAACATTCTGCGAAGTGCGTCGATCGACGCAAGCAATCTGCGTCGGTCGATGCGTCTGTGTCGACCCTGTGTCGAGCTTGGTTGATGCAGGTCCGATTGCGTAAACTCCTTTGTCCAGATTTTTGACCTGCGTCGATCGACACAGGTCCTTTGCGTCGATCTACGCAGCTCCAGCAATCTCCAAGTTTGAGATTTCTTCAAGCTCCACGAACTCGTCCTCATCTAGGCCCTTCTAACAAGCTCGAAGCACCTCTTTCTCACTCCTCAAAGTGATCGCATTGACATGTAGTCTAGGGTTTGTCTCTGTCTTGGCTGGTAGAAATCCTTCTTGCTTTCGAACATTCTCTACAGTCTGAGCAACTTGAGTATCCAACTTCTTGACATGGGTGTTCAAAGCTTCGAACTTCCCATTCAAGTTTTGGTACATAGCATCCATTTTCTCGTTAAAGCTCACGGTCATCTTCTATTGACCCTCTAGAAGTTTCTCAAGCATAGATTTCATCTCACTATCCGAAGATTGAGCAGGAGGCGTCTGATAAGAGGAAGAACCATAGTTCCCGGTGTAGTTGCTCTGGAATGGCTTCTGATACCCTTGCTGATTACTGAACCTCTGACCTTGATAACCAGCTCCATTGATGTAGTTATTATCCCTTTCCTCTAGCTCGAAAGTCTCCACTTCTTGAGCAAACTGCACTGTCGTCTTCCCCACTAGAAGGTTATGCACAGAATCTAACTTGGCTTTCACCTCAGCAATTTGGCTTCCATCCATGTTCCCACCAAGTTTCTTCCTTTCGAAGTCCGCGTTTTTGGTACTATTGCTAGAAGCCAAGTTATCAATAAGCACAAGTGCATCCTCGGGATATCTAGTGTTGAAGTTCCCATTGGATGCAGCATCCAACGCCATCTGATACCTCTAATCTACTCCTCTGAACAATATACCTAGCAACTGCACATCACTGAACCCATGATGAGGATAATCTCTTTGGTAGGACTTGAATCTTACCCAAGAAGCTTTGAATGCCTCGGTCGGTCCTCGTTTGAACATAGAGATCTTTGTCCTCAGATCCTCGGTCCTTGCCTCATCAAAGAAGTTGTTGAGGAAAGCATTCTTGGTGTCCTCCCAAGTGGTAAGCGAGCCCGGCTCCAACTGCTTTAGCCAGTAAGCTGCTTCTCTATTAAGAGAGTAGGGGAAAAGCTTGCAGTAGAGGTAGTCACTCGACACTCCATTAGCCTTAATGCTAGAGGCTAATTCCTCGAACCGCTCAATGTAGTCCATGGGGTGCTCGGATGGAAGACCATGGAAGGGGTGCTGAGCAACAAGAGCAAAGTATGCAGGCTTCAGCTCGAAATCGTTCCTTTGAAAAGCTGGAAGGCGAATGGCAGTCCTGTTAGCATAGAACTCGTCAGGCCTGTTGTACTCTCCCAGAGTACGCCCACACGCAGCAGCTGCTGCTGGCTCTTGGCGCTGCAAAACCTGTTGCCCAAGCTGCTCAGACTGCTCCAAAATCACAACTCCATGCTCATCTAACTTCTGACCTTGAGCATTGTACCTCTGACCCTCTAAATCCTGAAGAACCACATCATCACCTCTGATCAAAACTAAAGGATTGACCATCTTGCCTGCCTTTTTCGCTGCTCTGTTAGCTGGCTCTAAAGTTCCTAACTCAGAAACAAAATCCACTAACTCTTGATTCTTGTTGCTTCTGGTCTTGCGATTAGGCATGCACCTGAAACACACAAAAACAAAAGAAAACGGAAGTAAGTAAACAAAAATTAAAACTTAGATAAAATTCTAATATCAAAAATCGTTTGGTAAAATCAATTCCCCGGCAACAGCGCCAAAATTTGATATGCTCAAATTTTCCTGAGCTACTCTCTTAAATTAAGAGATCGTTGTAGTACTTAGGGATCGAATCCACAGGGAATCAAATCACACAATCAATTATGAATTTGAATCAAGCTAAGTGACAATGTGTGAATGAAAATAAAATAGCAAAACAAGTAAGCGGATGATGATTTAGGTTCTTGAAATTAATGAGACAAAAGAGTTAGGTTATGGGTAATTCCCAGGAATGAATCGAAATCACGGATAAAAGACTGTCAGGATTTGATTAAGTGCAGTTATATAACTCGAACACTAGTGTAAAATCAATCAACTTTCGTTGCAGAGACTATCTATGACTAAATTCCTAAATTCCAAATTTCTTTGCAAACTTAGTGAATAAAGACAAGCAACAAAGTTCAGGTTGGATTGTTCACAAAATCACTAAGCCAAATTTCTTTGCGAATAGATAATTTTGCTCATCTAAGATTAGATCAGGTTGTTAATAATACTTTCGCATCTATTAAATCAACCTAGGGTTTCCAATTTCAGTTGGCCAGTCCTAAAATCAGAGTTATAGTAATCTAGATGAAGAACAAGTAGATAAATCCCAACAGAGTTTCAATCATAACAATTTCTTATCAAACCCTTGAATCCCCAAAACCTAACAAGCAAACTATTGAGACATAGATGAAGAAAACATCATGAATGAAATAAATTCCATAAAAAAAATAGAGTTAGAGATACAGAAAAGGTTCGAAACTTTGTAGAAATCTCTCCCAAAACCTCTCCAAATCCAAGTCTCAAAAATAAGATGTAGACATGAAAGCCTAAAAAAAAAAACTATATATAGAGTATTAAAATCGGATTGGGCTTCTTCTGCAAACTTCTGGGCTTCTTGGGCAAAAGAGAAAATTCTCCAATCTGCACATGCGTCGATCGATACCAGAAGACTGCGTCGGTCGATGCAATCTCATAGCTCGACTTCATTCGCGTAGGACATGTTTGCGTCGATCGACACATAAGAGCTGTGTCCATCGACGCATGCTCCAAATCGTGACTCCGACTTGATCACTTCGGCATTTCTTTCCTTGATGCTCCAAAATGCTCCAAAAGCTTCCATTAAACTCCAATCGTCCATCAACCTATAAAGACTCCAAAAGACTCGAAAAATACCAAAAAGACTCTATGAAAATGACTTATATCATGGTCAAAAATGGGTAAAAACTATGATATATCACTTTCATACTTCATCCGGTACATCAGAAAGGACGAGCAAATGGATGTCTCTCCATTTGAAGTAAACATAAAGACAGATTTGCCAAAGGTAAATTATAAGTTTTTAAAAAAGAATTATAACAAGTGTGTAACTAATCAGCTAATAATTATTTTTTATACCAGGGTCGGACGTTTAGAAGATTCAAGAATCTACATGTTGAAGTTGATCGAGTGCTGTTCAACGGGGATCCCATGCTTAAACAAATTTTCTTAGTGCCTTTTAAAAATATAACTCGTTTAAAGTTTTCATGACTTTGTGTAAGGTTTTTTCTTTAAAAATTTGTATCTCGTAATATGCTTTGTTGTATTTTTCAATTTCGTATAATAAATTTCTTCGATTTCAGTTTCATGCCTTTTTCTAATTCTAGAATTTTCCTTTTAACATTTTTATAAGGTTTTTTTAAATATATTTATAAGGTTTCTTTTAACATTTTTATAAGATTTTTTTAACGCCGGATGACAAAACACAAGTACACTCAAAAAGATAAAAACAAAATAAGCCTAGAAAAAAGGCCCGCACAAAAAGCCCAGTTTCTAACACTCAAAAAGATAAAAACAAAATAAGCCCAGAAAAAAAAAATGCCCACGTACATTTATATATTAACCAGTTGTGAAAAATGCCCCACAAAAAACCCAGTTTCTAACACGCAAAGGCTCTTAAAAAACTAATTATCGTCTGCAAAAAAAAAATCTCTTTTTTCTTCTTGTTCTTCTTCTTCTTCTTCTTAGAACACTGAAACGAAAGCTGCGTCGAGGTAAATCTCTAACTTTAAAGTGTTCGACGCTATCTATTTAACACTATAATTGTATTTTAGTTTCAGTTTTCGAGGATAAAAACTGTGTTTTTTTAAGAAAAAAATTTGTGGGTTATATTGATTTAGGTCAAATCTTTGTGAAATCGGGTTAGTAACCGGTAAAAGTCACCAACTTTAACCGTTTTGCACACTATCTTCTTCCGAAAACTAAGATTTTTAAAAACAAAAAAAAATGAGTTCCGGAAAAAGAAGAAGGGCTATTGATTTTGGGTGAAAATGGAAATCGGAATAAACATGCATTTATCGATTTGGGTCAGACCGTTTTCCACATTATCTCCTCCCAAAAACTAAGATTTTGAAAAAAAAAAAGGTTCCAATTTTCTTTTTGAAGGGTTTACAGATTTTGGGTGAAAATGGAAATCGGATTTCGGAATAAACATGGTTTTCGCAAAAACGAATCCGTTTCGGTTGTGCAGAAATGGCTTCCACATTTTTTTGTCAAAAAAGAGACGAATTATAAGCTTTTTAAACGAATATTGGATGGCTTATGAGATAATCTTTTTTGTTTTTTTGTTTGCTTGTAGATTTACAACATGAGTACTGGAATGAAATTGAATTTGCCAACAACACTTCTCCCCCAACACGCTGTAAATGATGGTACAGTTCCAAGGATTAACTCACACGCATTTAAGGTCACAACAATGAGCACAATCAGGGACGCACTAAGCACATAATGCTTTGAGAGACTAAAAGCCAGTTACTTTGGGCCAATCATTGAGTACTACCTGAAAAAAGGCGTGTGTTTCTCAAGAAATGTGTGCTACCACATTATGAAAAGGAGACTTTGCACAACAAGAACCAATGAGTTGTGGTTTCTGTTCGCAGAGCAACCAATGAGATTCTCTCTGAGGGAATATGTGCTCATCACTAGATTGCCCCATGAAGATACGAGATCAAGTGGGACATATGAGAGGGTAATAGATCCGTGGATGGAGACTCAAACCAATTTGAAAAACTTGCTGATAACTTTGACTACGACAGTTATGACCGAAGATCAGAAGCTTCGACTAGCAGCGTTCTTAGTAGCAGAGGGGATGGTCATAGCAAATAATCCTTCTAACAATCTATCCCCATTGTATATGTAAAGAGCTGCATCTTTTAAAGAGTATTGCGGCTATAATTGGGGCAAAATTGGTTATGAGTCATTGGTTGAAGGCATTTTTAAGATTGATGCAGAGAAACTTATGAGTAAGAAACAACATACCCTCGGAGGTTTTGGGAGTGCATTTCATATATGGGCATTAATTTCAGTTTAGGATTTAGGGAATGCGTTTGGTAAAAGAGAAAATCTTCATCGTCGGCCATTGATTGTGCAGTGGACAAAAACCAAAACCCCAACAGACAAGGAAGTAGCCATAATCTCAGAGAAGCCCAAACTACAAATTTATTTACCATAATAGCTTTTGTACACTGTTTTCTAAAGCTTTTTAACAAGTTTTATAAAGTTTTTTAAACAAGTTTTATAAAGATTTTTAACAGCTTTTAACAATCTTTTTGCAGGTTAAAGTTTTGACTTTCATCGGTGACCCTGAAGAGTATAGTGAGTTGGTGTCGCCGTCAACCCCTTTGGAAAAGGATTTGATGGATCTTGTTCAACTTATTAACGGAGGACGTTACAGATTGAAGAAAGTCGACTGGAACAACGGATGGATAAATTCCGGGAGCATCGATAAACTTCCAATGACTAAGAGGAAACGATCAGTTGAAGAAGCTGAGACTGAAAATCCACAACGCAAAAGAATGTGTCTTGATGAGAAACTTGACATGATTCTCAGTAAATGTGACACCCTTCTTAACCGTGTGGTGGTAATTGAAAAAGTTATCAAAGACAAACACAAAGAAAAACAGGTAATTATATTGTATCTTCTATTGTATCAGTTGTATCTTCTATTGTATCTATAGTTAATTATATAGTATCTTTGCAGGCTAATCATCCCATCAATTTAGATGATCATCATAATTCGCAGGCCAATCGTCCAATTAATGTTGATGATCATCAGAATTCGCAGGCCAATCATCCAATTAATGTTGATGATCATTAGAATTCTGATGACTCAAGTGACGATGTAGAAATTGTATTTGAAGAAAAGAATTCAGAGAACGAAACTGAGGTATACCTACTTATAGAAAGATTCGTTTTACAGATATTTTATACAGTTTGTAAATTTTAAGATTGATTCTTTAATTTTGTTTTGAAGGATAATGATACCCCAGTTAACACCACCTATGACGAGGCAGGACCCTCTACCACGTCAGGTTTGGGAGGAGATGAAGAGAAGCTAGAGAACATAACCAAAACTGTAAGAATTACATTCTCTAAAAAAACTTTATAAAAACCATTAAAAATCCTTATAAAAAATTTATAAAAACTGTTTAAACTCTGTTTAAAACATTTATAATTTTCTAGCCTTTTATAAACCATTGTAGGCTGCAGAATGTAGGAGTTAAAGATCACTTTGAAGAAGAGGAAACCCACGCTTCTCATGCTGATCCGGTATGAATCGCCTGACGTAAAATATAAAATCTTATTTGGCTTATTAAATCTTTATATTTCTTACAACTAGATTGTGAAGGAAGTAGAATCGGATCAGGAAGAAAATGATGAATCATTCGATGATGAATCAATGGATATAAGCGAAGATGAGAGGTGAAGGAGAGCCAGATATTACGTCTATCTCCGACGATGAAAATGAAAACCAGCCAGGCACCAAAGACAGTAGCCAGAAGCAACAGAGCTAGGCAACAGGAGCACAAGAGCAGCAAAGTCAGGCATTGCGCACACAGGAGCAACAAAGCCAGAGCACCCCAGCACTATCGAGCACACAACCTGAAAAAGTACTCTTAAGTAACAAAGAAAAACTAATAATCGGAAAAAGTGGACAATTAGGCGCGTAACAAGGATTTCAGCGCCTTGATGCAGACATTGCACGAGGTATGTTTCCTATTGACGATTGAAAGAATTTTTAACCCATTGTATATAGATTATTATAACAGTTTTTAATGGTTTTTATAAGGTTTTTTTACACCGTCAGGCACCAAATTTGAAGTTTTTATAAGGGTTTTTTACACATTGTATATAGATTATTATAACAGATTTTAACGGTTTTTATAAGGATTTTTTACACAGTCAGACACCGAATTTGAAGTTTTTATAAGGGTTTTTTACACACAGCAAACTGGATTTTGAAGTTTTAACTTTCATTGGTTACCCTGTTATTACAGATTATTTGGTCTGGCACTAGTTGGACAAAATTTATGGGTTTTAGAACTAAAGGTGAGTTGAAGCTGATGAAGAAAAAAACAGTAATGATTACTCATCCAGACAAACAGCCTCGCGGTGATGATGAACGCAACTACTTGGCGAAAAAAATTACCAAGTGTATTAATGTAAGTGTTAGTTTGTTACCTATTGTTTTTTCTTATAGTTATCGTAATAATATTTATCTACTTAACATTTTGTTATGATTTGCAGGAAGCATGGGATAAATTTGAGGAAAATTTGTAAAATTGAGCAGGCGAGCAGAAAAGTGAATGAATGGAATTCAAAAACATATCTGGTTGATTAAAGGTGATAACTTTGTTTCCAACAATTTATATTTGATCAGTTTTCTGTTAAACGATGCCATATAAAATGATGTCTCTACGAGCTGCATTTCTTGTATTGTGGACCAAACTTCACTAAACACGTCTCTCAAATTCGCCATACATTGAAAAGACATGAAATGTTTAGAAAAGAAAGGCTTTAAAAAAACGTTTAAAAATCTTTATAAACCTTATAATAGTGGTCAATTGCCTTGACCAAAAAAAGAAGAAGAAAAAACAATTTTAAAAAGACAGAAAATATTCATTCCACGAAAAACACTTAAAAAAGCCCGACATACGAAAAAACGATTTAAAAAGGCCCAAAACCCTGAAAAACATTTTTTAAAAAAGCCCAACCATGAAAACACACGGTTTAAAGGATAAGTAAGACTAAAACATTGGGAACTGCCTCAGAAAAGTTGCTTTTTTTCTTCTAAAACTGCTTCTTTTCTCAGCCTAGAGAAGACGAAAAGACAGGAGAAGACGACACACAGAAATCGACATTTTCTCCGGTAAAACTACTAAATCCTTACATCTTTACATTGTCGATGGAATCTACTTGTCATACCTCTTCGATTCATTGTATTGTTGTGAACAAAAAGAATGATTTTTATCGAATACTCTATCTCTCTCACTCACATCGATTCAAAATGTGTTATTGTGAAGGAAAAAAATCGGTTTTTGAAAAATGGGTTTTTGGAAAAATCTAGGATTTTCTGGGTTTTTCTCCCTCATTCTCTTTTGGGGCTTTATATGTCTGTATATCTAAAAATGGGGGGGGGGGGGAGAATTAGGGTTTTGGAAAAATAGAGTTTTTGGAAAATTATGGTTGCGTATCTGTTTGTATGGGTTATATCCGTCTGTTTCAATAAGGAAAAATATTCAAAGCAGATTCGCTAGATATATGGGTTATTACAATGAATGTAAAATTTATAAGAATTTTCAAACATATGTTTACACTAACACAGTTTTATTGTTTTTTTGGGTTTTGCAATGAGATGGCTAATCCAAAGAATGATTTATTCTCAGTGTATCTCGCCATATCTGATATATACACTCAGGTGCTGATAAATCGAGATAAGGAATCGGCTCCATCGGCTGCTCCAACAGAGATTTATACAACAATGTATCGATCATGTGTTTGTGTTGGATTTCGTCGTTATCTTTCATGGATCCTGACAGAGTATTGCGAGCTGATGCAAATTGCACCAAGCCAGTTGGTTCTCTGAGCTTGGGGATTGATACATGCTCTGCAAGTCTTGTCCGACCTATCTGCATTGATATCTCCTGGAAAATGGTGGCACACTCGTTTTGCCTTGTTAGCGTTGAAGGGAATTCCCGAAGATTCAACCTTCAACTTCGCGAAGGTGAAAGCTCTTCTGATGATCCTCCAATATTGCTGGATGCAAGTGCTGATGGTGGAGAATACTTCTATTTCTTCCACGATGGAGTTGGAAGTGTCCGCAGCTGCTGGTCAGACATAGGTATGGGAACTTTATACCCACTGTATTATAAAAAGTGTAAAAATGGCTTATAAAAAATGTAAAAAAAGGCTTATAAAATTATGTATAAAAGGCTTATAAAAGTCTGTAAAAAGATTTATAAAAATTTATACCCACTGTATTATAAAAAATGTAAAAAAAGATTTATAAAAATTCTGTAAAAAAGGCTTATAAAAGTTTGTTTGCCTTTTTGTTATGTAGGAGTTGTACCAGCGGATGTGATTCCTGATGAATCGTTCCCTGATGTATTCTACGAGCTGGATAAAAGTTACATGAACACTGCCTTATTGCTGCATCCATATATTGTGGACAGAACTTCACCAGATACGTCTCTCATTGAGCCATTCATCCCCCCAATGTGAGCCCCGCTATAAAATATTTGCATAGCAAAAATATAGTAGTTCTTGTTAAATTTTTAATACTATGAAACTTCATTGCAGATAATTTGGACCTTTTGAAAGCAGCGCTTAGAATGTATAATTTTTTTCAAGAAGTTCCGGATGAAAGTTCTGATGAAGAGGACAATGAAAACCCTCCACCTGCGCATGCGCCTGCTCCTGGAAGTTCCTCTCAGGTTTGTGCAGTGGGTATAAATTTTTATAAGTCTTTTTACATATAACACAGAATTTGCTCTCTTCTTATTTGTTTTGTTTAGATGCTTGTCCAGGCTATTCAACTATCAGTGTTGCTTCGTGAACAGAAATATTTGATGGCAGAAATTCAAGCAACCAAATACCGGTTAGAAAAACTTCAGCCTCGCTATGTCCAAGTTCAACATTCTCTTCATGGAAGTCGCCCGACAAACGAATCTGAATGCTCAAGGAATGTAAGAACCCGCCCGACAGACGAAGGTGAATGCTCAAGAAATGTAAGAAATTGTCGGTCTCAGCGGTCTTCTTTGTTTTTTCATCTATCTCAACATATTGATGCTTTGTAAAAAGCACGATAACATGTTATTTTGTTGTAGGAACGTATCTGTCTATATTATTATAAAGTATTTTAACGGATTTTATAAAGATGTTTAAAAGGATGTTTAAAGGATTTTATAAGGATGTTTAAAGGAAAAGCAATTTTATAAAGATGTTTAAAGGATTTCATAAGGATGTTTAAAATATTTTAAAATAATATTGTACAGTTTTATACAGAAAATAAAACATACGCAGATGTTCACTGTGAAGAATTGGAGTGTGAAAAGACTAGAAAAGGTAAAAGACCAAATATGCCTCGTTACCATTAGATGCAAAATAAAAATGTTCAATAATCATAAAACCTCTGCTTTTCATCCAATAAAATGCAAAAATAAAAATAAATGGAAATAAATAAAAAGTTTGTATCTTAGAGAAAGTTGGATAAAAAAAAATATTCAGTTGATTGGATTAACACAACAGCTTTTGTTGTGCTAAAGATTGCCACACCTACCACATTTGTAAGAATTGGCATTAGTTCGAGTCTTTCCAAACTCCCAACCGTAAGGTATCCTTTTTTTCTTCCGTCTGCCACTAGGAACACGAGCTGTAGGTGGCCGACAAACAAGACGAGCAACATCATTTGGAATGTCCCAAAACGTCCTATCACCAACTAGATGAATAATTTCTGAATATGCTAACTTCCACCTGCAAGTGTAATATTTATAAAGTTTATAAGGTATTTTAACGGTTTATAAACAGTAACCAAAAAAATAATTTAAAAATACCTTTCAGTAGAGTAAAATTCTTTAACATAATCGTACTCATTAAGCTTGCCATGTTTTGCAGCCGATATTGCGTGAGAGCAAGGGAATTTTTCTATATCAAACATACCACATGTGCAAGACTTTGCCGCAAAATTCACAAGATGTATAAGGCGATCTTCTTTCACCTCAAACTCAAAATCATTAATTTGACCAACTTCAAGATTGCGTGAGACTTCAGCACATTCTGTCTTCATCCTTTTCACCACATTCTTAGTAACAGAATGCCTAAAATTACTCGCCTCCTCACGTCGCTCATGAAACCATCTTGTGAGAATAGATCTAATCGTGTCAAGAAGACATGCTATAGGATAATCACGACTCTCTCTCAGCATGGAATTCAAAGATTCAGCCAGGTTTGATGTCATGATGTCGTATCGATTGGCTGGTGCATGAACCCGTGACCATTTTGTAAAACCAACTTTCCACAGATAATCTGCCATTGTTGGATTTGCGAGCATGAGTTGGCTGAAAAGAATACAGAAAACAATGTGTTAAAAATTATAAGGTTTATAAAGATTTTGTAAGGATATTGAACGGTTTATAAAGACTATTTGTAAACTATATTTACAGATTTATAAGGTTTATAAGGATTTTTTAAAGATATTAAACACTTTATAAACCTATTTGTAAGGATTTTGTTATAAATAACTGTTGACAAATCCGTAAAAAAACCTTATAAATATATAATCACATACCTGAAAGTTGCATCAAAGTCATGTGTTGTATAAGCATTAGATGCCATTACAGCTACATGAACAAGTGAAGAATTATGAAATTTGGATTCGAGATTTTTTCGCAAATGAAAATTGCAGATACCGTGATGAGCAAGTGGATAATTCTTCAGATGACCGTTCTCAATAGACAGCGTACGATCAGACACAAATACTAAATCAGGCTCGTCAGGGATAACAGTCTTCAACATCTTAAAAAACCAGTCTCATGATGCATCATTCTCAAAATCCATTATGCCAAAAGCAATAGGGTACAACTGGAAATTCCCATCTTGCGCTGAAACACCAAGTAATGTCCCTCTGAAATTTGCTTTCAGATGTGCACCATCAACCACTTTCCTCAACAACCTAAACCCTCTAATTGATGCACCAAAAGCCAGAAATCTATATTTAAACTTGTTGCAAGTACTAACCTCTAAATCAGTCACAGTACCGGGATTCTTTAACTTTATCATGTGAAACCACCTCGGTAGCGATTCATAACCATCAACTGGTGTTCCCCTAGCAAGATCGGTTGCATGCTCTTGAGCTCGCCACGCCTTTGCAAAAGGAATCCCAAGTCCAAAATCATGCCTAAACACCTCCATCATCTGTTTAGGTTTAAGTCCACTCTTCCCTCCATCGAAATGGTGACTTATCATCTCGCATAATGTTTTTGCTGTTGCTTGACGATGATTAAAATTACTTAACGAGCCATCGCAACTATGCTCATCCGTTATGTTGCGAATCACAAAACTATCTGAGGCATGAAGCCTAGTTGCGCGCAACCTCCAACTACATTCGCCATCAATGCACTTTAGCAAAATCCTAAAACTGTCTGATTTGTAAGTCTTAAACTCAAAGCCTTTCTTCATTGCATACGCCTTCAATGAACTACACAAATCATTTTTGCTCTTGAAACTCATCCCACAACACATCTCATTACCATTACTAGATGAATTTGAATTTGAAGAACCACTTTCACCAAACACGCTCTACATAAACACAAAAAGCATAAGCAACTTCAGTGTATTAGACATTTTATAAGGATTTTGTAAGGATATTAAACGCTTTTGAAACTATTTTGTAACCTATCCTTACAAAATTTATAAGGTTTATAAGGATTTTGTAAGATTTTTAAAAGCTTTCTGAAACTATTTATAAGGATTTTGTAAGGTTATTAAATGCTTTCTGAAACTATTTTGTAACCTATCCTTACAAAATTTATAAAGTTCATAAGGATTTTGTAAGGTTTTTAAAAACTTTCTGACATTGTATGTAACATAGATTTACAAATTTATAAGGATTTTGTAAGGTTTTTAAAAGTTTTCTGAAACTATTTATAAGGATTTTGTAAGGATATTAAATGCTTTCTGAAACTATTTTGTAACCTATCCTTACAAAATTTATAAGGTTCATAAGGATTTTGTAAGGTTTTTAAAAGTTTTCTGAAACTATATGTAACATAGATTTACAAATTTATAAGGTTTATAAGAAATTTGTAAGGATATTTAACACTTTATAAATATATTATTATAAAGATGTTTGTACAAAAAATACCTTGTTTGGAATGTGAGATACAGGAGCAGGAGCCGGAGGAGGAGCAGGAGCCGGAGGAGGACCGGGGGTGGGAGGAGGAGCGGGACGAGGAGAAGGAGAAGAGGCAGTAAACTGATCTTCGTTTCTAGTTTCGATGTTGTTTTGCTCTGTCATTTGATATGAACTTATTTGTGCCTCTCACAAAAAACAAACTTGTTATTGATTGCTAAAAAACAGGGCCACCTATTCTACATAAAAAGAGTTATCAAATCATTCCTCATCCACAGAAACATATAAGTGAATGCGCCCTTCATTCTCAACAAACTTCTTCATGAACGCCTGCAATTACTTGTTGTTCCTAATATAATTTGGAGGAAAATGTGTTCTATCTGGTAACATGTAACTAAGTTTCAAAGAAGGCCCGCAAACATCAATGCCAAAATCTTCTGACACAATCTGCAATAAACCACTAAAACTAATATCTTCATCTACAATGCTAAGAGATGCTCCCCTTTCAACATCGAACATAAACTCCCAATGGCTATCGTCCGTCATCTTCCAAATTTACACACAAATAATACATCTCCACCATTACGGCCTGTTAAAGAAATCAATGATGATTTATAAAGATTTTATAAACAATTTGTAAGGTTTTTTAATAGTTATCAATCAGCAAGAGAAACAACGTTATAGGCTTAATTGTTAATCGATTAAGCTTGCTCAACCGCCTGTTATGTTGATCTCCTATGTTTTATAAACAATTTGTAAGTTTTTTTAACAGTTATCAATCAAAAGAGAAACAAAGGTTATAACCTTAATGATTTGAGACGGAATTACGACTTCCCCGACGGAGGCGATTTCCCAGACGGAGGCGATTTCCCAGACGGAGGCCATTTCCCGACTTCAAATCGAATCGGAGAGGGAAATATCAGATCGGAGAGGGAGAGATCAGATCGCAAACAAAAAGAGAGAGATCAAATCGAAGAGAGACAGAGAGATCATAGATTGGAGATCGGAGAGAGAGACAAATAGAGAGTGAGAGATCGAGATCAAATTGGATAAAGAGATCAAAATCGGAGAGCGAGAGGGGGAGATAAAGAGAAAGAACGAGATATGGTGTTTTACAGAGAGGAGGGTAATTCAGGAATCTGAGAATGGGAAGGTAGCATTTTTGTAAAAATTGCAAAAATGTGGCATTTTTGTAAAGTGGCATGGAGCATGTGGCATATCTTAAAATTTCTCTAACTATATATGGTTATTAATTTATACTATTATTGAGACTATATTTTATATAATAGTTTCAAAAAAGTTATTATTTTATTTAATCGAATTTTTATAATTTTTATATTGTTCTGAATCGGAACTAGAAAAATTTATTAATTTATGATGATTATTAATTTATAGAGTATTAATTTATGGAGGTTTTTACGGTATTGATTTCCACTCTTTCTTAAAAATATTTGAGCAAGTCGATCGGTTTCTTATGTTACCGGCGGAGTTGGGTAATTGTACCGGAAATTAGTCGCACAAAAAATAAAATTTTAGATTGGGTTCGGTTTAGTATGGTTTAATGGATGAAGATTTTGAAGGAGCAGAGAAACAAAAACAAATTTGGGGGTTACGCAACGCTTGGTGAAAGGAATCGATGTTGGTTGAATCGAATAGCGGAAGCTTGTTTTAGACTGATGAGAGAATATTTTGATTTTGCCTTGAGAGAGAGAGAGAGAGAGAGAGAGAGAGAGAGAGAAATCGATCTGAAATTTCTTCTTCGTTAAGAGAGATTTTGTGGATCAGCGATGGGTTACGCATGGGCGATCTTCGAGGGGATGCTTGTGATGGGATCACTGTGTCTCTTAGGATCGGCCGGTCTCTGGTTCCTCAACCGGAGGCTTTACAAGGAGTACGAAGAGAAGCGAGCCTTGGTTCAGATCATTTTCAGCGTCGTTTTCGCCTTCTCTTGCAACCTCTTGCAGCTCGTTCTCTTCGAGATCATCCCTGTTTTATCTAGAGAGTAAGCTTTCTCCACATCAAATTCCACTCTTGTAATTACGCTTCTTCATAAGCCGAGTAGGTAGTTTTGTTGTTCTCTCTGGTTTAATTGGAAGTCTCTAATTGGTTGCCCCAATTGATGTTGTTGTTCAACCTGGAAACACTGGTCTCGACCCATCCCAAACACTGAGATGTCAAGTATTGCAATTTCATGATTAAGCACACACCTGGAAGAAAGAAGTGTTTCCAGGTTGAGCAGCAACATCAATTGGGGCAACCAAACCCACACGAGTAGGAGCACCAGCTAGTTCATGTGTTGTACAGGTTGGAGTCTTCAGAAGCTGAAAAATTTCTTGCAACTGTTTAGTTGCACCTCTCAGATGAATGATAAAACAGTATTTGATTCTTCCTCTGTTTGATGTGGAAATGTGTAATATCGTAGATGAATTCTGTCGTTTGACATAATATTTATTAAAGCCTTGTGAATATATATATTCATTGAGATTTGTCAATTACATCATTGAGTTCTGCATTTTATCTGAGACATATCATGAGACCTGTAACGTTTCTTTATGAGCTAGCAAATAGTTGAAGCCTTGGAACTTTCTCTTGAGATTTGTTTTGATTTGCAGGGCAAGGATGGTTAACTGGAAGGTGGATCTCTTTTGTTTGATTGTGCTCCTTGTTTTCATGTTACCGTATTATCATTGCTATTTGATGCTTCGCAATACTGGTAAGCCTTCTCCTTATGCCAGCTCTGTTTATATTTATGATATTCATGTTCTTCGTTTTTCCTTTTCGATATTAAGTAGAAGGTTAGTAGTAGCATTATTGTTCGTCAATGTGTCATTTCAGGCTTCCTATGAATTCCTAAAATGGTTTGTGTATGCTACTAACCTGGGATCAACAGTTCTGTGCTTATGATGGACATTCTTTTGCTTCATCAATTTATCTTTTAGAAATAATATGGGGCCTACTGACTGATATTGTATTTGATCTTTGGCTTAAATTGATTTCAGGTGTAAGAAGGGAACGTGCTGCTGTTGGGGCATTGTTATTCTTAACAGCGTTCCTTTATGCTTTCTGGCGCATGGGTATTCATTTTCCTATGCCTTCGCAAGACAAAGGTACCTCTTTGAGTTTATGCACCCTCTCTCTCTCTTCAACACTGTATAAGCAAGAAGCAAGTTGATCTAAAGTTTCAATTAGATCTTATTAACGTTGTTATGAACAATGTGTACTTCTGAATGTCTTAACTTGAAAGGAGAATGTGAGCATGTTGACGCTGATTATGATTGCCTAACTGTAGAAAGTACCTTCAGAAGAAACAGAATCAACCATTCTACCTTCTTTATGCTTGTGTCTGTTTCTGCTTGACAGTAGCTAATTTATTAAACCCTCTCGTCTTTTTTTATTGGCTGCTTAAAATCTTGTAACTGCATGGTGGACTACTTGACTTAAATACCTTTTTTATCTTGAAAGGGTTTTTTTCAATGCCTCAACTGGTCAGCAGAATCGGGGTTGTTGGTGTGACCCTCATGGCCGTCTTATCGGGTTTTGGAGCTGTAAATTTGCCCTACAGTTATATATCGCTCTTCATTAGGTATTCGTATTTCCCTATATTATTCAAGTTTTCTTCTAAGGCTGGTATATTATTGCTATATATATATATATATAACTGTTATTATATCTCTTCTTCTGTTTGTGCTTTAGTCTTATTGCGTTTGCTGGTTAGTTTTGTCTTGACTATCAATAGAGCATTTTCCTATGGTGGCGCCATTAACTGGGATGAACAATTAGATAGACATAATTAGCACTGCATATGTCAATTGCCACTTTATATTCTTTCTGAGAGGAGACAAAGAAAAATTGGACCTAGGAGCAAATTAAATTTAAGTAAGGAAAAGATACTGAGTTAATGTGGACAAAAATATGTTAAGAAACTGCACATTGTGGGAACTTAAATACTTATTCTTTGATGAGGCAGATGGTTCTTTCAGTTTTGATTCAGAGTAGCTGAACTCTGAATGAAGCGTTTCATCTTCTGTGATTAAATGGATTCTACTCTAATAGAAGAGCAATTGGATTGGAAAATTTGTGATCTAACAGCACGTTTTCCTGTCTCTGTTCTCTTTGGAAACATATAGGGAGATTGAAGAATCAGAAATAAAATCGTTGGAAAGGCAACTGATGCAATCAATTGAGAGTTGCATAGCTAAGAAGAAGAAAATCGTTTTATGTCAAGTGGAGGTGGAACGAAGTCTAGTATCAGAAGAGGTATGTTTCTTTCTTCTATTTCAGCTTACTCCATATGTAATTCTGCTGTAAAGTTTCATATTCTTTAGCTTTCTGTATTGGGTTAAGATTTTTTATCAGGTCTGTGTATTTTTGTACTTTTATGTCAAAATTCTCATCAGACTCTGAATGACTTTTGTATCATAACACTTATTTTTCTATGCATTAGGCAAAATGCCATAGAGACAATTTTCCCACGGTAATTTTGTTAAATGTAGACTGATAAGAGATATTTTGTAACATGCATGTTGATAAATTAACATGCTTCATATATATAGAACAATTATGCTTTTCTCTTTATGCTAATTCTGAATTGAACTTAGGAAAGTAATCATCTGGTTCTTTTGGCTTCCAGCATCAAAAGGGTAAATCTTTCTTTAGAAGATTTGTTGGGACTGTTGTGCGGTCGGTTCAAGATGACCAAAAGGAGCAAGGTCAGTTTATATGTTTTAGTTTTAGATGCAGTTGTGCCTGCACAATATCTTCCTAGGAATGATTTTACATGTGCACTTTCTATGACTCCATTAGGTTTGACTTTATGTGAAATAAACCATCTAAATTCATCTGACAGAACAAATTTTCATCTTATTTCTGTGAGCTGGAAAAATCTTTACGTTTTGATAAAAATGAAAAAAAGATAGGGTTCTCTTGAGCACCTTACTCCTTATATTGGCCGCCAGTGCTAATAAAGAGCAGAATGGCAAAAAAAGTCCATATTACTCTGGTTTTCAAAGTGCTAATTTATTTATTTGGTGTCATCAGGAGATCATCATCCACCGTAGGCTAATATAGCATATTTTAATAGTAAACACAGATAAGATGGCTTTAACAATGTAAAACATGAGAATGGTTTGCTTGTGTTAGGTGGTGTTGGCTAGGGTAGAATGAGAATGAGGTTAGATTTTTTTTTTACTATTTATTTGTGGCTATATGCTACTTTTTGAGTAGTTAAACCAACAACATTGCGAAAAAGAGGAACTACAAAACAACAGTTTTCTTACCAAAGAGGGTTGCGTTCATAGGATTTTACTTTACAAATGAGAATTTTTATTTAGTAAAGATGTGTATTCAAGTAACTTGAGATCAGTTCAGCCCCTGCTTATTGCTGGGATGATAACGTTGTTACAGTTTTACCACTGTTACCAGAGTCAAGGTTAGCATAGGATCATGTATTTTCCTTAAAAAATTTAAAGTGTACATAATAAGATGTGGTATTCAGCATATTAATTACTATCTGTATCTGGTGATATCTCCCCAAATTCATTGATATTTTTCTTTTGCAGATATAAAACTAATGGAGGCGGAAGTGGAAGGTTTAGAAGAGCTGTCTAAACAGCTATTCTTGGAAATTTATGAACTCCGTCAAGCAAAGGTTCCCTTTTAGCACTGTGCCATTAGTTTTTATTTAACTACCGAATTCTGCTCATTGGCATGGCAATGACATCTCTGACTAAGTTATCTATTACTTAGGTTGTTACTTGGTGGTCATGTTACTTTGTCATAGAAACATTTTATAGCACTTATTTAACTTCATCCCATTTGTTAGGATGCTGCTGCTTTTTCTCGAACTTGGAAGGGTCATGTGCAGAACTTACTTGGCTATGCATGTTCTATTTACTGTGTGTATAAGATGTTAAAGGTAAATTTTGTTTGTCTTTATGTAAGATGTTAAAGACTATGTTAAACTTTTCCGCATGCGTGACAATGGAGTCCTGTGGTCAGTGTTGGTTTCTATTATAGATATTTCATGCAGAGTTCAAACTTAAGGAGTTCCTAGTCTGAGCTTCTTTACTTCTTGTAAAGAGGAGAGCTTTCTCTATGCATAATGGACATCTTACAAAATTTTCAAAGATCTCTATTGATATTTAGATTTAAACTTTGTGAATTCCTTTTTGTCATGTGGTTCTGGGATGCAAAGTTTGTAGCTGTTCTCAGGACATTAATGGTTTATTAGATGAAACGTCTTTGACATCTCTTGTTAAATGTTTTCTCAATTGTAAGTGTCAACCAGTATTTCTAACTTATCTGTTTTTCCTTTGTTTTTCTGCAGTCTCTACAAAGTGTCGTTTTCAAGGAGGTATTCTCATGATCATGTTGTCTTATACATTTTGTGATGATTGCTTGCATCGTTATCTTCATGTATTTACATATTTACGACATGGAGTAGTAATCAGCTTGTTTACAGGCGGGCACAAAAGATCCTGTCACGATGATGATCAGCATATTCTTGCAGTTCTTTGATATAGGAGTAGATGCGGCATTGCTCTCACAGGTTTACTTGACTCTGCTTCTTTGATGTATGGAATATTAAACCCAATGAAATGAAACTAGGCTTGTTAATACTGTTTCTCCTTCCAAATGAAAAGCTAAAGGGCTTATTTTTCTTCAGTAATAACTGTACTCTCATAGGGCCTTTGATGGGATGTAAATTTTGGCATATGTGGAGGTCACAGTTTTCTTAGACGTTGTTATAGTAGATTACTTTTTATATTGAAAAAAATGCTTGTATGATCTTCAAATCATCCTTACGAGTCTATTGGTTGCCCAGGATAGTGCAACTTAGGCCTGATTCTGTCTCTCTTTATCAATTTCAGTATATTTCCCTGTTATTTATTGGGATGTTGATCGTGATATCAGTGAGGGGATTCCTGACGAATCTGATGAAGGTAGGGTTCTGACTTTTTTCTTTAAAATTTCTTCCATTCATCTTGATACTGTCTTCCATGTTATCCACTAATTTTGGAACTTTAGTGTATGGAAAACCATCTCTCAAACTAACACCTAGTCTGGAAAACAATCTCTCAAACTAACAGCTACTCTCAAGTTAGAGTGATTTAATCGAGTATTTGTGGCAGTAGCATTATGATTCTACTCAATTTAAACCCAAACTGATTTTAAAAAACAAATTTCTATATACTCAATTGATGGCTACTTGGTTTGAGTGAAACATTACTGATGAGATAATGGAAGATTTTTGTTTTGAATGCTGTTATAAGTTTTGGTGAATGACTTTAGGAGTTTTTTGGACCGTACAGTTCTTCTTTGCAGTCTCAAGAGTAGGAAGTGGATCTTCAAGCAATGTTGTGCTTTTCCTATCTGAAATCATGGGAATGTACTTTTTGTCTTCCATTCTTCTTATAAGAAAAAGCTTGAGAAATGAGTACAGGTACGCCGGTCTTAAAGTGAAGATAATACTAGAATGATGAATTAGTTGCTGTCTGCATCGTTGTACACATTGTTTCTTGTGTGCAAAAGATGGAAAACTGGATTATAATTACTGAAGCTGTTTTGTTGGTGCAGAGGGATAATAACAGATGTACTAGGCGGAGACATTCAGTTTGATTTCTATCATCGATGGTTTGATGCAATCTTTGTGGCCAGCGCGTTTCTCTCTCTGCTTTTGCTTTCTGCGCACTACACATCTCGTCAAATCGATAAACACCCAATTGACTAAGCAAGCAAGCATATGTAAGTGTTCCCTTGCATTGAGAGTTTGATTAATTTTTGATATACATGAAAAAAACTTGAATCAGTTATTCGTGGCCTAGCATTGACTTGTGTACATGTTCTTGCTTTGAAAGCATTAGTCTTGAGTTTCGTTTTTCTTCCTCGATGTGTGTGGATTAGTTGTAAAGAGAATGAAGATTATATAGAGTTTTCTGGCTTTTTTTAGCCAGCCTTTGATTTATTTTTTTTTTTTTTTGATACATTATCTTTGATGCAATACTTTTGATTTTGAAAAAAGGAAAAGAAAAAAAAGAGTAGTGTGGCCACAATGATTTCATGAGGCATTTGACTTTTATTTGGTGTGAGATTATTGTACTAGAGATAAAGTTAGTAACCCACATACCAACTACAAATATTTTGTTATCACAGTGTTGGGTTCAATATCTACTTCACATTGTATATTTTGTTCAATACGGATTTCGGTTCAGAAAGTAAATAAATCCATAGAAAACTACAAAAGAGATATACACAGCCTTGGTAAGACACGAATTTAGAACAAATTTATACATTCTTTAATGATTAGCTAAAGCTTCGTTGTAATTAACTTCATGTTCTAGCTATAAGCTGTTATGAAATTTGACCACTCTGAACTAAGTAGCTAGTAGGCTTTGGCTTTGCCGTCAAAAATCTTATAAACGGAAATATTATTATTACTCTTCGTCGGGTCGTCAAAAATCCAATACTTTTATCATCTCTTAATCACATTCACTGCTACTTATTATATATACATTACGTGTGGCGAAAGAAACAAAAGTTTAATGCGTAACTCATATCATGGAATTTCGACATTGGAGAGATATAGTGATAAAAAAAAAAAAAAATTAAGAAGGGAGACTTTTCACTACATTTTTCTGTATAAAATTAGAATTCTGTCACGACAACAGTTGGTATGATCCTGCTGGATAATGGAACAATCATATGAGTCAATAGCAGAAAGCCATAAACTAGGGTTGGGCAAATTATCCCTTAAATTCGTTTTAAATCGGTATTTGTTTTGATTCGATCCGAAAAATCCGAATATCCGTTATAAATCAAAGCGAAGCAAATATTAAAATTTAGTATCCGTCTAAAGTTAAGCAAATCACAAATACTAATTTAAAAAATCTGAATATCCGATCTGATCCATATATTACATATATATACATATAATATAATAGATTTATAACGTATATTTACATGTTTAGACTTTTAAAATACATTTGGCGAAAATCCTCTATATATTAATCGAGGAGACACTAAGATGAAAAATATTATGTGTCAATTAATGAGGATTTTAAGGAAGATGTTATTTAAATTAATTAATGAGAACATTTCAATTAACTAATGAGAACATTTAAATTAACCAATGAGAACATTTCAATTCTAACTATATGTCATGGTGAAAATTTATACATATTCTTATTAGTTTTATAACATAAGCAATGTTTTACAAATCTAAACCCAACTAAATGTAATATTTTAGACTTACCATTCATCTATTCAATTTTTTTTTATATATTAAGAAGCTTTTTATTATATCTGTAACAATATTATTTATTGTGTATATATGTATATATTTTTTTTAAGTCTGGATTATTATTTTTTTATTACAAATTATGAAAATTGTTACAAAGACTATTCTACAACGGACAATTTACTCCGACCCTATTAGATCCACGACATACGGCACTTCCTGCTCCATGCTCATGATGGAAATCTTCTACCTTTATTGCGTGGAATCAGGACGGTTCTAATTGCACAACGCTGGAGATCTCATGTAAGCTTGCCTCCATTAGTCTGCATATTTTGTTAATAAATCACATCATCTGGGATTCGAACCTCATACCTCCGGGTGTAGAAACATTAATTAATCCTTGGTTAAACCATTGGGTTAAGATGAGCTTCCGAATGTATATATTTATTTAGATTAATATAATATATACAAATATTTTAATTATGATAAGCAATTATATATATATAACTACACATACAAATATTTACACATTTCATTATTGGAAACATATATTGTTTTCATTAGTTATATTATATCCGACAAATTCATATAAATCCAAAATTTATCTGATTTATCGCATGCTCTATAATTTACACGAATAATAAAAATCAATTTTTACTTTTAAAATATATTTAAATAAATAACATTTGCATATGTTTTGATCAATTTTGCACATAGTAATATTAAAAGTAATGGCATGAAAATATGGTTGATCAAAATTTAATTTTATTACATTTATGCACAATGCATATCATTTTGTACGTTTATTAATATTAGAAATCATATGCATTGTCATACACTTTTAAATATTAAAATCGACTAAAAACATATCAGTCATTTAATCTCACGCTTGGCGTAGGTCAAAATCTAGTATTTATATTAAAAATAGATAGATACTAGCTTTTTAGTTGAAATATATTTTGCTTCTTATCTGTTTTTCTTAAATAAAAAATATATGTTTCACTTTTCACTATTTTAATATTCCATATTTCATTTTTCTTTAATTATATAGAATAAAATTAGATAATTTCATACTTTTTTGTTAGTTAGTTTAAATATTATATTAAATCAATTTAAAGAAAAAGAATATGGTGTTTGTTATAAACTCATTATGTGGATGTCCATTATAGGTCCATATTCTAGAACCTTCTAGACTTACCTCTTCTCCAAGTTGTACTTTCTCCCCAAACTTTGTAACCCTATATATACTCTGTATTATTCATGAAATAAGATAACACAATTCCTTCTCTCTTTCCCTTATTCATAACACGTTATCAGTACGATAGTCTAGCCGTCTGAGCAAAATTCAAAAAATCCTAACCACTGAGTAAACCCTAACCGACTAAGCAAACATAAACGGCCGCCGAAATTTCTAGCCAACATCTTTGGTCTCTCTCCGTTTCCAATCTCCGATCTGACCACCACCATGCTGGATAGGCAAAACCCTAACCACCTTCGTTACGTCTTCGATCTCAAATCTGTTCTTTCTCCATGGAGTCGGCATCTCCGATCTCTAATAATGAATCCAACGTCCATAGCCTTTAATAAAGTAAGTATTATTCCATCAAAGAATTAATCGCCTAATTACATTATAAATCAACACGTACATGCTTTGATGTTACTCTACTTTTTCTAGTTTGAGAATCATTTATTAGAAAATTCATAAGAGAATCGTTCGCTGATTTGGTAATATGGAAATCATTAATTTGATATGCATCACATGAATATTTTATAATTCGTTGATTTGGTAAACTAAAATAATGGACTAAATTTGATTATTTTAATCTCTATTGATGATGCGGCCTCACGTTTATTCGGTTACTGTTAACATATTGATGAACTTGTTTTATAATTTGAACTGGTTTAGTAAATTGAGATCCATAATTTCTTGAATCATGATGATTTATTCACGCTTAATTACTTGGATTCATGGTTTTGATTAAACAAATTTTGTGAGATCATTATTGCTTCATTATGTTAAAGAACGAAACATGTTTTATTGAGATATCATAACATGCTCTATTGCTCTACTTTTTGATTATAGAGATCTATTATATTGGTTTCGTTTAACATTGGTCTAATTGTAGTTTATAATCATCACTTTGCTACAAACTGTTAAATCTTTAATCATTGGTACTACCGTGGGTTTAACTTTGTAGACTTTATTAAGTTTTAGAACTATGATGTACTATATTGTGATGAGATGGTTATATGATATATTGGTAGAATTTGTCGGGTTTTTTTTCCGACAAAATTCATGAATCACACACATCTCATGGTCTATTCCGTGAAGTGAATGTGACATATTAGAGAGAAAAATAAAAGATTACTTTAGAGTGACTATAAAAGTTTTCTTGAGGTTTCTTTCAAGAACTTAAATTCTCAATAAAAGTACGAAAAGAAAATAATAAGAAGTCGATTATAGTCTATTTTCTGAAGTGAATGTGATTTCTTATATAAGATCACACTAATGCACTAAGCCAAAGAAGTGGTTATAGAAAATTTCTTGAATGGTCAATATCGAGATCAAAGAGTTTCTATCAAGAACTCATATTTTCACCAGAAGTAAGAAAATAAAGATGATACTATACAAGATAGTACAAGAAACATATTGAATGCTACAGAAGAGCATATGTATATTAATGCTCCAGAAGAGCGCAAAGATTGCCTACAGGATCTAAATGAAAGAATTTAGTGTGAATTCAATATTAAGAAGTATAAAACTTAGTGAAAGATCCTAAAGAGCATATATAAAATTTGCCTATGAGAACGCGATTTAAAATCATTGATGCGTTATACTCTCCCAAATCTCAAGTATTAAAGAATGTTGTTGATTCTAGAGTGGCAATTCGAGATTGATGAACCTGAAGTTTCACCATCTCAAGGGGGAGAATTAAAGAATTATGTTCACTAAGTCTTCGAACAATTCTCAAAGGAAAAGTGTGATCACAAGAATGTGATAGTTAAGACTACAAGATTTGAAGTCTGTAAGTGAATTTAACTCAGTTATATTGAGAGAATATCTTTAATGAGTTGTTGATGAGAAATCATGATTCATGTATGGTTAGTTTTGGTCAATTCACTAAAGTGAATATGATATCTTACATATAAAAGAAAAGACCAAATAAAATTCACCGAGAAAATGGCTACTAAGTGATAGCCTCACTTTTGATTTCCGGAAGTAATTTTAATTACGATATCCCTTGAAGGGAGTAAATGATTAGCGAAGTAAAGTAAACCAGAAGTTTACTAAGAATGTAAATGTTTTGTTTAACCGGATTGGTCATCCTGGTTTAATGATGATGCGAGAAAACTCATGTGGACATTCTATGAAGAATTATAAGTTTCTTCTTAATGATTTATCATAGATTACTTGTTGAGAAAGCAATACGATAATGTGACTTTCACCAGATAAAAATATTTTGGAATCTAACGGAAATGTAAAATATATACAAGAAAATGGTTATGGGCTGATCACCCACCATGTGAAATTTTAGATACCTTATGGTTCTAATAGACGCATCGATTCAGTGGACGCATTGACTCGATTGACGCATAAAGTCAATGGATACATCGACTAGATATTCACATTTATCCTTGTCATCAAACCGCAACCTGAAGTTTGTGAAGTTATTTGATATATATTCATTTCAAAAAAAAAAAAAAATTTGATATGATAATGCTGGTGAGTTCATACCAATAGTCCATTGGAATAAGTGTTGAACATCCTAAGTTCATGTTCATACACAAAATGTTTATACACAAAATGGTATAGTACATTTGATTCGCATCAAGCCAATGAATAAATAATAGTTCTCCCCATCAATATTGGTTTAGGGCAGAAACCAAAAAGTTCCCATATGAATCTTTGAATGTGAAAAGTGCTCCACCAAATCACTTTAAGATGGAACCTCAAAAGAGGATAAAAATATATGTTGGATATGAATGATACTAAGTATCTAGAGCCATCCCAGAAAGATTTATTTAAGGCTTTGTTTGAAGACTCTCATTTAAATGAGTCAGTTTTTCCAACATTAGGGGGAGAAAGTAAAATAGCTGGAAAAATATATAAGTATCTATGAATTATCAATGATCTTCGGACTAAATGATGAGAATTAGAAGTCCAAAAGATAATTCCAAATTTAGCGTATTGATTGCCAGACGCATTTACTGACCCAAATAGAGTGATAAAATCACCTATCCAGCTGTATATGCTCTAATTAGAAATAATGTCCTAGAAGGACAATATCAGACTGCTAGTGAGTCTAAAGATCGCATGAAGCGTGATAGACCTATTTGGTTTCAAATATAAGAATCCTCGTAAAAGAAAATGAGCAGATAATTAGAATGACCAGATCGAGGAAATAAAGATTTCGAATGATCTCCAGAAGAGACCGAATGATCTCTAGAAGAGACATAAACATGACGAATGAAAATATTCAAGTACTTGACAATGAAGAGAGCTAGCTAGCTATGTCATGTTTGAAATAGAATGGAACCAAAAAGCAAATCGACGTCGTAATATTTTGCATGCTATAAGCAGTTGATTTTATAAATAAGAAGAGGATCATGAAAGTCTATTGAAAAGTGTACACAAAGTAATGATTGGCCAAATGGAATAGAAAAAAAAATAGACGTTTAATCTCTTGCAGAGAATTAGACTAGTAGTCTATGCACGTGAAGTGTAAAACCAGTGGAAGATAAATGAGTCTTTGTGTGAAACAATAGTGAAATTGTCATAAAGACAATGAATATTTTATGAATGGATATGTTCTCTTGTGGTGGAAGCAATCCTTATAAGTCTGGCAATATGTTATTGAACACTGGATAATTACATATGATTGTAATCTTTGAAGGATGTAAAAGATACAATCCCCGAAAGATTAACGGTATCAGAATTATGTTCCCGGGAACTCTATTCAATCGAATGAATAGAAAATATGTAACATGGGGTATAATCATGTATTTATCAAAAAATTTTGATAAAGTGATTCTTAATTGAAGATCATCGAAACTCCAACAGAGTTATCACAAGTAGTACGATGATAATAATATATGATAAAAGATCAATAGATAATGATATTTATGAAAGTCCATAAGATTCAATGTAAGAAGATTTTGTAAATGATTTGCTATAATAGCAATGTATGTGATGATTTGAACACCACTAGAACTCCTTATGAGATTAATATCTGAAGAAAAGATTTGAGAATATACCTCGGAAAGTTAAATGTGTCTTCCGATATCTCAAGTTAAACATGTAGCGCAAAAGATATTATCTCAATAAATCCTTAGAGGATTTTACAGAAAATGCTCATATATGTTTGGTCCTGAAATACCATACATAAAATGCAATGAGATTATGTATGATAAATGAAAAGATGGTATGGACCAGAAGTCCAATAATCTGAGATATCATATAACAATTATATGAGTTTTAAAGCTATGTTTATAGTAATTTCGAAAGATCGGAATTCATCTCTAGAAGAAGATGTTTCCGAGGGGGAGAAATATAATGATGAGCGTGGATGTACTCTTTTTCCCTTATCATAGTTTTTATCCCATAGGGTTTTTCTATGAAAGGTTTTTAACGAGACATCAAAAGAACACGCATATGATAGATAATTAAAGAGAAATGTTACTTTACAATGATATATGAAAGTCTATCAATCTCCCAAATGTATATCATACATTGATGATATCGAGAGAAACAAAGAGAATGATTAAGATAAATCATCCGAAAGACCTATGAGTTGCAGAAAAAAGGCGGTATACATGTTCTACAGATTCGTTCAAGTGTAGCTTTGGCGGACTTATTTTCAAGACACTTCCATTTAGTATTTTCAAGATGCAAGTTTAACATTTGGGTACGTCATCACAAATATATCAAAGTATGCACTCATCAGGGGGAGAAATAGCGCGTTACACTCTTTTTCCCTTAGCTATGGTTTTGTCCCAATTGGGTTTTCCTGGTAAGGTTTTTAATGAGGCAATATCTTAAGCGCATTAGGATTAATTTTACTATAATGACATCCAAGGGGGAGTGTTATAAACCCATTATGTGGATGTCCATTATAGGCCCATATTCTAGAACCTTCTAGACTTACCTCTTCTCCAAGTTGTACTTCCTCCCCAAGCTTTGTAACCCTACATATACTCTGTATTATTCATGAAATAAGATAACACAATTCCTTCTCTCTTTCTCTTATTCATAACAGTGTTCTAATTTTAGTTTTGTTTAAAACAATGCGTATATCTGCAAATATCCAGAAAATCCGGATATTCGCAATTTTGGATATTCGAAATTCTCCGAAGCAAAGTAAATCAAAAATTTAGGTACGTTACAAAAACAAATCGAATCACAAATACTGTCATGTATTTTTTTCTGAAATATCTGTTTTATGCCCAGCCCTAACCGAAACACTTGATCAAAATAGTGTTTTCACGTAATAATCATAAAACTAAAAAGTTAGTTTCAGTAAATTTAAGTACAATTTGTTACTTTTGTTATATTTTTAAACACGTCTCAAGTAATCAATTTTAAAAAGGTGAAAATTTGATGAAGGTTAAAATGTTTAGCATAGTTACATATTCGGAAACATGAAAAAATGTAGTAACATTTAGAATTATGTTATAATAGTCAATAAAAGTGGCTTCGAGAAGAATGATTCAGAGTCAAAAGATGCGTGCAGTTTATTATTTGTGTGGAGCCCACTGTCACTATGCATGCACAGTAACTTACTTTTCATTGTCTATATAAAGAGATTCGATCGATTGTAAATTCACAACATTCATACGAATAACAAGAAAAACATAATCTCTTTTGCTCTCTCTTATTTTCTCAGTATACTATTCCCACCGGGTATAAATTTTTCGCCTTCATTTATATTTATCGAAATAATAAATATTTCTACTCTTTTTATAACACGTTATCAGCACGATCACTCTAAAATTTCAACTTTCATATGTATACTTATTATATCCTATAGTGTGAGACTATTGTCTCTATAATAATTTATTTATTTATGTGGTTGTTTTACGCACCATAATTTATTTACTGCTTTATTTATGGTCGGTTAAACCGCCTGCTATTTTATTTATTTCTATGGCTGCTTATGCACCATAATTTATTTATTTACAGTTTTTAATTATTTATGGACGGTTGAACCGCCTGATTATTTATTTATCTATGTGGTTGTTTTACACACCATAATTTATTTATTTACTGTTTTAATTTATTTATGATCGATTGAACTGCCTGATAATTTATCTATAACATTAATCACTTATTTATTTATTAATTAACGTGGATGACTCTGTCACCATAAATCTGGTATTAAATTCTTGTTTATATTTTATAATTATTATATAAAATATTTAACGACTTATTTGATATTTTATCTGAAAATGGTAAATATAATAGACTGTTCTTTAAAGTTTTTCAGATCAATTTTTCCCTAAAGTTTTTACCCCCAACGGTCACAAAGAAATTTTTCACAAAATTTTTCAAAATTTCTTCACTTTCCAACGGTCATGAACAGTATTTTTCAATCTATAAATACACCCATTTTTCACTCTTTCAAAATCATTCAATCATTTCATCTTCTTTCAAACACTCCTACAAAATATTTTGATTCCAATTTTGATTCCGATTTTGTACGAAAAATGTTTCGATTGTTTTTAATTTTTATTATCGGTGTAATTCTTATGTCTATTTATGGTCTCTTCGTCGGGGAATTTACCCGCGAAGAATATATCATAAATATCGTTTTACTTTTTTTATGCTTTAGTGTTTACTGTAATTGTTATTATTATTCATGTAAGAGGTTTCTAAAAATCATATTGTAATTCTAATAAAATACTTTGATTTTGTTTTTAGAAATCAAATGGCCACCGTTGAGAAGCTTAAGTTTCCCGCTCTCAAAATTACTGGAGCTAATTATATAGCATGGACAACCGATGCAGAACTCTATATGGAATCGGAAAATTTATCCGATACCATCATTGAGGGAAATGATTCATCTGCCCAAGCTAAGGCAAAGGCAATAATATTTTTACGGAAACATTTGGATGAAAATGTGACGCATGACTATGCGCACATTAGAGACCCAACAAAGCTCTGGAAAGCTTTGAAAGAGAGGTTTGATAATCAGAAGGAGATAAATCTCCCTCATGCGATGGAAGAGTGGAAAAACCTGAGATTTCAGGATTTTAAGAAAGTGGAGGAATATAACTCTGCTATGTTGAGGATTGTATCACAATTAAATTTTTGTGGTAAACCTGTCACCGAAGCAGAAATGCTCGAAAAGACATACCTCACATTCCACAAAGAACATAGTGTCCTACCAGCAATGTATAGAAATTGCGGATACACAAGGTTCTCTGAGTTAATTGTTACACTCATCATCGCAGAGAAAAACAATGATCTTCTCATAAAGAATCACAACTCTCGTCCTACGGGAGCCAGAGCATTCCCTGAGGTGAATGCAACGGATTTTCATAATCCGGAAGAGAAGAAAAATCAAACCTATCGGGGTCGTGACCGATTTAATCGGGGTCGTGCCCGCAGATTTAATCGCGGACGCGGAAGAAATTTCAGTTCACGTGGGAGAAATTCTTTCCAATGGGTTCGTTCTCAACAAACCCCCAAAGGAATAGATATTCAAGAGACCACCGCACAGAAGCGTGACAGCATCTGTTACAGATGCGGAAGCAAAGGACATTGGTCCAATGTGTGTCGTACCCCGGAACATCTTTGCAAGCTATACAAACAGTCTACCAAAGGCAAAGGGAAAGAAGTGAACCTCACGGAACACTTTGAGGGTACATCGTACCTTGATTCTCCCGACTTTGCAAATGACTTTGATGAGACCGCTATAGCGGATAACTAAAATGCTTGTAATAATGAGACTGCTGAAAGATCTCCGGTTATGCCATTATGTATTCCTGTTTTCAACGAATAATGTGTGTTTTTTTTGTTTTGTAATGCGAAATTATTAAGTATGTTCTAATAAATAACATTTACTTTCTATCATCTAATTTTTGTCAATTTCAGCGGAAATGGATGAATCGATAACCAAGGAAATGGTTCGAGAAATTTGTATACCAGATAGTGGAACAACACACACTATTCTGAAGGACAAGAGATATTTCTCTAATTTAAAACCGACAAACATTATTGTCAATACAATATCAGGTCCTACAGACTTGATTAAAGGAAGTGGCAGTGCAAACTTTATGTTGCCTAATGGAACCAAGTTTTCCATAAAAAATGCCTTATATTCTCCGAATTCTAAAAGGAATTTGTTGAGTTTCAAAGACATATACCTTCAAGGATATGATACTCAGTCTGCAACTGAGAATGGAAAAAAGTATATGTACGTAACTTCCGATAAATCCGGAAAAAGGCTGATATTGGAAAAATTTCCAAAGCTTCCTTCAGGACTGCATTATACTCATATAAATGCAATCGAATCACATCTAGTGGTTAAAAGAAATCCAGAAGATTTCACATTATGGCATGATCGCCTCGGTCACCCGGGCACCACAATGATGCGTAATATTATGGAGAACTCACATGGTCATTCACTGAAAATCCAAGAGATATATCAGGGAAATAAAATGACATGTGTTGCGTGTTCTCTTGGAAAATTGATCATAAGGCCATCGCCAGCCAAAATTGATAAAGAATCACCAAAGTTCCTTGAAAGAATTCAAGGCGATATTTGTGGACCAATACACCCATCATGTGGACCATTCCACTATTTTATGGTGTTAATTGATGCATCTAGCAGATGGTCACACGTTTGTCTATTATCATCTCGAAATATGGCATTTGCGAGATTTCTAACTCAGATAATCAAACTGAGGGCTCAATTCTCTGATTATCATATTAAGAAAGTTAGACTAGACAACGCTGGTGAATTCACATCCCAAGCCTTCAATGATTATTGTATGGTAACGGGAATAGAAGTTGAACATCCGGTAGCACATGTTCATACACAAAATGGCTTGGCGGAATCATTAATTAAACGTCTGCAATTAATTGCAAGACCGTTGATCATGAGATCAAAACTCCCACCTTCTGTATGGGGACATGCCATTTTGCATGCAGAAGCACTTATTCGGATAAGACCAAGTGCATATCATAAATATTCTCCATTACAATTAGCTTTTGGTCGAGAACCAAATATATCCCATCTAAGAATCTTTGGTTGTGCGGTATATGTGCCTATAGCACCACCACAACGTACAAAGATGGGACCACAAAGAAGAATGGGAATATATGTTGGTTGTGATTCCCCATCAATCATACGATACCTAGAACCACAGACTGGTGATGTCTTTACGGCACGATTTGCCGATTGTCATTTTGATGAAAAAGTATTCCCGGTTCTAGGGGGAGAAAATAACAAAGTAGGAAAGGATATAGAATGGCGTGTGCCATCTTTGCTACACCTTGATCCTCCTACAAGACAGTCAGAACTAGAAGTTCGACGAATTATGCATTTGCAAAGTATAGCAAACCAGCTACCTGATGCATTTGCAGATACTAAAACGGTAACGAAATCACATATACCGGCTGCAAATGCTCCTGCTCGAATTGAGATACCAAATGAACATAAAAGAGCAGATAATACACGTGAGTCTAGAACCCGCTTGAAGCGTGGTAGACCCGTTGGTTCTAAGGATAAAAATCCCAGAAAACGAAGGGAAGCTGAGAAGCATAATGATCCCAAAATTACTGAAAGTATTTTGGATGAAACGAATCATGAGTCTAACGACAATACAGAGCTTCATGAAGGAAATCATGAGATCTCTATAAACTACATTCATAATGGAAGGATATGGAATCGTACTGAAATGAATGTAGTCGATGAAGTTTTCTCATACCTTGTGGCAAAGGAAATAAATGAGGAAAACGATGATCCAGAACCAATGTCCGTATATGAATGTCAAAACAGACAAGATTGGATGAAATGGAAAGATGCTATACAAGCTGAATTTGATTCGCTTAATAAACGAAATGTATTCGGACCTATTACACTCACACCCAAAGATGTGAGACCGGTTGGATACAAATGGGTCTTCATTCGAAAACGAAATGAGAAAAATGAAATTATGAGATATAAAGCTCGCCTTGTTGCTCAAGGATTTTCTCAAAGACCTGGGATCGATTATGAGGAAACATATTCCCCCGTTATGGATGCAATCACGTTTAGATTCTTAATGAGTCTAGCGGCTAACGAAAATCTAGAGATGCGTCTCATGGACGTTGTTACAGCATATTTATATGGATCATTAGATACTGATATCTATATGAGAATTCCAGATGGGTTTAACATGCCAGAAGCATTAAGTTCCAAACCTAAAGAGTTATGTGCAATAAAATTGCAAAGATCATTATATGGGTTAAAGCAATCTGGACGCATGTGGTACAACCGTCTCAGTGAGCATCTAACAAAAGAAGGATATGTAAATGATCCTTTATGCCCATGTGTTTTCATCAAGAAAACAACATCCGGATTTGTGATTATCGCTGTATATGTTGATGATCTAAACATAATAGGAACCCAAGGGGAAATACAAAAGGCCTCAAATTATTTAAAAGGAGAATTTGAGATGAAAGATCTCGGGCAGACGAAGTACTGTCTTGGCCTACAAATTGAGCATTCTCAAAAGGGTATATTTGTGCATCAGTCCACATATACGAAAAGAGTACTAAAACGATTCAACATGGATAAGGCAAATCCATTGAGTACTCCCATGGTCGTTAGATCACTAAATGTCGAAAATGATCCATTTCGACCACATGAGGAAAATGAGGAGATACTTGGTCCTGAAGTACCGTATCTAAGTGCAATCGGAGCACTCATGTATCTTGCAAATTGTACTCGACCTGATATATCATTTGCTGTTAATCTTTTGGCAAGATTTAGCTCGTCCCCTACCCGAAGACATTGGAATGGGATTAAACATATTTTCCGATATCTTCAAGGGACGATTGATTTAGGATTGTTTTATCTTAAAAATTCAAATGGCAAAATGGTTGGTTTTGCAGATGCAGGATATTTATCAGATCCACATAAAGCCCGATCACAAACTGGATACATTTTCACGATCGGAGGCACTGCTATATCTTGGCGTTCTCAGAAACAGACGCTTGTGGCAACTTCTTCAAACCATGCTGAAATCATTGCACTCCATGAGGCAAGTAGAAAATGTGTATGGTTGAGATCAATAAGCCAACACATCAAATCAAGCAGTGGGATCCACGAAAATACGGAGCCAACCGTTTTATATGAAGATAATGCTGCATGTGTCGCTCAAACAAAGGAAGGATATATCAAAAGTGATAGAACCAAACATATCCCTCCAAAGTTTTTTTCATACACTCAGGAACTTGAGAAAGCTAAAGACATTGAAGTCGAGTATATTCGATCATGCGACAATGCTGCTGATCTCTTCACAAAGTCGCTCCCTACCACTACGTTCAGGAAACATGTCCATAACATTGGAATGCGTCATCAACGAAATTTACAAGATGACTCATGATCCCTCGAGGGGGAGCTTGCGTAGTTGCACTCTTTTTATCCTTCTATGGTTTTTCCCAATGGGTTTTCCTAGAAAGGTTTTTAACGAGGCAACAGATGACACGACGCAAGAAACATAGTGACAATTGGTCTCCAAGGGGGAGTGTTATAATAGTCAATAAAAGTGGCTTCGAGAAGAATGATTCAGAGTCAAAAGATGCGTGCAGTTTATTATTTGTGTGGAACCCACTGTCACTATGCATGCACAGTAACTTACTTTTCATTGTCTATATAAAGAGATTCGATCGATTGTAAATTCACAACATTCATACGAATAACAAGAAAAACATAATCTCTTTTGCTCTCTCTTATTTTCTCAGTATACTATTCCCACCGGGTATAAATTTTTCGCCTTCATTTATATTTATCGAAATAATAAATATTTCTACTCTTTTTATAACAAATTAGAATTAGAATTAGAATTAAGAATCATTTTTGTTGAACCAGTAAATACCCCAAAGATTTCTTTTGGCCGCTTCAGGGCAGGTGACAAAAATGCTTCAACGGCGCTAAGTTGTTGTCTCTCTCTCTCTCTCTCAAGCGCTCCCTTGTAAGCAACCTTCTTCCGTTTTACTCTTTCTTAGTCCATTGATTCTTCCCCTCCTATTGTCGAAACTCTACCTTGATTAATCTCAATCTTCTTGTACGAACCCTAATTTCCGATGAAGGATTGTGTACGGATTAGTTTCGTCTTTTTCTGGGCGATTTTCTTCTCTTTTGGTGTGTTGAATTGTTCTTCGATATTTTGTTCTCCATTTGATTGCTGTTCTTGTGTGGTTAGGGTTTGATTTAGGATTAGTGGTCTCTGTTCAGTTCCCAAAGTTATGGGTTTTTGGTTTTAATTAATTTGCTTCATGTGACAGTCAAAATAGCTCTCTCGTTCTAGAGAAGCATGAACCTAGTGATGATGATGGCTGCTACAGAAACTGTTTTTCTCCTGATTGCATTTGATTTTGAGCTTTAGTTCTACCAATCGGTTACATTAATGGAGATTAACCCATGAGTGGTATGCTTTCTCTGAATCAGTTCATTTTCCATCCACTTGGTTCTTGTCATTGTTACTATGCTTTCTTGTAATCAGCTTTTGGCTTCCCTCTTGAATGTTTTACTATTGTGGAATTTGGTAACGGCTGGTTTCTAAACTTGATGATATATCTTTACATCTGCTATGTAGGTTAAGCTTGGATGATAGAGTCACTTGACTTTCTCTTACAATGAGTGAACGAAGAAATGAGATTTCCAGGCATCAGCGGATTGAGAGTTTTCGTGGTGAAGGGCCTAACTGGCTCTTAATTGCAGGGGGTGCCTTGTTGAGCACTTTGTCCATTCGCCTTGGGTACAAACTAAAGCAGTCAATTGACTCGAAACCTCATTCAAATGGCACTGGTGGAATTAAACGTACTTATCAGTTTACTGCTTACCTGTCCTAGATTTCGGCTGTATTTTCTATCTTATTGGAAGGTTCTTGTGCAGCCAATGGAACATCTGACAGAGGAAGATCTCTTGGATGCTGCTTGCACTCTAATCCGTCTTCCTGTACAAGGAATAATGATTGTTGCTTCCACTGCACTCCCGGTGAGAGTTTGTTATTCTTACAGTTGAATTTTCTTATACATATCTGCTAGTCTTGACTTCATATACTCTCTTACTAGGTCTGCGTTCGTGGAATATTTGAAGTGAAATAGATGCAAATTGATAGTGTTAAACTATAGTATCTTGCATACTGATGTCTTTGTAGCCTAATCAGGAATTATAAGCTACTTGTATCAATGAGAGCAGAATTTCCCTGCCAACAAATTCTGCTTTCTCTTTGAAGTCCTTCTCCTTGCCCAGAAAAGTTTTGTGTGGGTGTTCTCAGAGGTGGCTTCTTCTTTTTTCATGTAGGAACTGGGAATGTGGAGGGAAATCATTATACAAACGAGCAAATGACGGATCCCAGTACTTCACTGCCTCTTGTGACGGTTACTGCTCCATCATATAGCAAAGAGAATGGAGTCATGTGGACATCTTCTCCTGATCATCTGGAAGTGCCCATGAAACCATACAATCACCATTCAACCTGCTCAGATTCTCCATGTGTATCTGAATCGGGATCAGACATCTTCAGCAAGCGAGAAGTAATACAGAAACTGAGGCAACAGCTAAAGAGACGCGATGACATGATACTTGAAATGCAGGAACAGATTCAAGAGTTGCGAAACTCGCTTAGCGGGCAGATGGCACACTCTAGCCATCTCCAAACACAGCTAGACGCAACAAACAGGGATCTGTTTGAATCAGAAAGAGAAGTGCAGAGATTAAGAAAGGCAATCGCTGATCACTGCATGGGACACGGAGGTAGCAACGGTTGGAGCGGCGGCGGTGATGTGAACGGGTTTATGGACAGCGAAAGCAACTATGAGACAACCGAAAAAGGATTAAGGGATGGAGAAAGAATAGAGATGTTGAGAAAGGAAGTGGGTGAGCTTAAAGAGGTGATAGATGGGAAAGAGTATCTGATTAGGAGCTATAAAGAGCAAAAAACAGAGCTTTCGCAGAAGATCAAAGAGTTGCAGCAGAGATTGGATTCACAGCTCCCAAACATTTTGTAGGCGGAAAGGTTAGGCATTGTGCATTCTTATACTAGTCTTGTTTTCTTTTTCTCGAGAAAAAAAAAGTTAACGAGTCTTTGTCTCTCTGGGAAACCTCTTGTATGGCTTGACTGTTTTGGTTATGAAATTTTAGCTTTAAATGTCTTGATCCTTTGCTTTTTTGGTCTTGGTGAAGTGAATATTGGAAAGTCTACACATCGGATAAGGACTTTGAGTTGAAGTTAGTTGGTTTTTAGATATTTCTAGGAAGTTGATTGATCTCAGATGAATTCTAGCATTGTACTTGGGTTTTGGTATTCATAAAGAAGAAGAAAAGAAATGGTAGGGAAGACCAAATGAAAATGTATCATAATTGTCACATAGATCAATCGTATCGTATTCAGCTGGCAGTTATTAGTTGTATTGTTTGTTAGTGTCGGCATTATTGTATTGTATTCCACTAAGACTGAATAAATTTAAAGGGAAAACGGGAAGAAGATGGAGATTGATAAGAGGCTTGTCAAGTGCATAAATCTAAATTCCACTAATAAAAAATTTGGCCGTTTTCATAACGGAAAAGGAAATGATTAAACCAATCAAAATGTTTAATTAGCAATAAGAATGTTTAATTAAGCAGATAAAAAAAAAATTGTTTGGAAGATAAATACACAAAATTGGAGCCGAGTTTAAGGAAAAAACAACAAATCACACAAAAATACATTTCATTTCAACCACCGTAAGCGTCATCCATGGGACGTGGTGTAGGCGTGCGGAGATTTTAGTTTTAATTTTCTTCTTAATTTCTTTAATTAACAAACAAACAAATGGAAAGAAGAAGAAACCACGAAGGACTGTGAGGCGCCGTTTCTTCTGCCTCTTCCTCCTCTCTCCCTCTCTCTCTTTTTGGGTTTTACAGTCAGATTTTGTCATATCATCATCATCGCCGGAGACTCGGATTCTTCTCGGAATCTTATTTCTCTGATATCGATTTCTGATTCTCGAAACTGTTTGGAGAACAACACCCAACTTTCAAAGTCAAGCGGGACAAAATATTTCTGTCTATGGAGCCCTAATGCCCCATTTCTTATGAGGTTTCTACTGCAATTGTTCTCCTCTTTACCATACCTTTTGCTCTTTCCCTCGCTCACTTCATTTATCTCCTCAACTTTGCTTTTTCTTTTTTTGAGTTGTTCCTCGGATTTGTGGATTCTCTCTGCCTTGGTTTCCCTCGCTCTGATTGCGATTTTGCGTTGGCTGTTTTTTTAGGGTTTGGGGTAGGATTTATCGGGCTCTATCGACGATTTTGGGGTTGTTTTATCTTTTTTGTATTTGCTTCGTGTTCAAGTCAAGTATCTCTTCTCTATTAGCTATCTCCGGCTAGAGGCGACTTTCTCCAGTGTCTAATCAAATCCTAATGGTTGAAGCTCCATTTTTATTGCATTTGATTTCAGAGGTAGAGTGCTGTCACTTGCTTCCTATACTTTTCTCAACCGAGTTTGTTTCACTAAGAGAAATGGATCTTCATTCGTTTGGGAACTTCATTCTTTCTTGTTGCATATGTATTGCCACAAACTGGAATCAGCACCGCATGACTCCAAATCATTCAGTGTTTCTGTGATTTCAGTTTTTTTTTTTTTTTTTTTCTTCTCTGTGGATGATTGTGTTTGAGGTAATGCTCAACACATGATTCTTTGGGCTCACTCTCTTGTATTTATTCTACATTCTGGATTCTTTGTTGAGTGTTAAGCATTTGCTGATTTCAAAAACTGTACACCATCATTCTTATCTTGTTTTGTTCAAATATGCTCAACTCATTTTGATCTTTGATGATGATATATTCTTACATCCGGTCAATGTAGGTTATGTTTGGATGATAGACACATTTTTACTTTCTCTTGCTACAATGAGTACACGAAGAAATAGCGTTCCCAAGCATCAGCGAACTGAGAAATTTTGTGGTGAAGGGCCAAATTGGATCCTAATTGCAGGGGGTGCTTTGTTAAGCACATTGTCCATTCGCTTTGGGTACAAGCTTAAACAGTCCCTTGATTTGAAACCTCAACCGTGTGGCTCTTCTGGATCAAAAGGTACTTACTTGATCTCTCTGTTGCTTAACATATTTTGTAATTTGGTTGTAGTTTTTCTCTCTTAAATGGAAGTTTGTTGTGCAGCCAATGGAACATGTGAGAGGAAAAAATCTATAGGTTGTTGTTGCTCGCACTCCAACACATCTTCCTGTGCACATAATAATGATTATTGTTGCTTCTGCTCCATTCCAGGTGCGATTTTGCATCTTTCTTTTTAATTATTTCAGAGGAATTTCTCATACATATCTGGTCAAGTCACTAAAGAAACACTATATGCTAGTGTCTAAGGCCTCACATCATCTCTTACCGGGTTTCCTTCCATGCAACATGTGAAGTGAAAACGATGTATGAGATAGTAAAAGATAATGGGAAAAATGTGTAGATGTTGCTAGCCTCTATGCTCTTGCCTAATGATGTCTTTGAAGGCCATTTAGAGAACATATATATTTAATGTGCATCAATGAGACTGATTTGAAGTCGCGGAATGCTTCAAATAGTTACAAGATTTGTCATGTACTCATGTTTCATGAACCGATTGGACCTAATATCTGTTTTTCTTTGTGGCTTATTGTCATTAATGCGCATTGATGAGGCTGGCAACTAGGGAAGCAGAATTTCTCTAATGATGGTTGTGTCTAGTGGCTGAATGCTAACAATAGTTACAAGATTCGTAATATCATATCAATAACTGAGTTATGCTTTTTCTTTGAAAAATTTCTGAATCCCCTTCCTCTATCCATGTAGTCCAGAGCAGTCAGTCATGTGGATCTTTTCAGACTTTGCTTCTCTTTATTTGATGTAGGAACTGAGAACGTGGAGGGAAAAGAGGTGGCAAATGAGCAAATTGTATCTGCATCTGACACTTCACTGCCACTTGTGACGGTTCCTGCCCCATCATTTAGCAAAGAGAATGGAGTCATGTGGACATCTTCTCCTGATCGCCTGGAACTGCCCCCAAAACCATACAATCACCATTCGACCTGCTCAGATTCTCCTTGTGTATCTGAAACGAGCTCAGACATCTTCAGCAAACGAGAAGTAATACAAAAACTGAGGCAACAGCTGAAGAGACGTGACGACATGATACTGGAAATGCAAGAACAGATTATAGAGCAGCAAAACTCGCGTAATGCACAGATGGCACACTCAAGCCATCTCCAGGAACAGCTAGACGCAATGAACAGAGATCTGTTTGAATCAGAAAGAGAAGTTCAGAGACTGAGAAAAGCGATCGCTGATCACAGCGTGGGATACGCAGGTAGCAATGGCAAGACATCTCCTGTTGCACCTTGGAATGGCCATGTGAACGGGTTCATGGACAGCGAAAGCAACTATGAGACAACGGAAAAGGGGGTAAGGGACGGAGAAAGAATAGAGATGTTGAGAAAGGAAGTGGGTGAGCTTAAAGAGGTGATAGATGGGAAAGAGTATCTGCTTAGGAGCTATAAAGAGCAGAAAATGGAGCTTTCAGAGAAGATCAAAGAGTTGCAGCAGAGATTGGATTCACAGCTCCCAAACATATTGTAGGGTAAGAGTTAGGGGCATTGTGCATTCTTGCTTCTCTTCTTTTTTGGTTTTAGTGTTTTCGGGTTCTTTTTTTCCTTTTACAAGAAAATGAATCTATGTCCTAAGATCTTTGGAGTCTCTCACTCTAGAGATGGAGATTTTCAGGTCCATTTCCTTTTTTTTTTTTGGAAGTCTCATTTCTGGCTTCAGCTTTTGGCTTTCGAATGTCTTGATTCTGTTTTTTTTTTTTTTGTCCTATATCTCTTTTGATGTTTGGTGTAAAGGTAAGTTGTAGTTGAAGAGGTAATAGTGTTTCCTTGTTTTGTTCTCTATAAATGGTAAGTCTAACAAGGATTAAAAACTGTTGGAAGAAGGATTAGCAAAAGTTGTCTGATACAAAAGATAAGCACTTAAGCAGACATAAAAATTGAGTGGTACAAAAGATATACAATGAGAAGAATTGAACAGCTTTTGGAAGCAGATTGTTCCAAACACCTATCAAGGTTTTAGGCAAAGTTTGGTTTTGTTATCCGAGACAAGAGAATTGTTAAAAACATAGGTGCCAAAAAAAAAGAAGAAGATTTATAAATAAGATTTTAGCAGTGGGATAAAGAAAAAAAAAATGTCGGCATGCCCATTCTTCAAATTTAGTTTGAACATTATAAAAATAGCGTTTATCTCTTTAAATGACAGTAACTAGTTAACTAATAATCGTCATTATTATCATGTAAGTATGCTGTATATAAATAAAAAAGAAACGTAGATTTTATCCACTTATTAGAGCGTCTCAGAGGTTGCAGAAACCAAATTTCTGGTGTTCCTTGCTCCTCTCGCTTTGGATGGAGATGTGAGCTTTCTTCATCCTCCCAACGACGAAAGAGAAAAAAACCCTAATTCCATAAATACATGGCCCTTTCTCTCCTCTCGCCAATCCCTGCCTTCACTCTCTCCGCCATTACCGCTTCTAATGCCTTCTCCTCCTCTCCCTCTCCTCTTTACTTGTCTTTATATCACCCCAAACCAACCAAAACCACGACCTGGAACTTGAGGATTGCAGAAAAGAGGCAATTGGGTCTCATGGTTTCTAGGAATGATGTCGGCGGAGAATTGGATGATATGGATGAAGGCGAAATCGGTAGAATTGGAGGTCAAGACGAAGACGATGAGGATTTTATTGAAGCCCATGCTAATTCCTCTTCTTCCCCTGAGAGATGGGATGTTTTGGGTCTCGGCCAAGCCATGGTCAGTTTCTTTTGGTTGACTATGAATCATTCAAGCACAACACAACATTCGAAGCTCTAGGGATGAAAAACTTGTAGTTGGAGAATGTGAATCTGGATATGCTTAAATGCTTGCTTGCTTATTCCATAAGAACAAAGGAAACTTCTGCTATTCTTTTGTCTACTGTTGGACTGAGTTATACCTTGTTGCCTCATGATGTCTTTTATGTTTTAGGTAGATTTCTCTGGAGTTGTGGATGATGAGTTTCTAAAGAAACTAGGCTTAGAAAAGGGAACAAGGAAACTGATCAATCACGAGGAGAGGGGTAAAGTATTACAAGCAATGGATGGTTGCAGCTATAAGGCGGCAGCTGGAGGGTCATTGTCAAATACTCTAGTTGCTCTCGCTAGATTAGGTTGTCGATCCATCACTGACCGCCCTTTGAATGTCGCAATGGCAGGCAGTATTGCAGGTGACCCTCTGGGTAGCTTTTACAGGTACAAAACTGATTAACTAATATAACCTCCGCTCTTTATGCATGTTTTGTTGTTGTTACTCTTCATTTTTGGAGGTTAAGATTAAATGATTTTGTTAGAAAAAGATTTCTATGCAAGAGTAGTTTCTTAGGCGTGAGACTAGACTATCATTTCACCGATTAGATAATCTATTCTATCACTAAATGAACTTGAGATTCGGTCTTGATTTAGAGTTTTAGTTTTTATGACTCATCTGTTTATCGGTTTGGTTTGATTTACTCACAAGAGCGGGGTCCGTCTTATGTTTTATAGGACTAAACTACGTCGAGCAAATGTAAATTTTCTTTCTGCTCCAATCAAGGACGGAACAACCGGAACGGTGATAGTTCTCACAACTCCTGATGCACAACGTACTATGCTTGCATATCAGGTAGGATTTCTGATATCAGAAAAATGCTGTTGCAATATTGAATATCCCAATCTTACTAAAATATAAATAACTTGGACAGACTGTTCTTATCCATTCTATTCCAATTTTTATTTAGAGGAGGTATGTTTGGAGTTGGGGGGATTTTACTATCTAGGTATATATGTCATGTGGCACATCCCATGCTCGAGATTTTTCTTATTTAAAGAAGCACAGTTTGAACTATCTTGTTTCAGTGGTTATGAATCAATATTCAAAATGTGACGATTTCTCATTTTGCTTCCACGAGACTCGATCAAACTTTAACTTACAAGAAGGGGATCTGCAAAACATTTCTTATGAATTTAGTGGTAGGATAGATTGCCTGCATGAAGAAACCAAGTTGAGAATTGTTGAAGCAAGTGTTAGACATGTTAATTCAGTTTTTTTGTTTTTGTCGACTGAAACAAGTAAATAACAGACCCAATATTTATGTATAATTTTCAGGGAACATCTTCTGTCGTTAATTATGATTCTTGTTTGGCTAGTTTGATATCGAAGACAAATGTCTTTGTCGTGGAAGGCTATTTGTTTGAGCTTCCTGATACTATAAGGACCATAACAAAAGCCTGCGAAGAAGCCCACAGAAATGGAGCACTTGTTGCTGTTACAGCATCAGATGTGTCTTGCATAGAGAGGCATTATGATGATTTCTGGTGAGTTTTTGCTCCAATTGCTTGAATCCATTCTTGTCATCTTCTGTCTATTTGCTTTTTAGACAGTTACTACATATTTACAGTCCATTAGCTTTTCTTAGAAAGAATGATTTGTGATAGAAGCTTTTATGCTTCAGACTGTGAATGTCTTAACTTGAAGCATTAGAACTTGGATATAGACGTTATCTTAAATGTTTGCTTGTGTGTCCGTCTCGATCTGTTTGTTTATCTGTAGAAAAATGGAAGGCAAATATGGGAATACTCATTATTTTCTGTTGATTCAGGGAGATTGTGGGCAACTATGCAGATATTATATTTGCGAACAGCGATGAAGCAAGAGCGTTTTGTCACTTTTCTGCAGACGAAAGCCCAATTTCAGCGACGAGGTACTTGAGCCACTTTGTTCCGTTTGTTTCGGTGACCGATGGAATCAATGGGTCATACATTGGAGTAAAAGGAGAGGCCATATACATCCCTCCGTCCCCATGCGTGCCAGTTGACACGTGTGGTGCTGGAGATGCATATGCTTCAGGGATCTTATACGGTATCTTGAGAGGTGTCTCTGACTTGAAAGGAATGGGAGATTTGGCTGCTACGATTGCAGCCACTGTGGTGGGTCAACAAGGAACAAGGCTTAGAGTTCAGGATGCGGTTGAGCTAGCCCGGTCACATGACTTCCGACTCAACAGTTCTGGTGTTCGAACGGATGTTGGGTCTTGATCGGATATCTCTAGCTTGTGATTTTAGCTCTGATTGATTATTTGTTTCATGTAGTAGTGTAATCTCTTTTTTCGTTTAGTGGAAACATTGGAATTATTTGTATGTAACATTTTAGTATATAGTCTCTCCCCACTATATAATAAATGTATATGTTTCCAAAAACAAAAAGTTTTGTTCTGATTTGAAGGTGTCCCATGAGAATTTTTGAGCCTTAAACAGTGTTATTGCATAGCTCATAAACTTTAATTTAAGAGAGATTTCAGATATACAGTATCCACACTGGAATCAAAATTTTAATTTACCCAAAAAAATATGTTTCTTCTTGGATAATCAAAACAAATAACAATATCGATTTAGTTCAAAGAAAATAAAAAAAAAAAAAGCAATATCAATAACCGAACCGGAATCCAGTTCAATTTCAATACGATTCCGGTAAATTGAATAACGGAGAACGAACATGAAAACAAGATTTCCGATCATCGGGTCTGTTCAAAACGAACAAATTAGACTGCTTAAGCAAATATGAAATATTCCATCGATATCAGAGTAATAAACGAACGTATAATATCTGGAACATCCAAAGTTAGTCGAGCTTTTCTGGAATAGCTAGGGTTACAGAAGTTTTGAGAATCTCAGATACGGTTCCAGAAAACCTTAAACACGAAACTCAGAAGAAGAAATCGATTTGGAAAATTTTGCAAAAAAAATTTGGACCATTTCTCGATTTGTGCGTGTCATCCTTGCGCAGGGGCCATGCTAATCTTCTCTGTATCGTTCCAATTTTATCGGATGTCCCCGAAGGGACAATCACTTGGCCGACTCTATCGCTATTTAAGCTCAGCTTCTTCCCTTCTCCTAACCGGTGTGGGACGAATGCTACTGTTTCAGATTAAAATTTCAATGGGCTTCTCGTTATAGGCCCATTACTAATTCTACCATATTTATTATGGGCCCAATTCATTCTTTCAAGAATCATTTTGTCATTTTATTTGAAGATTCCATATCTTTAACAGCTAATCCTGCAACGTGGTTTCTTGGATCTTCTAAAATTATTTCCTTTTAACAGATTCAACAACATTTTAGATCTCTTCTCAAAAATAATTATGTTTCATTCTTTAATATATGGGTTTAGTGGATTAACTATTTTCTTATTAAGCGATTGATTTAAAAGGATCCAAAGTTTCATCAACTATACAAAAACTACAAAGAAAATTCCAGCAATAATTTAGTATATACTTTAATCAAACGATTAACAACTGATCGACAATTTGATAACACGGGAAAAAGAAACCTCATCAAAGAGAAGACCATAAAGTAAAAGAATAAAACTTTAGCGAACGACAATTTGACGTGCGATCTAAGTTCCATATTCGAATAATTAAGGATAATTGTAGGTAGGGCTTAATTACACTGCGTGCTCCTATAATTGTTTGTAATTTTATCTTTCACTCACATAATTTAACTTTTCGGAAAAAATATAGATAGGTGCAAACATAATCAACACACCCATCATGACGGGAAATTAATGTTTTTTAAGTATACCATTGATTCATACGTATGGATTTCAACATTTCAACGCATGCACGAGTTAATTTGTTTACTATTATGTCTTCTTTTTGTGTCTGTATGTGCAATGTTTACTATCATGGCTACTATCTGTTTTCACAAATGCTAGTATGTCGCTAACTAGTACTTCTACGAGGATGACAAAGTGTTAATAATAACGGATTTCCGACGGCGATTGATGTGGATTATTTTGTATGTACCGAATTTTGAGACTCATTATAATGGTTTTGGTTTGGTTCAACATTTTATTTTGGTTTGAATTTGATTTTTCTCAAAAAAAAAAAAAAAAAAAAAGAGACAAAGTGTGTCTTTACAGAGTTTGACGTGAAAATAACCCCTTGTTTTCATCAAGGTACAATTCTACCTCCACGTATAAGTATAATTGTTAGCAAAAATAGTTTCTCAGTGCTGAACAATTGCCTAGCCTCTAATATCTGCGACGCAGCACTAATTTAATTATTTGTAAACTCAATCTATTTAACTAATTCTAGTATAAACTCTTAAATAAAGACCAAAGAACACTTGGAAAAGAGAGAGAAAAACTATATTATTTTTGTTCCAGAAATTTTCTCAAAGTTATAAGCGAATTTGTTAAGTGGAGAGATATTTTTTTAAACTCTCTGCCGCCTGCTACAGTCTTTTTCTTCACCGTTTGCAAGATTGGCTTCAGCGTTCGGTGACTCTCTCAACACCGACGTTGGAGTTTATGTATATTAGACTCCTTGTTTTTATGTCCGGCAATTGTGCTTATGGGTTCTTCATAGTCTTTTCTAGTAGGTTTGGGTTTAGATCATTGGGTATGGCTAGGGATGTGTTTGAAGGGTAGGTGTCGTCGAGCTCTTGGATGGTGGATCTGGCTCGAAGTCGTAGTCCTCTGCCGGTCTCGAGATTGCTCAGCTCAGATCCATTGAGGTTTCAAAATTTTCGCTTGTGTTGCGGCTCACCTTCTAGTTGGTGACAACAGATCCGCCTTTTGTTGGCCTCGGTGAACTTCTTTCTCCGCTTTCCCAGTTGCGTAGTGCATATTTGGCTCTTGTCCTGTCTTAGGATAGATTTATTGGTCTTTGAGGTTTTGTCGGTTTTGGTTTTGGTTGGTTATAATTTTCAGTTTCGGTTATTGTAAAGGTTAACGTTTCTGCCCGTAGCAGTGGTTATTGGTTTTGGTGTTTCTCTTGAGTTCTTGTTCTGCTTGCTCTGGCTTTGTGCTTGTGGTGTCTTTGCTCTGATCTGGCCGGTATCTTCTTTGGTAGAGGCGTATATAAAACTGTTTCTCTTCGCCTCGGATGTGGAGTCTTCACCATCGTTGCTTTTCCCCTCCCTGCAATCTATTGTTTTTGACATGGTCCTCTCTGGTTTTGATTCGTCTGTGATGCCTCGGCTGGTTATGCTATGTCGGAACAGTGTATGAAGGTTAGGTTACAACGCATCTGTTTTATTATTGGGGTAAGGAGGGTAATACATCTTTATCCGTTTGGTGATTCGTCTCATCCCAGATTTGTTCTATTCTTAATTGGATTGAGCTTGAACTTGTTTCGCTAGAATCTCATTCTCTAACTATGTGACGACCCAACCCGTCAAAATAAAAAAAAAATTTCGACCCGGATCACTATTATCACAATTAGTGATCTTCAACGGTCCAATCTAATAATAATGCGGAACAACGATTAAACAATCAAACAACAAAAATCATTTAATAATAATAATATCATTTAATAATCCCATAATTATTAAATATAACACAATAAATATCGGTTAAAAATTCAGTTCGATAATTATTAAATATAGTTTAATAATAATATCATTTAATAATCCCATAATTATTAAATATAACACAATAATATTCGGTTAGATATTCAGTTCGATAATTATTAAATATAATCCTAGAATTGCTAACACCCTAGCAATTCTAACTTATCATCACGAAAACGAGCACTAGATCATCTCTTCTTCCCGGCCATGATTCCACGATCACATTTTCCCTTTACCTGCAACACCTGGCAAAAAGAGTTGCGTGAGTATTATCACAAAGACTCAGTGAGACGGTCATCCCGTCTACAGGTTATACACACAGGCATAAAAGACAAACCCCGACACCAAACAACACATAACATTCATAACACGTGAATCAACCACCAAATCATCAAACAATGCATTGGGATCAATCCCTTTACCCAGATAAACCTACGGTCACGCACTCACCTCGAAGAATCGAAAAGAGAATGGGACCAACGGTTACAAAAAGACTTGTACACGACGAACCACTGGTCCAAAACCAAAATGGACGACTGTTCTGGAAACTAGACAGACACAGCTACGCGTTGGTATAAGGATAGCCTCCAGATTCCTTCTGGTTCGTTCGCAAATCAACCCCAAAGCCAACTGATCGCAGATAACTAATCCACAATTTTTCACCCTGTTCCGATCTGATTTGCCTAGCCGTTCGTCTCCTCTACAAATCACCTCAGAATCAGGATCAGAAACCTGATATAGAAACTAGACACAGATAGCTTTCCAACCGTATAAAGATCGTCCCTTGGTTCCCAACGGTTCGACGAGAAAACAACTCGCAAGTTCGATGATCCGAACGTATATAGATCGCTCTCTGGGTCCATCTGGTTCGACGGCAGTTAAGCTCGCAAACTCGATGATCGGAACTGGAAACAGCACAACGAACCCAACTTTAAACGACCATAAATAACAATCTAACCGTCCGATTGACAAACGGATTTTTCCTACGACAAGAACAACGACAGGAGTACTTACCCTCCAAATTTCACTCCGATCCGCCGGGACCTTGACCTCCGTTTGTCTCCTCCAAAACACGAACAGAAGTTGTTCTTACCCTCCAAAAACCCAACTCGAAATCACTTGATTTCCTCACTCAAATCCCCACAAAACTGATATTTTCTCTCTGAAACAACTGAGCTCACAAGCCCTGCCGACACTCTGTCTTTTAAAGAGAATTTTTTTTATTTTTTATTTTTTATTTTTTATTATTTTTTTTTTTTCGTGTCGATCGACACACACTCCCTGTGTCGATCGACACACGAACAAATATTCCGTAATTTGGTTCGCGGTCGTTACAATTCTCCCCCACTAACATAGATTCGTCCTCGAATCACGCGAAACCGTCACCTTACGGTCAAACACAACTGTAAGCAGCCCTCTGGCCCAACTGTGCCAGCATCCTAACCCCGTCTCACTAAAGTTGACACTCATGTCTGAATCTCGACCAGATTTTCCCGGAAAACATTTACAATGCAGCACTCGCTGATCCGAATCAGGGTTGTCCGACTGATTACGCAACAATCAAACAAGAACATGTCCGACCAATTGTAAACCCAAAATTTAGACCAATTGATCGCACAACAATCAAACAAGAACATGCCCGACCAAGGAGGCTACGTATGTTTACCAAGATCGTCTGATCCGAGGTTCCAGACTCGAGTAAAAACCGTATATTAGACAACCTTCCTGACCAAAACGCGGTCAACTCCACCTGAGATCATTCCCGATCTCTGAAGTTCATACAGTCTCGTACCTATAATCACACTTACATGCACTGATGCTCAAAATCATATCTCTATACACCACTCGCACTCGCAAGATCGTCACCCTACAAGCTCTCGATGTATAACATACCGGCTCTCGGTACGCTCCAGCCCCTCCCACTCTCAGGACACACAGTCCGTCGAGCTATCGGCTGCAGAGGAATCACACATCCTCTGGAGAGATCTCCGTCTCTCAAAGTATATGTAGAGGAATCACACATCCTCTGGAGCAGTCACACTGTAATGCGTATTATAAGTTCCCGACATCTGAATTACTTTCCGTGGTTCCCTCATAATATTCCTTATTCCAGAATATTATCCCATGACCCATCCCCCGGTTATCCAAAATAACTCAACCACTAGTCATCAAAGGAATAACACCCATCTTATAACACAATAATAAGAAAAACACATCTTATTATATCACATCAATGTATATCGTTACAACACAACGAAAAATACATACAAAATGTAGCACATGCTATTACAAACTCTGAAAAACCAGAAAATACTCAAGCTTCCGCTTGCTTCTCAAACCATTTTGAGAACTTTGTCTTGATCCTTGCTTCTGGTTCCCAAGTCTCCTCCTCGACACCGTCAAAGTCCCACACAACTCGAACCAATGGTATCCTCTTTCGGCGCAGCACCTTGACTCTCCGCTCGAGAATCCTCACAGGTCTCGCCTCCAACGTCATGTTGGGCTGAAGATCCTCCGGAATCCTAGCCAACACCTCCTCAGACTCATGTAGACACTTCCGTAGCATCGATACATGGAATACCTTATGAAAGGCTCTCATACTCTGAGGTAACTCCAACCGATAAGCCACTGGTCCAACCCGCTCCACAACCTTGAACGGACCCATAAACCTCGGACTTAGCTTATTCTCTGAAATGGATCTGTTAGGACCCCTCAACATCGCTGCCTTAAGATACACCTGATCTCCCAGCTCAAACTCCACCTCTTTCCGTCTCTTATCAGCATAACTCTTTTACCGATCCTGAGCTTATCTCATGTTCAGTCTCAAGACACGAATCTTCTCCGTCGTCTCCTGAACAAAATCCGCACCAAACATGCTCCTCTCCTCTACTTGAGTCCAGCATAATGGTGTCCGACATGGCCTCCCATACAGAGCCTCATATGGAGCCATCCCAATACTCGCCTGGTAACTATTGTTGTAAGCAAACTCAACCAGGTTCAGGTGATCCGCCCAATGACCACCATAATCCAGCACACACATCCTCAACAAGTCCTCCAATGTCTGAATAGTCCTCTCAGTCTGACCATCCGTCTGAGGATGATACGCTGTGCTCATGTGCACCTTAGTGCCCATCTCAGCCTGGAATGCCCTCCAGAACTCAGAAGTAAATCTCGGATCTCTATCTGACACAATACTTGCTGGCACTCCATGCAACCTCACTATCTCCCGCACATACTTCTTAGCCAAAACTGCCACTCCATCGGTCTTCCTGATGGCAAGAAAATGTGCTGACTTAGTCAAACGATCCACAATCACCCAAATCGCATCAAAGGTCCGTGACACAGGTAACCTTGTCACAAAATCCATGGTAATCATATCCCACTTCCACTCCGGAATAGGCAAACTCTGCAACATACCACTTGGCACCTGATGCTCAGCCTTCACTAACTGACACACGTTGCACGCAGCAACCCAGTTAGCTACATCTCTCTTCATCCCGACCCAGTGATAATACCTCTTCAGATCACGATACATCTTAGTCGCACCCGGATGAATCGACAACATGCTCGCATGAGCCTCCCTCAGGATCTCCTGCCTCAGATCCTCATCCTTGGGTACACAAACCCGCCCGTTCACTAATATCGTCCCATTTGCCGAGACCACATACTCTGAACCTGCAACACTAGAAACATCAATCAAGATCGGATCCAACTCTTGAGCTGCTCGAATACGACTCAGCAAATCTGCCTGGTTAGCTGCCTCTAACCCCAAAGGCTCCTGTGAGATCACACACAACCTCAATGTACTAATCTCGCTCACCAGAGCCTCCATATCACGCTCCTGAGCCGAAGCAACCCTCATCCGACTCAACGCATCTGCAACCAGATTAGCCTTACCCGGATGGTACCTGATCTCCAAATCGTAATCCACTACCAACTCCATCCAGCGCCTCTGTCTCTGGTTCAGCTCTGGCTGAGTAAAGAAATACTTCAGACTCTTATGGTCTGTGAACACCTGAACCTTTCCGCCATAAAGATAAGATCTCCAAATCTTTAGAGCGAAAATCACTGCAGCTAACTCCAAATCGTGGGTAGGGTAGTTGCACTCGTGCTTCCTCAACTGCCTCGAGGCATATGCAATAACCTTTCCCTGCTGCATTAGGACACAACCCAGACCAACTCCCGAAGCATCTGTATACACCATGTAAGGCTCACCCGGCTTGGGTAACGCCAACACCGGTGCACTCATCAACATCTTCTTCAGCTTGCCAAAACTCTCCTCGCAAGCTGAAGACCAAACAAAAGGGACATCTTTCCCCGTCAACTTAGTCATCGACTTTGCCATACTTGCAAAACCCTTGACAAACCTCCGATAATAACCTGCCAACCCAAGAAAACTCCTAATCTCGGTGGCGTTCCTCGGTCTAGGCCACCCTCTGATAGCCTCAATCTTAGCCGGATCCACAGAAACTCCCTTTGCAGACACTACATGGCCAAGGAAACTCATCTCACGCTGCCAGAAACTGCACTTACTCAGCTTCGCATACAGCTTCTGCTCCCGAAGCCTCTCCAGAACTATTCTCAGATGCACCTCGTGCTCCTCAGGATTCCTCGAATACACCAAAATATCATCAATGAAGATGATCACAAACACATCCAGATACTTCTGGAATATCCCGTTCATCAACCGCATGAACACTGCTGGTGCATTTGTCAACCCGAAAGGCATCACCACGAACTCGAAGTGCCCATACCTCGTCCTGAAAGCAGTCTTCCTAATGTCTGCTTCATTGATAGGAATCTGATGGTAACCCGAAGCCAAATCGATCTTGGAGAACCAAGTAGCCCCTCGTAACTGATCCAACAACTCATCAATCCGCGGAAGAGGATACCTGTTCTTCACGGTGACTCGGTTAAGCCCCCGATAATCAATGCACAAACGAAAACTACCATCTTTCTTCTTAACAAACAACACTGGCGCTCCCCATGGTGAAACACTTGGTCGAATAAAACCCTTAACCAACAAATCGTCCAGCTGTTTCTTCAGCTCTGCCATCTCTGCTGGAGCCATACGGTAAGGTGTCTTAGATACTGGAGTCGTCCCAGGTTCCAACTCAAATCACAAACGAATCCGACCGTGATGGCGGTAATCCCTGCAATGACTGAAAAACATCCTGGAAATCCCGAACAACTCGAATATCCCCAACTGCAACCTCTCCAACAGACTCATGCATCACTATCGTCACTAGATACGCCTCGCAACCCTTGACAAGCAACTGCTCGGCCTGTATCGCAGAAATCACGAGACTTCCAGAAGTTGGTCTCACGCCCTGATAAACCAACCTCCCCACCTCTCGTTCGAACACCACTCGACCACGATGGCAATCCAGATGGACCCTGTACCGATCCAACCAATCCATACCGAGGATAACATCGTACAGCTCCACCGGACTGATGATCAGATCTGATGATCAGAAAGTATCTAATGACCTACCACCCGCAACCTTAACTACCCCGAGTTGTTCCCCGGGATCACTCTGGATTCCGCTGCCCTCCGCACACTCCGGCGTAATGAAGCTATTCGTAGCTCCAGAATCAAACAACACGTGGGACTCACACCCGCCCACAACTAAGGTCCCTGCACAAATCTCATGTGCTTAAGAACCCTAACACTCTAGCACAGACTCACACATTTTTTTTTAACAGACTAAAATTCGAAAGTCTTAAGAATTTTAAAAAAAAATCAAGTCTGGAAATTACATGTGATCGGCCTGGTGCTAGATCCACCTGCCTCCGCTGCCGTGAACACACGTGGTACCGCTGCAATCTGAGACAACGGCTGCACTGCCAATGGCTGCACAACTGCCGCCGCCAACTGCTGCAGCTTAGGACACTTCGGCTTAATATGCCCTGTCTCTCTGCAGTGGTAACACACCCGCGTATCTGGAACCCCGACCCGCGCATCCTGAGTCCTAGTCTTCTTCGGACAGCTTGCCACGCGATGGTCCATGCTCCCACACCCGTAGCAACCCGAACCACCCTGACTGGTCCCGGAAGTGCCATCCCACTTCCTCTTCTGTCCCTGAGCAGGCTTGCCGCCCCTACCTGAACTCGCCTGTTGCTGAGATCTCCTCGGCTGCTGCTGCTGCACCTGTGGACTACCTGCCACAACCTGTTCCCCGAGATCCTCCTCGATCACAGCAGCCATCTCAACCAGCTCCGCCCTCGTGGCGAACCTACTCGCCCTGCAGCGAATCCTCAAATCTGGACGAAGTCCTTTCAAGAACCTCCTAACTTGGGCTTCCTCGCCCTCCATGCCTCTCCCTGCATGTACCAGAAGTCGACAGAACTCAGCATCGAACTCCCTCACTGACCGATCTCCCTGAGTCAGGTCTAGAAACCTAGACTCCAAACGGTCCACCGCCTCCTGCGGAAAATATTTGGCGTTAAACTCCGCCAAGAAATCCTCCCAGACCATCTCGGCCTGCAACCTCCTGGCCTCTACACCTCTCCACCAGAGATGCGCATAACCCTCTAGGTAATGTACCGCCAGATCCACTATGTATCCCTCTGGACACTTGATGGAGCGAAAGTTACGCTCTAACCTCATCCGCCACCCATCAGCCTCCTCAGGCTTAGCACCGCCCGAGAAAAATGCAGTACCAATCCGCTGCATCTACTCCATCATCCGCAGATAAGATGGAAGCTCCTCTACCCCAGCCATACCCGGCTGCACCCCAGCCAACCCCGGCTGCACCCCAGCCATACCCGGCTGCACCCCAGGAGCATGACCCGGAGCAGGCACCCTTCCCGGTAACCTCTCCAGAATCATATGTAGTAGACTCGCCAGACAATCATCTCGATCCGAGACAACGCCTACGGCAGCACCCCCACCAGGGCCCACCGCACCGCCTGCTACATCAGGACCCGCACCAGCCCCTCCAGCTCTTTCACTGGAACCCGTAGCTATCACACCCACGGACCCCTCCTGAAACGCCTACGAGTCAGCTACTCGCTCCTGCGTAGTCTCCTGGGACACCCACGTGGCAGCAGACTCACTCGCAAGTCTCCGCCCACGACCACCACGACCTCTACGGCCCCCACGACCTCTGCCTCTAGTCCCTCTAGCCATCACTCTGCACTAACCAACAGAATACTAAGTACTAAAAAAAACAGAACTCACAAAAAAAAATACATACCATGGAATCTCATTAATGGCTCAGAAGAGATGATCTAGGACTCCATACCCACACAACAATCAATTGACTAACTCACATAATCAATTAAATATTCTAACCCTAGAACCGCTAGAACGCTCTGATACCAAACTGTGACGATCCAACCCGTCAAAATAAAAAAAAAATTTTGACCCGGATCACTATTATCACAATTAGTGATCCTCAATGGTCCAATCTAATAATAATGCGGAACAACGATTAAACAATCAAACAACAAAAATCATTTAATAATAATAAAATCATTTAATAATCCCATAATCCCATAATTATTAAATATAACACAATAAATATCGGTTAAAAATTCAGTTCGATAATTATTAAATATAATTTAATAATAATATCATTTAATAATCCCATAATTATTAAATATAACACAATAATATTCGGTTAGATATTCAGTTCGATAATTATTAAATATAATCCTAGAATTGCTAACACCCTAGCAATTCTAACTTATCATCACGAAAACGAGCACTAGATCATCTCCTCTTCCCGGCCATGATTCCACGATCACATTTTCCCTTTACCTGCAACACATGGCAAAAAGAGTTGCGTGAGTATTATCACAAATACTCAGTGAGACGGTCATCCCGTCTACAGGTTATACACACAGGCGTAAAAGACAAACCACGACACCAAACAACACATAACATTCATAACACGTGAATCAACCACCAAATCATCAAACAATGCATTGGGATCAATCGAAAAGAGAATGGGACCAACGGTTACAAAAAGACTTGTACACGACGAACCACTGGTCCAAAACCAAAACGGACGACTGTTCTGGAAACTAGACAGACACAGCTACGCGTTGGTATAAGGATAGCCTCCAGATTCCTTCTGGTTCGTTCGCAAATCAACCCCAAAGCCAACTGATCGCAGATAACTAATCCAATTTTTCACCCTGTTCCGATCTGATTTGCCTAGCCGTTCGTCTCCTCTACAAATCACCTCAGAATCAGGATCAGAAACCTGATATAGAAACTAGACACAGATAGCTTTCCAACCGTATAAAGATCGTCCCTTGGTTCCCAACGGTTCGACGAGAAAACAACTCGCAAGTTCGATGATCCGAACGTATATAGATCGCTCTCTGGGTCCTTCTGGTTCGACGGCAGTTAAGCCCGCAAACTCGATGATCGGTAATGATCGGAACTGGAAACAGTACAACGAACCCAACTTTAAACGACCATAAATAACAATCTAACCGTCCGATTGACAAACGGATTTTTCCTACGACAAGAACAACGACAGGAGTACTTACCCTCCAAATTTCACTCCGATCCGCCGTGATCTTGACCTCCGTTTGTCTCCTCCAAAACACGAACAGAAATTGTTCTTACCCTCCAAAAACCCAACTCGAAATCACTTGATTTCCTCACTCAAATCCCCACAAAACTGATATTTTCTCTCTGAAACAACTGAGCTCACAAGCCCTGCCGACACTCTGTCTTTTAAAGAGAAATTTTTTTTTTTTTTTTCTTTTCATGTCGATCGACACACACTCCCTGTGTCGATCGACACACGACCAAATATTCCGTAATTTGGTTCGCGGTCGTTACAAACTATGTTTCTCCGGGTTTGCTATCTTGTTGGTTTAGTATTATCTTTCATGTACTTGTTAGTTTGTTTCATCTTTTGGATGTCGTTACCATCTTGTGGGTTTGTGTTCTATCATGTGTAATTGTTATTGTTGAATGGTTTTCACTATCTTTAGATGACAAAAAAAAAAAAAAATAAGCGAATTTTACTATCAAATTCAAACCAAAATAAAAAAATGTTGAATCAAACCAGAACCATTATAATGAGTCTCAAAATTCCGTACATACAAAATAAATTGACATCAACCGCGGTCGGAAACCCGTTATTATTATTTTCTTGACACATTTCCAATGGATTTTCTCCAGCATTTGACAGTGGAACAAAGGCATATTGTTAGTAGTGCATAACAAAAACCAATCGATGACATGTACAGCCTCCGTTTCACATGCACAAAATACCAACATTTCACACACCAAATCTTTAAATTAATATAGTTTCGAAGATGCTCAATAAGGAAAGAAGTGTTATATGAGAATAATAAGAGTTGTATGACTGAATTATTGTAAAATTAAAATAACAAAAAAGAAAGAAAAGGCACATGCACAGTAGAGTCCACATGACCCAAATGGATCTTAAGATTGCAAATCAGATTTCAGACTTGTTTCTCTTCCCACATTATTAGCACCGTTCAATTCATATTTTGTTGGTCCACACTCACACATCACTTTTATTGTTATTATTTATTATTCAATCCATTTAATACAAAACTTTTATACCATGGTTATCCTCGTAATTTCATATCCCACGTATTTCTTCTTTTGTTACTTTATTTTCTCTTTAGTTTTTAATTGAAATAATTAAACCGGGAAAATGAAAGAAAAAGACGAGAGAGAGGGTGACCACTCTGGAAACACCATAACCCCATTACCAATTATATTTTTTTCTACTCTCTCTTTTGTTTTTTGTTTTTGCTTAAAAAGTTAAAGACTTTGTGGAGAAGCAATCCGACCCAGTGAAGAAGAGACCAGAATCGATCTGGGTTTCTGTTTACTCTCAATGCCGGAGATTTAGCACCCACCATTTTCTGATCTCCCTCCGCATTTCTTTCTATTTTCTGATTCGACTTTTTTCTTCTGGGTTTTTCCATATTTTGCTTTGAAGGTGTTCTTTTTCGGCAACAATGGCGTCTAGAACCAAGTAGGGGCTTTCTTTCTTTTTGTTTGTTTGTTTTTCTTCTTACTTGTTAGAATCAAACTAGTTTGTTTAACTGTTGGATCTGAGTCTTCTGTTTTCTTTGTCGGAAATGTAGTTTGTGTTTGTTCGATTCTACTTACTGTGTGGGTCGCTTTCTCTGGGCTGCTTTGGTTTTTTCTTCTCCAAATATTTAGTGATCTGTTTCTTTTTTTTTTCCGTTCAATTAATTTTCCTTTTCCAAGATTTGGTTTGGATCTTGCAGAAGCTGGAGTTAGACTAGTTTTGTCTTTTAAAGTCGTTATCTTTCGTTTTATCCTACTTTTCTAGGAATTCTGCAATAGAAACATGTTTTTTTTTTTTGACTTGTCTGATCATTCGATATACTCTGGAGGAATGTATTTTTGTATTCATTTAGATGCCTATTAATGATTAGATCTCTATACTGAGATGGATCCTATTCCTAGCAATTGAATTATGAAATTTTCAGTGCTAAGTTTTTTGGAAAGTATACATACACAGAAAATGGAGATGATGCATTGACATTGTACTTTACCCCTTTCTGATGATGTAGAACCGGCTTAATGGAGACTCCTCGTAGTAAACCGTCGCCGCCAACACCGAGAGTGAGTAAACCAACAGGGACCAAATCCGATGGCAATTCGCCATCCCCGGTGCACAGCACTCGTCTTTCACTTGACCGTTCCCCACAAAGTGTTAACTCCAAGCCTTCTCCCGATCGCCGGACTGCAAGGGTTCCTACTCCCCCTGAGGCAAATAAAACCATACTCAACTTGAAGCTCCTCTTGTTTTGATTTTTTGCTGTTTATTGATCATCATGTTTTTTTTATTAATGGCATTTTCAGAAATTGCAATCACGTTTAGGGAAGGGATCTGAGCTACAGGCTCAACTGAATCAAATTCAAGAGGATCTGAGGAAAGCTAATGAGGAGATAGCTGCTCTGAAGAAAGATAAAGCGAAGGCTCTTGATGATCTCAAAGAATCTGAGAAATTGACAAAGGACGCCAATGAGAAACTTAGAGAGGCATTGGTAGCTCAGCAGCGTGCCGAGGAGAGTTCCGAGATTGAGAAATTCCGAGCAGTTGAACTAGAACAGGCGGGAATTGAAGCGGTTGACATAAAGGAAAGCTCATGGAAGAAAGAGGTTGAGTCAATTAGAAGCCAGCATGCTTTGGACATCTCAGCTCTACTCTCCACCACGGAAGAGCTCCACAGGATTAAACAAGATTTGGCTATGACTGCTGATGCTAAAAACAAGGCGCTCAGTCATGCTGAGGAAGCCACCAAGATTGCTGAAATTCAGGCTGAGAAGGCAGAGATTCTTTCTTCTGAGTTAAGCCGCTTAAAGGCATTGCTTGGTTCAGTGGAACAAAAGAAAGCTATGGAAGGCGACGAGGTGGTGTCTAAACTAAAATCTGAAATTGGGATGCTGAGAGGGAAACTTGAGAAAGTTAGCATCCTCGAGAATACGCTGAAGGATCGAGAAGAGTCCATCGAACAGCTCAACGTTGACCTCGAAGCTGCTAGAATGGTTGAATCCTATGCTAATAGCTTAGAAGCAGAGTGGAAGAACGAGGCTGCTAAACTTAGAAAACAAGTTGAGGAATCAAATCAGTTGAAGGAATCTGCTTCAGAATCTTTAGATTTAGCTATGAAGCAGCTGGAGGAAAAGAGTCATGCCCTTCACGAGACAGAGTTGGATAAGGCTCAGCTAAAAGAAAAGGTTGAGTCGCTGGTGGCAACAGTTGGAAGGCAGGAAAAAGATCTTGAGGAATCCCAACGCCAGGTTGGCATTTTGAAAGAAGAAACTTGTAAGCTTGAAAAGCTTGTTGAGTCAATAAAATCTGACCTTGAAACCGCCCAAGAGGAAAAGGTTAGGGCTTTGGACAATGAAAAGACTGCAACATCACAGATTCAGAACCTATTGAACGAAAAGACAGAACTTGCGACAGAGTTGGACAACTGTAAGAGGGAAAAAGAGAAAAGCAAGAAAGCTACGGAAAGCTTAACTTTGGATTTGCAGGAAGTATCTACTGAAGCAAGGGAAGCTAAGGAGAAGCTCTTGACATGTCAAGCGGAGCTTGAACACTGTGGAACCCAGATTGAAAGTTTGAAGTTGGCTGCGAAAGAGACAAGTGACAAGTACGGGAAAATGCTTGAAGATGCAAGAAACGATATTGGTAGCCTGACAAGTAGCCTAGAAAACACTCAGAATGAGATTATCAATTCAAAGACTGAGTGGGAACAGCAAGAACTTCATTTGATGGGTTGTGTGAAGAAATCGGAAGATGAAAAGTTCTCTGTGCAGAAAGAACTTAGCAAGGTGGAGAATTTGCTTAATCTTAAGGAAATTGAGGCCCATGCAGCAAAAGAAGAAGAAGCCATTCTGAAAAACAATCTTACGAAACTTGAGGAGGAGATTAAGGATCTGCAGGAAAGAGTTGGAGAAGCGAAAGCTGAAATCATGAAACTTAAAGAAAGCTTATTGGAGAAAGAAGACGAGCTAAAGAACGTTGTTGCAGAAAACAAAAAACTCAGAGAAATAGAGGTTTCATCTCTCGAAAAAATAGATGAGTTGTCAAAGGTGAATGAAAGCTTGGTGGATAATGAAACAAAACTGCACAGCATTATCCAAGAAGTAGAGGAGCTCAGAGGGAGGGAGATTGATTATCTCAAGAAGATTGAAGAGTTGTCAGCGGCGAATCAGAGCTTGGTTGACAAAGAAACCAAACTGTTGAGCGTTGTCCAAGAAGCTGAGGAGCTTAGAGGAAGGGAGCTTGCTTGTCTGAAGAAGATTGAAGAGTTGTCAGCGGTGAATGAGAGATCCCTGGTTGATATAGAAACCAAACTGCAAAGCAGTATTCAAGAAAGTGAGGTGCTCAAAGAAAGGGAGATTGTATATGTCAAAAAGATTGAGGAGTTGTCATTGTCAAATGAAAAACTAGTTGAGAAAGAAACCAAATTGGAGACCGTCGTTGGGGAAAATGCAGAGTTAAGAGAAAAGGAGTCATCTTATCATAAGAAGATTGAAGAGTTGTCAAAGGTTAACGACCTCTTTGCTGATACAGAAACCAAACTCCAGAGTTCTACTCAAGAAAATGAAGAGCTTAGAGAAAGGGAGGCTGCCTATCTTAAGAAAATTGAAGAGTTAGCGAAGATGCAAGAAAGTTTTCTTGATAAAGAAAATGAGCTCCATGGTATGGTCCTTGAGATTGAGGAGCTTAAAGCCAGTGATTCTCTAGCCCAAAAGGAGATTGAAGAGCTTAAAGCCAAGGACTCTCTAGCCCAAAAGAAGATTGAAGAGCTATTAAATCTAAATAAAAGCTTACTCGTGAAAGAGAGTGAGTTACAGAATCTTGTTAGTGAAAATGAGGAGCTCAAATCCAAAGAGGCTTTATCACTCGAGAAAACAGAGGAATGGGATGATCTTAAACAAAGTTTGGTTGATAAAGAAAATGAGCTGAAGACCGCAGTTGTCGAAAACGAGAAGCTCAAGGCGAAAGCTGCCTCATCACTTGAGAAGATTGGAGAATTGACGAAACTTAAACAGAGTTTACTTGACAAAGAGAACGATTTGCAGGGTGTTTTACATGAGAACGAGGAGCTTAAGGCCAAGGAGGCATCATCTTTGAAGAAGATTGATGAGTTGTTACATCTCGAGCAAAGTTGGCTTGATAAGGGAAATGAATTTCAAAGAGTTAATCAAGAAAATCAAGAGCTCAAGGAGCGGGAAGCTTCAGCGGCAAAGAAGATAGAGGAGTTGTCGAAGATGAAAGAGAGTCTACTTGACAAAGAAACCGAGCTGCAGACCGTAATTCAAGACAACGATGAGCTGAAGGCCGGGGAGGCTTCCGCGCGTAAGAAGATCGAAGAGTTGTCAACGTTGCTAGACAAAGCTTCTTCCACACAAGAGAAACCAGAAAACGGCAAGCTTGGTGACATCGAAAAAGACTATGTAGAATTTTCACAAGAAGAGATGACTAGAACCGATCTTTCCCATAACAGAAGTGGGGAACACACTGTACAAGAAAGTCCAGTGGAAGCCATTGAGAAACATTTGAAAGAAGACACATCAATCCATTGGTCAGCTCACAGAGTTGAAGGGGTTGGAAAAAGAGACAAAGATCAAGGCCCCATGGAAGGCGAGTTGAGAAGAGAAAAGAGAGAAGCTTCTTCAGAGAGAGAGACGGATCATGAGTATGCTGAAGAGGATGATGAATCGAAAGCAGAAGGCAGTGAAAACTTTGATCAGTTAAGCAATGGCTTGTCCTCCGCAGAACACACCGAAGATGCTGCAAGTCTGCTCTCAAAGGAACAACATCAGAAAAAGAAGAAACCTTTGCTCCGAAAGTTTGGAAATTTGCTGAAAAAGAAGAGTACAAGCAGCAGCAGCCAGAAATAAAAGAAATCTCTATTGTAACTGAACATTCCTTGGTTGATTATCCTCAAATCATTAAGAATGTAGCTCCAAATTCAATTTAAGGTGTTTGATCTCTGCTTTCTCAACATCTCATTAGATTGTGTCTTTGTTTCTTCTCTTCTAATCGACTAGTCTTGGTGGATTCATTTTCAAAGAGGCATCGGTTTATTGTCAATTTGGAAATGAGAGAGCGGTTGTTTCCGGTTAGACACCTCTGATTGCAGGAGAGTATCATTTGAGTTGTTTTGGGTTGCTGCTCTTGTTTGTTGAGGTGTTATTTATCAGTGCATTGCATGGATTAAGGAACTTTTAGGGAGTGAACAGGTTAATGTCGGTAGATTCCGAAGGCACATGAATCTTTTCCATGTGGAAGTTACAAATGATGGCAAACATTTGTATCATGCAAGTGCATGACAAATCACTTGTAGGAATCGATTCCACGTAAATTAATTTTGAAATAATAAAATGTTTTACAACAAAAAAATTCCGAACGTGTACGGATTGGATTGTATGTTCTTTCCATGTTTTTTAAATGTTGAGTTTTGATGGATTTCTTAGAAATTGTTTTTTGAATTATTCATGGCTAATTTCTAGAAACAACTGACACTCTTTTTATTCCATCCTAAAGCTCAAAGCATTGTGATTAGATTAATCCACTCTTGTGGCTGATAATCAAATGTGCATATCTAAACTATCTTATTATCAACTCTCATAGTCAATAAAATCAACAAACATGCATAATCAAGTTCAATTGTTCATTGATTGGTTCACCTGCTGTCACCCGTAAACACTGCGTTTGCGGGAGGTAGCGGTTGTTGGCATTTGACAACAATCATGGAAAACGCCTTATACCGTTCTGTGTCGTTCCAAACCTCTCAAATCCAAAAGCTGCTTCTCTCGAGCGTTTGCGGTTGCGATTGGATAATTACAAAAATAAAAATTGAATTTTTTAATCGAAAAAAGAAGATTTACCTAAAAAACTAAAAAAATATAATAAACTAAAAATTGATATTTTAGTAACTATAATTACGAAATATATCAACAATTTGAAACTTTCTAACTAAAGCTTAATAACCTATCATAATTTTTTGATTATAAAATCTTCAAATTGTAAAATTTTCTATAAATTGTTCTTGATCACTGATTAATAAATCTAACAAACTAAAATGTTCAAAATCACATTAATCTCTCTAAAATAAAAAAATTATCCATTAAATTCATAGTTTTCATCTTTTTCTCGTCACAATCATAACTTTCGCCTAAACTAAAAATTTTAAAAAGGAACATAAGAAATATATTTATGGTATTCTATTACTAATTATATTGAATCAATGATTTTTTATTTTTATTTTTTTTAATGGTATGGTTTTGATTTTTTTACAACTATATAATGTGTTTATATTACTAATTTATTGTTTAACTGCTACTCCAACCGCTGTTAACCAGTCATAAACATTCCACAAATGCACCAGTTTTCAACCGCTACGCCAGTTGTATAAATCGCTCAATAACGTTTGAAACGCTACCGTCCGCTTCCGCAATCTCCCGCAACCGCAATCACACCCGCTGCGTCTGAACCAGTCCTAACTCAACAGCTTAACTCTCGTATTTTAAAGCCATGACCATCAAACATCATATCAAAACAATATTAACTCAAGTAGTGTCCAAACCCAAAATCGTTCTCTAATCAATTCCTAAATGACCAGTAAAGGTATATCCATTAAAATCAGAACTATATGAAAAACTATTCTAATTTATCAAAAAAGTATTATATCCATTAAATCCTATCTATCAAACCATGAAAATTTTCTTGAAATTTCTTTTTTTCAACAGTGAAATTAATGACACATGATAATGAAACCAAAACAAAATCTATAGAAAATTATTCATTGAGAGAAAATGGTATAAAAACTTCTCCGTACAAGTACAAGAAGTGAGAATCGTCTCATTTGAAGAAGAAAATGAAGAAACTAGAAACTTTGGCAAAAATGAAGAGTTTTGAAGAATAATGAAATTTTTGTGGCTGTTGTAGAGTATATAAAGGGTATGGGTCATTTCTACGGATAATTCTAGGAGATAATTACGTTGTGATTTCGAGGCTTCGTCGACGGTGACTGGTTGAGTTGTGACCGTGACGTTCATAGCTGTCCAATGTTAGCAAGACGGAGCCCTAGTTCCATCGGAGGCGCCGTGGGGAGCCCTTTCTTCTAGGCCTAGTAATTTTTTTTTTGCGCCTGAAAGTCAACGTGAAGGAGAAAAGTCGTCTTTATAACACTACATAAGCGGCAAGTGCACAAGCAAATGCAATAATACTTAGAGGCCGAACCAGTGAAGACTACAAATGATACGCTGTGAATTTATGAGATGCAAATTGCGTCGATCGACGCAAGAGGGAAAATTCGACTCCAACTTCACAACTTCGGCTCCTCTTTCCGCCATGTTCCAAAATACTCAAAAGTCTCCCATTATGCTCCAAGCGTACATGAACCTATAAAGTATTGAAAAGACTCGAAAAATACCAAAAAGACTCTATAAAAACAACGAATATCATGGTTAAAAACCGGTATATGGAGATAAAATGTGATTTTGGTTTTACGTGATTTTGGTTTTATGGTTTTATGAAAACGTGGCAAGTAAATAAGAAAGCAAACAAACTAAATTCAAAGATAAATTACTAAAAGAAATGTATTAGGCATTAGACAATTCACAGAGACTCATAAAACACATAAAGATATCGATTTCAGGGTTTTAGTAAAGATCGTTCTATAACTCAAATCACTAAGGTATAATCTTTCCATAGTCGTGGCTCCGATCACTATATTCTAACACCCTAATAGAATCAACTATTGATGGTTATTACAAGGTAAAACCACGCATTAGTTAGTTCAATATTCGATTGTTCATAATACTCCATAACTAACCTTTCGAACTATTATGACGCATTACTCACCAAATATTATTTCAGACAATATAACAAAATTTTCGAGAGTATATCAATCAAAGATCAGTTCGCGAGATGGCAAACCAAGCAAACAATAGTACTGATGAGTAATAAAGTTTTAACCTATGTTAAACAACCTAGGTTGCAAATGCACAACCAATCAATCGTAGTACTTGGGGATCAAATCCACAAAGAATTAGAAACACTCAATGGCAATGTGAATTAAGAACTATGCTAAGTCAAATAAGTGGTTCTCAGGGTGATCAAACGGTAATTGAAGTCGATTTTAAACAATAATAAAGAAACGTTGGGCAGTAGGGGAACCTAAGGGTTTATGGAGCAAATTATTCAGGTTTTCATGCGAGTAAATCTAGCAAAGCGGGATTTCTAACTCGATTTCACTTAACAATATAGTCAACAAACTTTTGCAAAGAAGACTAATATATCTATCAACCTAATACTCAACTCTCGCAATGTAACAAGATGGATAAATATGCATAAAAGATATCAAGATTCGATATGTTAATCTAACCTTTAACACAACTCTCGCAACGATAAAATTTAAGCTCGTTTATACTAATTCTAATCAATCAATCACAATTCTCTACACGACTCTCGCAATGATATTGGTACAAGTTTTTAAGATTGATCTAGATTCAATTACAGCTAGTTAAACTAGCAATTGAGGTTGATATGCAAGTATACATGAAAACTCTACTAAACTCCTAAGCATGAAAAAATCATATTTATCTATTCATGAATAATTCCCCTAGAAAAACCCCTTAAACCCAACAAAGAAAATACTCAGACATAGCAAAGCAATCGATGAAATACTTGTATTCATTAAGAACAAAAGAAATAGGGTTTGAGAAATTTCTCTAAGGGTTACAAAGAGGGTGAGGATCCTTCTCCCAAAATCCAAACGAGCAAAGTAACAAGTAAAGAGAGATGAATACTTTAAGAACTTGTGAAGAATTAAGAGTTTTGATGTGACGATGGTGGTGAATGTGGTGTCTTCTCTTGAGGCTGATGAGTCTCCTTTTATAAGTCTTAAGGTCGGTAGGGCTTCTCTCAAAAGATTTAGGAGATAATCTTCAAAAAAAAAAAAATTCCTAATCTTCTCGAATGGGGCGATCGATCGATCGCAGTGTTAATGCATCTGTCCGTCAAAAACAGTGAGTTCATGATCGCTCAATCGCCTATGGTGATTGGTCAATCGTGGGTGAATATCCTGGATTGCCTTAACCTTGATCCTCACTCAAACATATTTCCTTAAATCGAATATATCTCAAGATTTAACCGTCGGATTTAGGCAAATGAATATCTATTCTGAATATGAGATCCTCCTCTATCTTGTGGTGAAATATGAGCTCGATCTCACTGTGGGAAGATCTTAATCTGGAGTGAAATATCTGACAATCAGGATTTGTCCTTCCTTGAAAAGACTGATTTCATTCTTTTTTGGCCCAAAATGCTGCAAAAGTCTTTAAAGACTTCAAACCGTCGAAAATGCTAAAAATAGCATGTTAAGTCCAAAATGTTAATATTTAAGTCCAAAATGTTAATATTTAGAAATATAACATGTTTAGGGATGCACATTTCGAAAATTGTTTCTCGGGTTCGGTTCCAAGAAAACTCTAACCAAAATATTTTTGAATTCGTTTTAGTTCCCTTAAAAATTTTACCAATATTTGCGACTAAAATGAGTTTATTAACCGAACAAAGTTTTATTCGATTCCATATAAGTTCGGTTTATGTTGTAAACAAAACCGGTCTCATGACCTTAAAAATGTATCCCTCCAAAAAAGCAATTCAAATACAAGAAATCCAAAACCTAAAAACCTCCATCCAAAAAAAAACAAAACAGTTTTACAAAAACAAAAACAATAAAACTCAATCAGAATAACAACGAAAGGATTTAAGAGTAGTAACATCATCTTTATTCCAATATCAATGGTTTTTCCTTTAGGCAATGACATCGGATCTTTGGTTCCATCAAGAGTTTTACGACCCATTACGCGATAGATCCGAGTCAAGACATGAATGAAAGCTTGTTCAACATTTGTAGCATCAAGAGTAGAAGTCTCCATGAAAAAACTGTTTTCTGTTACTAAGAATGATCTAGCTTCTTCGGTTGGTTCGAACCACACGAAGATGACCAAGAAGATTAACTTTGTTTAAAACAAGCATGATTACAAAATCGGCATCGGTATTAATAATGTTTGAGAAGAATTTATGTATTATTGATAACTATCGATGGGTATTTATACAAGTCAAGCCTAGGGTCTCAACTATACAATCATCTAAACGGAAACTTAACATAAAGAATATACACAATATATATATGTGAAGATATTTGGATCCATCTAGTAACTTCTAGAAGATCTCGCCAATACTCCCCCTCAAGTTAGAGCATGAAGGTCACAAATGCCCAACTTACGACGTAAGTATTCAAATGATTGAGATCCTAGGGCCCTAGTAAAAATGTCAGCTAGCTGCTCGGATGTATGAACATAAGAAGTCTTGAGAGATCCCGCCTGTATCTCATCCCGAACAAAGTGACAATCGGATTCAATGTGCTTAGTCCGCTCATGAAAAACTAGATTTGCAGCGATGTGAAGAGCGGACTGGTTATCCTAAAACATATGCATCGGAACAGAATGAGGAATGCTAAAACAAGAAAGTAATTCTCGATCCCATTTGAGTTCAGAGACTGTATCTGCCATAGATTTATACTCGGCTTCCGCCGAAGATCGCGAGACTACTTTCTGCTTTTTAGTCTTCCATGCAATTGGAGATTGCCCAAGCGTAATTACGAAACCAGTGAGAGAACGTCTAGTCAAAGGGCATGCTGCCCAATCGGAGTCGCAATGTCCGGATAGTCGAAGATCATCGTCAGCTGTCAACAAAATACCTTGTCCGGGGCTGCTTTTATGGTACCGTACCACTCGGAGTGCTCCATGCCATTGCTTCGTTTGAGGTTGATGCATAAACTGAGCAAGAACATGAACAATGTAGGACAATTCTGGTCGAGTAAATTTCAAGTAAACAAGGCGTCCCACCAGCCGACGATACTGCTCTGGGTTGTCGTAAAAATCATCTCATTCATGAGAAAGTTTGTGATTTTTCTCTACTGGTGTAGCCACTGGTCGTCCTCCTAGAAGCCCACATTCATCAATGATGTCGAGAGCATACTTCTTTTGAGATAAATATATCCTTTTCTTAGAATGAGCCACTTCGATGCCGAGAAAATACTTCAACGGTCCTTGATCTTTCATTTTGAAACATTGTCCCAAATATCCTTTAAATTGTCGAAGAGCATCACCATCGTTACCACCAATTAGCAAATCATTGATGTAAATGATCACATAAAGGCAGCTCGTACCCCTTACTAGTGTGAAAAGAGAGTAATCAGAACGAGATTGTACGAAACCGTATCCACGAAGTGCTGCCGTGAGCTTTGCAAACCAACATCGTGGAGCTTGCTTTAAGCCATAAAGAGATTTTTTTAACTTGCAAACCTTGTTAGGACCGGATGCTTTGAAACCCGGTGGTAGTTTCATTTAAACTTCTTCTTCCAAATCACCATGTAAAAATGCATTTTGAACGTCTATTTGATGAACTTCCCATTGCTTAACTGCTGCTACCCTAAGAAACGTTCGTATCGTTATTATTTTCACCACTGGAGCGAACGTTTCATCATAGTCTTGTCCTTCTTTTTGTCGATTTCCTAAAGCCACCAAACGTGCTTTGTACCTTTCTATTGTTCCATCCGAATTATACTTAATTCGATACACCCATTTACATCCAATCGCTTTCTTTCCAGGGGGCAAATCTGTTATATCCCAAGTATCATTGAGCTCAAAAGCCTCAATCTCACCACCCATTGCACCATTCCAGACGTCTTGTGTTACTGCCTCAGCGTAACTAGCAGGTTCATCATTCGCTAAAGCAGCTGCTAAAAATGCTTTATGCTCATCCGTAAATCGATCACAAGAAACATAATTAGCAATAGGATAGGGAACCATACCTGACTCAGATGTGATGATCACGGGTGAAGCTAGGGTGGAGTCTTTTGCAGATGCATTGTACAGAATGTAATCACGGAAACGAGTATATTTAGTTCGTTCTCGATGTCCTTTTCCAAGCTCAGCAAGAGGAGGTTCTTCATGACCAGTATTAGACGGACTCCCCCTTTCCATTTGAGGAGTTGAATCCAAAGATATTGCAACATCTTTCGGAGCACTAACAGTCTCACTCACAGGAGGAGCAACAATCACATGTTCTCTGGTTACCATTTCCATGTCTGGAATATGCATATTTTAAGCGGAGATCAAAGACGTAATACGAAAATCATCATCAACGTATGCAGGTGGCGGAGAACTGGTCAAATCATTAATGGATGGTGTTGTATTTGAACTAAATGGAAACACATTCTCTTGGAATGTCACGTCTCTAGAGACAAAAAAAATCACCAGTCTCAAGATCATACAATTGCCAACCTTTCTTCCCATATGGATATCCCATAAAGACACACTTACGACTACGTTCGGCGAATTTATCTTTGTCTCGATTCTGTTTGTAAGCGTAACATAGACAGCCAAACACACGTATATCTTCCATTGATGGTGCCTTGCCAAAGAGGAGTTCATAAGGTGTCTTACCAACAAGAAGAGGAGTCTTTGTTCGGTTAATTAGATGACTTGCTGCAAGAACACATTCACCTCAAAATTTTATTGGAACATGGGCTTGGAACATCAATGAACGAGCCACATTCAAAATGTGTCGGTGCTTCCTCTCCACGCGATCGTTTTGCTGTGGTGTACCAACACATGACGTTTGATGTATTATTCCTTCTCTAGCCAAGTATGTCTTCATGCACATAAATTCGGTGCCGTTATCACTTCGCATAACTTTTACTCGTTTGTGAAATTGTCTCTCCACCATGAAGAAAAAATTATGTAAAGTATGCATTACTTCTCGTTTCTCAGCCATAAAAAATATCCAAACAGCACGCGAATTATCATCAACAATGGTGAGAAAATAAGAGGCACCAGAAGAGGATGGAGTGCGATAAGGACCCCATACATCACAATGAATCAAATCGAAAATATTGGCAGCTTCATTATCAGTATCATGAAAACAATCTCGGGTTTGCTTTGCCCGAAAACAAATGTAACATACCGTGTCATTCTCGGTTGTCTTAAAAACACCAATAAAATTCTGTAAATATGATAAAACTCGACTTGATGGATGTCCAAGACGACGGTGCCACAAGTCGTAACTACTCTTAACTGCTGCCTTATTCACTCTGCCTCCTAAAGTTCCTCTGAAGATATAGACCCCACCACATTCTTCACGCGCGCCAATCAGAGTCGTCTTGGTATGGTCCTGCAAAACACACATATCAGCCGTGAATGTGATAGAGGATCCCTTAATTGCTTTAAGAAATTTTGCCACAGATTTTAAAGAACATTTCAAACTGGGTGCATATAAAACGCCTCTCAAAATCACATCGCCTCCCAAACATAAATCTCCTAGTTTGAGAGCTATAGCACAATCTCCATCAGGCAAACCAATTGAACAAGGCACGATATCAACCACATTAGTCAAATAATTTAAATTCCAAGTCATGTGGTGAGAAGCCCCCGTGTCGATTATAAAATCAATAGGTTCGACCTTACCACTCAATTTATCTGCTTGTTCATACTTTTTTTTTTTGAAGTGAATGTTAAATTATTATTCAACCCAAAAAAACGTTTTTACAATTTCTGCAACTTGCACTAGAAGAAAGAAGATGCATTACAACTCTTGTGTTATTCCTCTGGAAGAACCCAATGTTTATCTAGTGTCGAACCATTCCGACATGCCTTTTTCGTAGGACTGATCCCCCATCATTCGAATTGTGCTTAGACGGTTCCGTACCGTTTTGTCTATGATTTTGCCTAGTTGACCCGATGAAAGTGGTTGTTCCCCATGGCGTCGATTATTGCGTTCTCTCCACAGGTGATAGATCGCTGTTTGAAAGGTGTATCTGAAGAGAAACATCCGGATGTTACTGAGTCCTCCCCGGTACAGCAAGGTTGTTAGATCATTCCAATTGGTGGTGTAGTGGACCCCCAGGAGCTTCCGAACAAGTACTTTCCACAGTTGGGAAGAAAACCTACAAGAGAAAAAGAGATGATTTCGAGAATCCTCCGCATTGTTACAAAGGACACATTTCTGATAGCCAGCCCATTGTTTTGTTCTATCCCCTGTCGATAGTCGATCAAGCATCGCAAGCCAAGTGATGAACGAGTACTTTGGTGTTGCGTGGGTAAACCACACACCGGTGTACCAATTCTTCGTTGGTTTGTGTGCTCTAATCAACTCCCACGTACTTTTCGTCTTGAATGTTGGCCTATATTCGTTGTCCTTATCTCGCCATAATGCCTTGTCCGCTTGTCTTTTTGATCGGTCAATTTTTCCGATCTCCCCTTCTATCTGATTGAGCTGCTCCACCCTATGGCGACGCCGTGTGTGGGAGTTTAGAACATCCGCTACTGTTGCCATACCCGAGATACCCAGGTCAATGAATCCCCGTGAGCCAACCATATCATATAGCTTACCCATAGGGGACCAAAAGTCATGCCAGAAAAACGTATTTTCCCCGTTCCCAATATCAATCTTGTGAAAAGTTTGAGCCAATTCTCGATATTTTAATAATTTTCGCCACATCCATGAGCCTGAAGTTTTCGATGCACGAATTGCCCAAATCGATCTGTGTCGAAGAAGCGTGTTCTTGATCCACTTGATCCACAGAGAGTCTTTATGTGATACGATCCTCCAAATGAGCTTGAGACAACTAACCAAATTTACCTCTTTGATGGATTTGATTCCTAAGCCACCTTCTGGCTTTGGTGTACACACTTCCCGCCATGCCACTTTTGATTTTCTCGTATTGAGATTAGGTCCAGACCATAAAAACGCGCCACATAGGCCTTCCAACTTCTTGATACATTGTTAGGGAGTCGAAATGCTTGGGTCCAGAAGTTTATGATACTCCCAATAACCGATTGAAGCAGCTGAAGTCTTCCAGCATATGATAAATGACGGCTTGTCCAAGAGCTCAAACGTGACCTTATCCTCTCAATTAGCGGTTCATAGTCAGCTGCTCCCATTCTCTTTGTCATCAATGGCAAACCTAAGTACCGTACCGGTAGGCTTCCTTCAGCGAAAGGAAACTGTGACGTGATGGTGTTTCGAATTCGTTCTGGGGTACCTGCCATATAGAGGGTAGATTTTTGGAGACTTATATTTAGTCCCGAGTAAGCTGCAAAATCCCCAAATATCTTGATGATTTCTTCTATCGATCTTTTCGTACCATCAACAAAGACCATAAGATCATCTGCAAAACAGAGATGAGTGATGTTGATTTTTTTGCATTGCGGATGAAAACCAATTCGTTTCTCCATTGCCGCTTTATCTATAAGACGGGAGAGAACATTCATGCATATGACAAATAGATATGGAGATAAAGCACACCCTTGCCTCAACCCTCTTGTACTTCCAAAATAACCCGCAAGCTCTCCGTTAACCTGTACCGAAAATGATGCTGTTGTTATGCACAACCTGATCCAGTGAATAAATTCCTCCGGGAAATTTAGGGCCGTAAGCACATTGAGAAGGAAATCCCATTGTACCGAGTCAAACGCCTTCGATATATCTATCTTCATAGCACATCTTGGGGAGATCGAAACCCTATGATAATCTTTGACTAACTCGGTTGCTAATAGAAGATTCTCCATTAACAATCTGTCTTTAACAAAAGCCGATTGGTTTTCGCTTATGAACTGCGGTAACAACCCCTTGAGTCGATTGGCGAGAATTTTGGAAATCACTTTGTACAACACATTGCAGCAAGAGATTGGTCGATAGTCTTTCATCTCGTTGACATCTTCTTTCTTTGGGATTAATGCTAAGATTGTTGAATTCACACCTTTGGGGAGGAAACCCTTCACAAAGAACGACTTAATCGCGATTAAGAAATCGTTTCCGATAATAGGCCAAGAGGATTTGAAAAACTCACTTGTAAAACCATCAGGACCCGGAGATTTGTTTGATGGCATGGCGAATAATACTTTTTGAATTTCATCGTCCGTGACGTTACGTATAAGAGCAGCTCGGTCTGCATCAGAACACCGAAAGTGAAGAAGAGATTGTAATTCCGGCACTTGCATACCTTCGTAATCCGATGGTTTATGGTTTAGGAAGTTCTTGAAAAAATTCTCGGCCTCCTGTTTGATATCTTCTTCGTTTGTTACTACTACCCCATTCGCCTTCGTGATCTCCCTTATTGAGTTCCTCATTCTTCTCATTTTAAGAGAGGTATGGAAATATGAGTTGTTATTATCACCCACCTGTAGCCAATGGAGCTTGGATTTCTGTTTGAGATACCCTTCTTCTAGTCCCGATAGACGCTGCCATTTTGCATATGCATTAGCTTCTTCTTCCATGTTCGTGGCATTCGGATGAAGTAAAGTCTGAGCTTGTTTGACACACAACTCCTCATATGCCACCCTTGTGCGTTTTGAAATATCTCCTAAGTTCTCTTTACTTAAAGCCCGAATGGTTCCTTTGATTCCTTTCAACTTTTTCGATAGCCGATATAGGGAGGATGTCGACACATACAAAGGTGTTGTGTCTTCCCAAAAGCGACTAACCTCCGGAAGAAACTTGGGTAGCTTGGTAAGAACGTTTACAAACTTAAACGGTTTTTTCTTTCTCTCTTGTCCTGCTTCTATGTAGAAACGAGCTCGGGAATGATCTGAGCAACCACTCGATTCAAATATGCAATAAGACCGTGGGTACACATCCAGCCATCTGTCATTCACCAATAAACGATCTAGCTTTTTACAAATGACACCGTTTGGTTGTTTATTACTCCAAGTAAGCCGAGCACCTTGATAGCCGAGATCCATGAGTGAACAATGTGAGACCAAATCTCTAAAATCCAGCATCCCTGGGGATGGGGAAGTCGCCATATAGTTCGAGTGTTCGTCTCCTCGGAGAATCTCATTAAAATCACCGCTTATCATCCAAGGCTTATTGCTAAACATGGGTGAGTTGTGGTGGGTTTTCAAATCCTCCCATAACTTTTTCCTTTCTGCTATTACATTCGCTGCATAAACAAAAGTGCACAAGAACTCCTCTACTGCTCCATCTAGTAAGACCGAGACCGTGAGCAGTTGATCACTTTTAAAGATTGGTGTTAGCCGAACACTGTCCCGCCAAACCAACCATATCCGACCAAGCCGATGATGTTCATAGTTTGAGATGAAAGACCATCCCTGAAACACCGAATCAATAATCCTTTGAGCCTTACTTTCCTTCACTCGAGTTTCCAATAGACTTCCAAACTGAAAATTACCCTTAATGACCCACTCCTTCACTATGGAATGTTTCGAGAATTGATTAAAACCTCGCACATTCCAGAAGAATCCTGACATGGGATTAGTGTTTTTTACCCCTCTTGCCACCGGCATTTGGGGGAATTGGTTTTGCCGTTTGAGCTGGCGCTTCTAATGCAGTTGAAGTAGTACCTTTTTTCGTTCGATTTGAACGAGAACGAGTACTCGGCTCGACGATGACTATGGGGGAATCCATCTTCTTTGGACTGTGGTTCTGCAGTTCGACTTCTCCTTCTTCCAACTGGTCCCCATTCTCCTCCTCCATGTGTTCATTTGTAGCCTCTGTATCGTCCAAAATAGAAAATCGGGATGGAGAAATTCCCATATTTGTAACTTGTTCGCTAACATCCGAATGTCTTCCAGCCTTTTCCGGTGAGACCTTGTGCCAAGTCTCCTCTGAAGGTTCATTGCATGTTGCAACCAAAGTAACCGCCTCTTCGTTTTGGTTATGCTCTGTTGCGGATTTCTTTGCGACACTCTGTTCTTCTCGCAAAATATGTTGTACCTCAACTGGATCAGTTTCCTTGTTCGTTGCCTTTACCGCATTTTGCTTGTGTAAAATTGCGATTTGAGTACCTCCGTTAACAACGCACGCTGTTGAGAGGTGGCCCCATTTAGAGCAATTTGAACATCTCGGCGGTAACCACGGATATTTGAAATCCACCACGGCATCAACCCCTTTGGTGGAGGAGAATCGGAAAGATTCCGGTAAGTCTTCGGTTAGGTCGACTTCAACTAGGACCCTAGCCTCTTCAAAACTTTTGCACAACTCCGTGTCCGGATGGAGTCGCTTTGGCTCACCGATCGTGCTAGCTAGAAATCGTATACCTTTCCTGGAGAACATCTTTGTTGGGATATTCCTCATCGTCACCCAGAGTTGGACTGCTTTCAGATTCGGTTCTTGGTCCTCTTTGAAAGGAGACCATTTCGATACAAACATTGGGACGTTTGCTATATTCCACATTCCTCGGTGTAGTACGCGGTTGCGAACCGAGTTCTCACGAATTCTGAACTTGATAGTTGTTTCATTTACCTCAAACACATCGACTTTCACGGATTTGTCACCTAAGGTCCATATCTTGTTCACTATAACATGAACCTTCGCAACGTGAGGCGCCTTTGAGGCAAATTTCCCGATCAGAAAATCCTCCCATAGGGGGACCGAGTCTTCAACCACCTCGTCCGGAATTTCAACGACTTGACCTCCATCAACTTCCTTAAAGCGGACTTCGTATCTTGAAGGGGAGTTGTCTTGTTGAACAAACGACCTCCAAGGCGGTTTGAGCGTTTGTGAGCGAGAGAGATCATCTTCCTCTAGCCCATCCTTCTGATCTTGGGCACGTTCAACGTTTACCTTTTCGACGGCTTCGCTTTCCCGACCCGCCATGGCAAGGCTTTGGCGGCGAGGACCACCACGGGCTTCGAGAGAAACCAGAAAAAGAGATCGCAATTATTGTCGCCCAAAGTCTCCACTGCTACAGTAAAAAGTCGCAATTATTGTTATTAAATATTAGCAATTATTGTTCATACTTTGGTGTATTGAGAAAAGCAAGCATCGCCGACCATTGCTCGTCATTGAGCTGTGGCAGTGAAGCTCGATCATAGTCTCTTTCACGTCCGGTCACATGAGCTGCGGTAACGTTGCTGGGAATTACTTGAGCAGAGTTGGCGATGGCTTGTTCTCAAGAATTTCCAGCAATGTGCTCTCTGGAATAACTACCACGACCTCTTCCGAAAGCACCAACCATCCCGCCTCCTTGTCCTCTGCCACGAGTGCTTCCTCTAGCACTACCGTTACGTCCTCTTTCGCCCCACCATTCAGGATAGCCTTTGAGTTGGTAACTTTCAGATACGTCATGTCCTGGCTTCCCACAATGTGTGCAATTCACTTGACCTTGTCGATTGTTTCCCCACATACAGCATCAATTTTTGCATCGTTGTTCCGTGCGATCATTTGTTGTCTCTCTTCTCTAATGATGCGTTGATAAACTTGTGACAGCTTTGGCAGTGGTTCGATGCTTGTGATAGTCGATCGAACTGTTCCAAATCTGGAGTTGTCAAGACCTGCCAAAAACTCATGAGCAATAACGCTGCTAGTTCACCACAACTACATGTACGAATCGGCTTATACACTGCCAACTCATCCCACATCTTCTTCAATCTTCTGTAATAAGCCATTACAGAATTCCCTTGTTGTTTGGAACACGCAATATCCGCCTTTAATTCATGTATGTATACGAGCTCCGTTTCCCACGGAGAACTGCAGTTTCAGATCTTCCCAAAGAATTCGTGCATCATCTACCATAGAAATCGTGGTGTTCATGATCCACGCAACCAACATAGAATTCACAACTTCCCATTGTTCAATTTCAGCAGGTGTGCTCGGCTTTTTCAGAGTTCCATCAATGAATCCGAGCTTCCTCTTTGTCCTCAATGCATTCCGCACTACATGTCGAGACCAATCTTCATAGTTTTCTCCTTTAAGTTGTACTGTAGTTATCAAGCTTCCCGGTCCTTCCGACGCGTGAAGGTAGTAAGGTGACACCTCCTGTATCCTCTCTGTGTTGGCTACGATACTTGTTTCATTGTTTTTACTTCCCTCAGTCATGGTGGCGAGAAGATTTTCTTTTCTCTGTTTTTAGGGTTAGTTGCCTATTGGCTCTGCTACCATAATAATGCTTGAGAAGAATTTCTGTATTATTGATAACTATAGATGGGTATTTATACAAGTCAAGCCTAGGGTCTCAACTATACAATCATCTAAACGGAAACTTAACATAAAGAATATACACAATATATATGTGAAGATATTTGGATCCATCTAGTAACTTCTAGAAGATCCCGCCAATAGGTATGGTTGAGAAGTTCCTTAAACCATCGTTCAATGTTTTTGAACCTAATGTGTCGTGTTATATCGAATTCCAGAAGAGTTCATACTGCACCTTTGTATTATGCACTCGTGAAAGAATTAAAATCGCTAAAAAAAATAGAGCCAACATATAACATATAAATTAATGACTTGCTAACAACATATTTTTATATTGTTATTATAATGTGTAATGTTGATATGCTTATATAGTGTTTTTTTCTTGTCGGCATATGCTTACATAGTCTTATACAACAATGTGATACATAACAATAATAATCTTATAATTTAGCTTGCTGACATTTGTCAAATTTATTTAATAATTATAGCATGACTTAAGAAAAACCAAAACAAAAAGTAAAACAAAATAAATAATAGATATCTCAAAAGTTTTAAAAACATAAAAACAAGAAAAAATAATAATAAACGTTATCAATGGAGTAAAGTGTGTAAGAAAATTAAAAGTAATTAATAATTATGGAACAAAGAAGATTTGCTACAAATCTTTTTTTATATTAATGTATAATACCTTTCAAACCATAATCATAAAATAATAATGAGATTACAAGAATTATCATTGGAAATCTGTAAATATAAAATCTTTTAATATATTTTGTATCTAAATGTTGTCAATATCTTTATTACAAATAAGTTTCATAAATTAAATTAAATACTTACAAAAATAATATTAGACATATTTCATGATTTTTATATTTAATTTTATTAAATTATATATTTATTTAAAGTAGAAGGGAATTGACAATTCTTAGAACGACATACAGTATTTTTTTCATAATTTCTAAACAAAATTAGATAATCAATTAATTAATTACTTGTTATCTCTTTTTTTAGTTGATTGTACTTTTTTCCAAAACTAGAATTATATATTAAGAAAAACTACGATCTTCAAATTAAATTTCTATTTTCATTCACTCATCATTTTCAAATAACTATCTATCTTTCATAATCGTTTATATCATATTATAAAATAAAATTAGATCTGCCAATGATTTTTGAAGAGTTAACTTATATAGTGTCTTTCTTTATTTTTCGGACTTTTTTATTGTTACCACAACGTTTGATGATTTTGATTGCATGGTACCACATATGGTTTTATATCATGGGTTATTTTGGTGTATAACCAAAAAGAAAAAATTAATTAAAAAATAAGTAAAATGGGGGTATGTGGCAAAAGCATGACCATTGGATGTAGAATTTTTGGTTAGATTTTAGATTATAATTTTTTTTTATGTTATTGTTACCAATTTCCCTTACATCATCCTCCACATTGCTGTATTTGGTAATATGTGTTAAGTTTGATAAACGGAAAATATGGTTAGTTAGCGATTCAATGGTAAGTAAATATTTGTCAGTAAGAAAATCCATAATCAAAAGATACAAATCTATGAAGAAGATCAATAACTCAATTACTTAAACTGAATATTAAACATATTAAGAAAAATACTATAAAATACAAATGTTTATATTTAGAAATATAAACATGTTTAGGTACATTTCGAAAATTGTTTCTCGGGTTCGGTTCCAAAAAACCTCTAACCCAAATATTTTTGAATTCGTTTAGTATGCTTAAAAATTTTACCAATCTTTGCGATTAAAACAATTTTATTAACAGAACGAAGTTTTATTCGATTCCATATAAGTTCGGTTTATGTTGTAAAACAAAATCGGTCTCATGACCTTAAAAATGTATCCCTCCATAATAAACAATTCGATACAAAAAATCCAAAACCTAAAAACCTCCATCCAAAAAAATAAAAAAATTTACAAAAACAGTAAAACTCAATCAGAATAGCAACGAAAGGATTTAACAATAGTAACATCATCTTTATTCCAATATCAATGGTTTGTCCTTAAGGCAATGACATCGGATCTTTGGTTCCATCAAGAGCTTTACGACTCATTACGCGATAGATCTGAGTCAGAACATGAGTGAAAGCTTGTTCAACATTTGTAGCATCCAGAACAGAATTCTCCATGAAAAACATGTTTTCTGTTTCCGAGAATGATTTAGCTTCTTCGGTTGGTTCGAACCACACGAAGATGACCAAGAAGATTAGCTTTGTTTCAAACAAGCATGATTACAACATGGGCATCGGTATGGTTGCGAAGTTCATTAAACCATCGTTCAATGTTTTTGAACCTAATGTGTCGTGTTATATCGAATTCTATAAGAATTCACTCGTGAAAGAATTAAAATCGCTACAAAAATAGAGCTAGAAAGATAAAAACACAGCATAAAAATCGAAAAAGTCTGTCTTTCGAATTCTAGAATGTTGAGAAACTTTTTCCCTCCATTCATATGAGAATTTTTTTTTTCTTATAAAAAAATAATATTACTAGAATAGAATCAATGAATCTGACTGATTTTATATTTCCTCGTCATTCTCGTGATAAGTACAAATGCATAGACAATACTTTTTGTGATAAAACATTATACGAGTAGAATTATATAAAACTAATTTTCAATAATCCGTTTTATTATTCAATAATCAAACAAAGATCTAAAAATTTTATTTTTTATAAAATTTAGATACATATATAAGAACCATAAATTATTATTTAAAATCCAAATATAGACTTCAAATAAATTAACACCATATCATTATTTTAATATTTTATATGGTTACATTATTTGGCATCAATTCTATTTAGAAGAAATCTTCGCAACCTCACTCCTCACTTTATCCACATCAATATATCCGTCTGTCGCCACGACTAATCTTTCGTTATCATGTGAAATAACTTCAAATCCTACAAAAAAAAGAAGCTTTGGTATACATTGTTTCAATGTTTAAAACCTAACTAAAATGTTCTTGGCTCAAAAAAAAAAAAAAAAAAAAATGTTCTTGGCTCTTTATATGTATATATAATGATCATAATAATCGTTAGAATATATTTGTGTACCACATTTTTTTATATAGTTTATAACTCTTTCCAAAGTTTTTGAGTTTTTTTTTACAATCAGTAAGGATTTCAACTTGCACCTGCAAAAAGTGAAATTAGCATTAAGTTTTAATGAAATTGGTAGATAAACAATACTGGTTTATATTATAATTTTGTTTACGGGCGTCTGGGAGGCTTAGCTAACCATTTTTTGAAATCTTTTAAAAGTTTTTAGAATTTGAATAGAGATGATAATGTGATTGTAACTTAATGACTTGCTTACAACATCTATTTATATTGTTATTATAATGTGTAATGTTGATATGCTTATATAGTGTTTTTTTTCTTGTCGGCATATGCTTACATAGTCTTATACAACAATGTGATCGATACATAACAATAACAATAATAATCTTATAATTTAGCTTGCTAACATTTGTCAAATTTATTTAAAAATTATAGCATGACTTAAGAAAAACCAAAACAAAAAGTAAAACAAAATAAATAATAGATATCTCAAGTTTTAAAGACATAAAAACAAGAAAAAATAATAATAAAAATTATCAATGGAGTAAAGTGTGTAAGAAAATTAAAAGTAATTAATAATTATAGAATAATAATGAAATTACAAAAATTATCATTGGAAATCTGTAAATAGAAAATCTTTTAATATATTTTGTATCTAAATGTTGTCAATATCTTTATTACAAATAATTTTCATAAATTAAATTAAATACTTACAAAAAAATAATATTAGACATATTTCATGATTTTTATATTTAATTCCATTAAATAATATATTTATACAAAGCAGAAGTGAATTGACAATTCTTAGGGCGACATGTGTTTTTCATAATTTCTAAATAAAATTAGATAATAAATTAATTAATTACTTTTTATTTCTTTTTTTTATTTGATTGTACTTTTTTCCAAAACTAGAGAATTATATATTAAGAAAAACTACGACCTTCAAATTAAATTTCTATTTTCATCCACTCATCATTTTCATATAACTATCTATATCTCATAATCGTTTATATCATATTATAAAATGAAAATTGAAGATTTAACTTGTATAGTGTCTTTCTTTATTTTTCGACTTTTTTATTGTTACCACAACATTTGATGATTTTGATTGCCCTCAAGCAAAATAGAAGACTAATCCTGTGAAAGAGGTTTGAAAATGCGGAAACTCAGCTTCTCTTTGAAAACGTTTAATGACCACTCAATTTGTAATCCACATATTGCAAGGACAAATCATATCGAACCACCATGTACTTCTCCGCAGACTTTTTCAGCTTCCCAAATTCATCTCGGTATTTCGCAACACTTTCCACTACTCATCATCGCTAGCCTCATTGATAATCTCAGTGCCAAAAACCTTCTAAATTCATTCCCGTACCATGACAGATCACCAATACAACATTTTTGGTATTTTTCCTCTCCCCCAGACTTGCTTTGGTCTCATAACGGGACTCACTACTGTTGTTCCTTGTGAGGAGACAGGGTCATGAGAAACTTTTCCGTTATAGTTTTAGAATAGCATTCACTATTGTTGTTCCTTGTGAGGAGACAGGGTCGTGAAGACTCACTACTGTTGTTCCTTGTGAGGAGACATGGTCGTGAGGATATTTGCACATCTAAAAATCATTTCACCTCTTTTATTTATTCTCGGAACATAGGAGAGGATTACCATAACTTTTTCATACAAGGTGTGCATCTGTCCGGTACGAATGAGGAATCAAGCTCTGTAGACACTAATCATCCCAATGAGGGTGCAATTAGCTCAGAGGTAGTAGAATTTACTGGAAATAAGAGACGTCTCTAGTTAGCTAGTCAGCTTTTGGATTTTCCATTAGTCGGATCTGAATTCATTCTGCAGCAATAGTCACTCAAAATAAATCGTCAATGAACAAAGAAAAAAATTACATCATAGTTTCCTAACTATAATACTCTTGACTCAATAAAACAACTCGGACTGACTCAAGAAAAAAAAATCAAAATGGCTCAAGAGAAAAAAAAAAAAAAATAGCGTTAGTAAACGATGAATACCTTCCCCCAGACTTACTTCACACCGTCTCGGTATGAAAATAAATCAAGAGAAAGGCAAAAGAGACTCAAAAGAAGTAAAATATATATATATATATATTTTTTTTTCACGTACCTTGCGCGGATCGATTTTTGGCCGGATCGATCGATCTGATGGTGGACCGATCGATCCTCTCTCCTCTGGTCGATCCTGGGGTCATCCGATGGTTCTCCTATTTTTGCACGAACTTTTTTTTTCTGAAACCATGAAACTAAAACTAGAGTTAGTAATAAAATGAAAGAAAAACGAAATATGTACACTTACTGGTGGGTTGCCTCCCACCAAGCGCTTGTTTTAAGTCATTAGTTTGACTCTCGGGCTCATGTGTCAGTCAGGAAGATGAGCATGAGAACTTACTCGAAAACAAGCTCCCCAATCAATAAACTTCAACTTCAAAACCTTGCTCAACATATCTTTCACAGCTTCTTCACCTTTCTCTTTCAGCTCATATGTGAGAATAGCTCTAACGTTAGAGAAAGGTTTAGATATGCCTTTGCACTTCACCTTATGCTCAATTGTGTCACCAACACATCTCTGAGGTACTAAAATCATGTGAGAATCGCCCTTGATTCTTTGGCTCGTCACTTTCTCCTTTACCATGCTCTTTTGACTGGTCTTCTTTGTTGTGATAAGAGGGTCTCCATCCAGGACTTCCTTGACCTCACTTTTATCACTAGAATCTCTCTTTGTCTCGACTTGCAACTTCTCTCCATTGATAATGGTAATACAAGATGCAAGTCTAGTTACTTCATTAGTGGGTATAGCTTTGTAGAAGACCTTCTCGTCAATATTCGTGAATGAGACTTTTCCATTAGGCAAATCTACAAGTGCACCCACTGTCGCTAGAAACGGTCTTCCAAAAATCAAAGGCATACCAGGATCTCTACTCATCTCCACCATCTGAAAATCAGTAGGAACAAGACAATTTCCTACATGAGCAGGTAAATCATTAATGGTACCATGTTGAATCTTAGTGGAATAGTCTGCAAACTTGAGAGAAATCTGAGCAGGTCTCATCATAGTAATCCCAAGCTTCTCTGCAATAGCCTTAGACATGAGATTGATAGAAGATCCAGAATCGCAGAGAGATTCTTTAAATTCAACTCCTACAAAGGAGCATGGAACAATAAACTTTCCAGGGTCTTCAAGCTTTGGCAAGTGCTTCAAAGGAGGTGGTGTATTCTTTGCTGCAGCAAAGAGAGCCTTGATGACTGTAAGACTCTTCTTGGTATCCCTGGTAAACTCGCGAACTGCAGGATCAACTCTATATGCCTCTTCGAATGACATATCAGGAGAAAGCTCCCTCACCATCTTATTAAACTCAGCTAGCTTCTTTTCCTCAATCTCATATTTCAGTCTTTGAGGATATGGGATCCTAGGGATGTATGGTAATGATTTGGCAGCTTCTTCTACTTGCTCTGGTGTAAGCGATGCTGAGACATATTCCACCTCACTCTGAACTAATATCATATTGCAGTGTTCTCTGGGATTTGTTTCAACTTGTCCTAGAAGAGTCCATAGTGGTCGCTTAGCTGATGCCGAGATCTAAGTACCAGAGTGTCAAGCTTCTTCACATGAGTAGAGAGAGCTTCAAACTTACCATTGAGATCATTGTACATGCTCTCCACCTTGACATTGATCTCACTAGCAGACTTTTCTTGATTCAGTAAAAGCTGTTACATAAGCGACTCGAGTTTGCTTTCCTGGGGTGCAGTAATTGAGCTCATTGGAGCTTGAAAATTGTTGAATGGTTGATTCTGCTGAAATCCGTTCTGACCCATATTTTGTACGAAACCCTGTGAAAAGTTTTTCTAAAAACCCTCAGAACCAGTGAAACCCGCGTTTTGCATGCCTATCTGTCCTAAAAACCATGAGAAAAATTATTGACGCCCGGATTTTGCACAGATAAAAAATTTTGGGCGCTCTGATTTTGCACGAACGGTTTCTATTGACAGTTCAGCAGCATATTCACTTTCTCACTCAACTCTTCGATCTTCTGAGATTCCACACTCTTTACACATTTAGACATGTCATACTCAACATAGCGATTATTAGAACTTGTTGGAATGTTTTCAATCTGTTGGTACGCTCCCTGATTACTTTGGGTCCTGTAATCCCATTCAACTCCATCGTAGAAGATGCTAAGAATCTGCCTATCTGAATACCCATGATGAGGGCACTCTCTGCGAAACTCTTTGAATCTCTCCCAAGCCTCACAGAAAGACTCTCCTGGATGCTGCTGGAAAGTAGTGATCTTGTTTCTCAACGAAGCTGTCTTGGACTTAGTGTAGAAGTGATCCAAGAAAGCAGCCATGCATTCTTCCCAAGTCGTCAAGGATCCAGGAGGTAGAAACTTAAACCATTTCGATGCTTTGTCTGCCAAAGAGAAAGAGAAAACCTTGCATTTTATGTAATCAGCAGGAACTCCATTAGCCTTAGTAGTGCTGCAAATCTCTTCGAAATTCTCTATGTGATCCATCGGGCTCTCAGCTGGTAAACCATGAAACGCGTGCTGCTTCACCAATGCTATCATTTGAGGCTTGAACTCAAAATCGAGCCCCTCAATGGCTGGTGGACAAATTGCAGTTCTATTTTGGTAGAAAGTATGAGGTTTGTCTCCATCACCAATGGCAGGTTGTCGCTGCTGCAATCGCTGCAACTGTTGTTGTGTCCTCTCAAATTTAGCCCTTGTAACTGCTGCAGGCCTGTTTTTGTTATCGTTTTGATCAACCATTGTGATCTGATTCGACTCTGTTTGTTCGTTCTACTTTTACAAGTTCTTGGTTGTCGAGGTTGAGCCTGAGACACACAGAAAAAAGTAAAATAGAACTTATTAGAAAATCTTAGACTAAACTTCAGTCTCAAATTCAAAGGTAATTGGTCCCCAGCAACGGCGCCAAAAACTTGACAACACATGCTTTAACCCTATCAAACTATTGCAAGTGCACAGCAACGAAGTAGTATAAAAGAGATCGAATCCACAGAGACCAAGTGCTACACTACGAAAGTATGAGAGTGAAATTAAGCTAAGATGATAAAAATGATTGTTTTTTGCAAAATAAAATACGAATGACAAATAAACGATGTAAAACTTATGGATTAAAAACGTCAGACTTTAGGGATATTCACAGGAAATCAGAAATCATGAATCAGACAATTATTCAGGGAACAATTCAGCGCAGTCTCGAACTCAAACATGAATGTATAACTAATCTACTGTCGTGGTATCCGAGACTTTATCTAGCAACCTAGAATTCTAAACTGTCGTTTGAACCTAGAATTTTAGACAAGCATTAACGAGTAGGTTTGATATGTTCACAAATTGCCTTAACATCAGCTTTCGTTGGCTAAGGACAATTCGCTCATCTACGTTCTTTCAGGCATTTAATCGAACACTTTTGGTGCATTAAACATGCTAACATCAGGAACTAGGTGATCAATCTAATTCTAGCAGTAAGAACAATGATAGATGAAGACAATTACAAATCCCTATCTATGTCTAATTCATCGATTCATGAAATTCCTTGAAACCCTGAAACCTAACTAGAGATCACTCAAACATAATCAAAGAGAAACAACAAAGAGATGAAAAGAATTGCATAATTGGATGAAAGAAATAAAAACTGGGTTCAGAAATCTTCTCTAGAGATGCAGAGTTAGAGATTCTTCTCCCAAAGCTTACAAATTCCAAAGGCCAAAGTCTGAAGATAGAAAATAAAGCGTAACCTAAAAATGACCCAAAAATCGAGTATATATGTCTAAAACACGTTTTGGTCCAAAACTAAGCAAAATTAGGAAATCTAATTTTTTTCCTTTTGGGCTGGTTTAGGGTTAGGATCGACCGATCCACATACGGATCGATCGATCCAATTATTAGAAATGTAGCCCTTCCTCCTTGGTCGATCCTGGACTGATCCGACGTTTTGGGTAAATTCGGATCGGTCGATCCTGTGGTCGATCTTCAGGTCGATCCTGTGGTTATTTCAGCATTTTTGTTCCTTTTCTTCCTTTCTTTGTTCCATCTTGCCTTAGACTCGTTCCAAACGTATTTCAACCTGCAAAGACTCTAAAAACAAAGAAAATACTCGATAAAACACTAAAAACACGGGTTAGAATGCGTTAAAAACGCAACACATCACATGGTACAACATATGGTTTTACATCATCCTCCACATTGCTGCATTTGGTTTTATTTGTTAAGTTTGATAAACTGAAAAATATGGTTAGTTAGCGATTCAATGGTAAGTAAAATCCATAATCAAAAGATACAAATCTATGAAAAAGATCAATAATTCAATTACTAAACTAAGTATTAAACATATTAAGGAAAATACTATAAAATACATATGTTAAGGTCGAAAGCGTAAAAGAGCGCACTCCAGGCTAGGCTGCCAATTGCTATTCAAGCATCTCAAAGACCAGGAAAGACATCTTCAAACCTACCCGCTGACACTAGTACTGAAGACTTACTTGAAAGTGGTACTGGCTAGTGGGCTGATGAAGCTAGAGAACGGAATAGACATCCATTAGTTCCCGAAGGGAGTTAGCCTTGGCAGTATTCCTAAGTATAGATGTCTTCAATTATTCCTGCGATGGGAGGGAGTATGTCTTGCTTCATATTTGTTAATTCATTTTTGGTTTACACGACTTTCTCTAACTAAGACCACTCGACCGATCTCATCCACTTGAAAATTCGCGTTGCAGACCTTTTAGTCGACTAACTGGCATTCCTCGAGCTTACTTTTGCCCTCACCCAGAAACCAGCACGTGAAAGGCGCAGTTCCTCTCCATCTAGTCGAGTTACTACGTTCCTTGCTCCCGTGGGAGTAATCTTACAACTTATTTCTAGGGTTAACACTCACTGTTCTATGATATAAATCTTTCTGAATGAGAGTTCATGAGCTGGAATGAATGAAGAAATACTAAATCATCGAATAACAAATTTTGAATTTTGAATGAAGATGGCATGAAGCAGATAGCTGCTTATCCGGATCCGGAAGTAGCCCGAATATGTCCACTATACCGCTAATGGCCCCCTAGCTGGGAGGCATTTACCTCATCCCGATCACAAGGAGAGGTTGTGACCGATAGCGAAGTAGTACCGTGAGGGAAGGGTAAAAAGAACCCCATCGGGGAGTGAAATAGAACATGAAACTCACGCAAGGGTTCCCCCGCTTCGCTCACTTCACTGGCTTACTCACGCATTATTTTTTTGAGCGAATTTTATTCTATGAAAAAATTGAAATTTTTTTAAAACTAGTCAACCAACTTCAGCACAGAGTGAGAAACCCAGTCTAGGATCGAGCACTGATGGGTTCCATATTTGACCATAGCAGAGATGGCCGTACTGGTTTGGGCGATTCCTTAGCTAAAGAAAAGCAAGGGTCAGATTGGTGTGACCTAGCGTAGGGAGTCGGGGAACTCGCTTTTGGTTTAATGAATATCTCCCCACTTTGCACCTTTCTGTAATAATTGAGAAGGGTGGGAAAGACAAGTTCGGAAATGGCCGAATTAGCAGGAGGAAGGTCTTGAAGAGCCTGAGCCTCCTTGCTCAAACCTGCTTTTTCGGGAACTTATGGATGTCTGAGGGAGGAATATAGTAAATAAATAAAGTCGAAGTGCATTTCATATTTCTCAGCTCAGATTTAAGCACCAGGGCCTGCACGCCGAGGCTAAAAGAGTACTCGCTCTCATCAGAGTATTGATAGATATCATATTTCCTCAACACAACTGGCTTACTTCCGGAGATTGTCGGCAACGAATTAGGTTCGGGAGTTGCTTTAGCAATTTAATCTGGCTTCAGGCAATAGCATGCTCTTATTTCATCTTCACTTTAATGGGATTTGTGCCGCTGTACTGTGGCAGAGAATGACATCGCGGTTGATAATTTGTCAACAGGAGGGAAGGGTCCGAAGGCGCTGGCAAAAGCTTGGTCATGTTTTCCGTCTCTCGCATTGAAAGTGGTTCTTTTCATCCATCATCCGTTGAAAGACCCCTGGGATTGCAGCCAAGGATAGTCAACTTGCAGTTGACTTCTACTTCAATCGAGAGGCGGTGACCTACCTTACTTAATTGAGAGTCGCCGAAATTGCTACATATGAAATTGAGCACAATTTAGAAATATATTAACATGTCTAGGGATGCACATTTCGAATAGCGAAAGGATTTAACAGTAGTAACATTATCTTTATTCCAATATCAATGGTTTTCCCTTGTGTAATACGTAGAAAAAATTAAATGCTATATTTCTTTTTAAGGAGTGAGTATAAAATGATTTATATTAAGAGTAAGATAATTAAAAATGGACGTAAATAAGGATAAATATAAATGATTCAAACTTAACTAATGCTTACAACATAATTGCTATCTCTCTTAATAGTTATGTAAATAATTTCATCGAGGAGGCTCTATTCATGAAGGAGTGTTGTCCAAATGAAAGTGAATATAAAATGATAAACATAAAAGTAAATTGGCCAAAATTGTTATTTAATACTTTGGCACATATGCAATTAGGGTTGTCAAAATAGATCAAAATCAATGGGTCAATCCAACCCAATCCTAACCATTAATCCTAATGGATTAAATATTTTGACTTTAATGGGTTGATGAGTCTAATAGATAGATGAGTCACATAGAATGGGTTGAAATGTGTTGAAATAAAATGAGTTAATGGGTTGCTAATGGTTGACCCATCAACACTTAGCTAAACTAAAAACATAATTTTCCAATCTTCCCGCCAAAAATATGATCTCACAATTTTCCCGTAAAAACACGATTTCGCAATTTTCCCCTAAAAAGACAATTCCAAAAACATTTTTTCGCCAAGAACACGATTCCGTAAAATTTTTCCGCCAAAAATGCAATTCCATAAGTTTTTCCTGAAAACGCGATTCCGTAAACTTTTTCCGCCAAAAACAAAATTCCGTAAAAAAATTTCCGCTAAAAAAATGAGATTCCGTAAAATTTTCCTGCAAAAAAAAGATGAGTTGGATCAAGTTTTATCAAGTTTTATCAAGTTCTCGCAAAAATATGATTTCTAATATTTTTATCAAGTTTCACAATTTATATATTAATATATTTATTAATTAATTTGTTTATGAGTTGGATCAAAATCAATCCAACTCATTTAAATTTGATGGATTAATAGGTTGATCTAACCCAATTACTAAATAGGTTGGGTTGATCTATGACTCATTAACACTCAACCCTTTAGGGTTATGGGTTGGGTTGAGTTGGAATATCCATTTTGACATCCCTATATGCAGTAGATCAAAATTAGATCATAACAACCTTTAAAATACACAGACAATAAGAAAAAGTATGATGTGAATTGTAAACAATAATTACCTGTGCCTGGAACAAGAATTTTAATTGATTCCTAAATTTCGCAAGAAGCGAATGATGCACATAGCTTTGGATAGTATTTTCCTGCATTAAATTAAAATCAACTTATAGTTAGACATTAATCAAGTAATTATTAACAAATTAAAATTCTTATTGTTTTTAAATACAAATACACTAACATTTGCACCAAGTAAAAGAAAATCTATTCCTATAAGCTCATTATTTTTCTTTAAATTTTCCGCCTCCCACTTTTTTATAAGACGTACTATCGTATGACGATAAATTTATTTTTTATTTAATTGGGCTAAAGTTAAATAATTGACGTTTTTCCTGGGTTAAGTAGATATTATTTATGTGATGATTATTGAAGTTTGAATTTTTTTTGGTGAAAAGATTTAGAAAACACAAAATCTTATTATATAAAGGCAAACTATTATAATTCTTTTTAGATTTGGATATGTAAACTTAAATCTATTTGAAATTTACAAAAATTTGCATCAAACTTTATATAATAAGATATCAGATTATAATATTTTAAGATCATATTTATCATTTAGATATCAAGTTACAAAATGCGGGTTCTTGACTAGTTTAATAGAAAAAATAGATTTTTCAATTCAATTAGATTATTTAGTTGAATACTTCTCCTCTTAGGATTTTGAGTCGCTTTGAATAACACAAAACATAAATTAAGTTCTTTTATAGTACAAACTCCAAACTAATTACCATGTTTCTTTCACTCTAGCTAGAACAACAAAGCGGCGACCATTGAACTATCACCAATTCGTTGGGAACATAACGTTTTATCAACCAGAAGGTTTGGTATTTGTACAATGATAGAGATCCACTGAGAGACTCACATGATTTCTTGTAGCATGAAACGTACTTCAAAAGGAAAGAGATCTAGAAAAGACCTTCTTCACGGCTTTCCATGTGAAGGAAGATGTTCTAATTAGTGACAAAGGAGGTCTTATGAACCTCGGAGACGACAAAGAATACGTATAATAAGCCGATGATTTATGTGAATCAAATGGAGCTTTGATAGTATCTTCTTTCACGACGATGGAATCATCAACACTCTCTGGATTATTCTCCTCTATGTTCCAAAACCGAGCTTCTTTACGCTTCTTTTTCACCATGGCTAACACATAAAGCTTGTTGCAAATCCCCCATACCGTCACCTTTTGATTGTAGTAGTCTACTTTCACCGAGTATATTCCTGTTTATTCGTTATTAATTGAACAACAGTATAATTAAGCCTATTGTATGCGTACGTCATTACAGGGAACAATATATTAATAAACATATATTTGGGATTAATTAAAACTATTGATTACCTTTGAGATGAGAAAGCGCCTTCTTGATTTTCTTCTCGCAACCGTAAGAATACAAAGGCACCATCATGTCTACGTACTGTGCTTCCACCTTGTTGTAGACCGGCACAATTTGCAGATCATCCATTATGGTTTTAATCGATATCTAATTACTTTCTAACTCAAACCATGCACACTTATCTCTTTATATAGTACTAAGAAACACATGCACCAGCCTATATATATGTGCATGTGTGTATACACCGATGAGACGAAAGTAATTGGGCTAGATGCAGAAGAGATCGTGTTATTGAAGACGTCATGTTGTAAGCTCTTTAGGATCTAATGACTTGGATTTAGTGTAAAGTGTGTCACTACTTTTCTCTTTGTTAATTTGCTTTCACCAAAAATGCATTCCTTTAGATTCTGGATCCCATGTTACATGTTCCTCTTTTCCTTTATCCCTCAAAAGAAAACTTGAATTGAATCTTTTGAAATCTGAAAGAAAAAAAAACAGTTATATTGTTAAAAATTACGAAAAGGGCTCCTTCTTTGGATGATGCCTGATCCAAGCAAACTTGAATGTCTTCGAAAAAGTTACTTTACGAAAACACGAAAGGTTGATGCATCATGCATGGCGTCGACGTGGACATGCATAAAGAAAGAGAAGATACTTTTGAAAGGTGGAAATGAGTTTCGTCATTACTAAATTTTTAACTATTGCCAATTTAAATTTTAGCCAAAAACAAAAAACAAAAAAAACTATTGCCCACTTATTTCCTGACGTCGGTATCTCTTAAAGTCGAACGGCGCCGATCTTGATGACTCAGACAGTACCCCTACCATGTGAAACCCATTTAACTTCCACTTTTTCCATGCGTTCTAAATTTTAAAAGCTTTATTATGCTCTTTCTATTTTAAAATATAAATTGTTTTGGTTGAACAGTATTAATATTAAAAAATTATTTTTTTTAAAAAATATTATTTTATATATAATAAAAATAATTTAATCAATAAAAAAATAACTACAAAATACTATTAATGACATAATAGTCAATAAAATTAAAAAATACTTATAATTATCAAAATAATTTATATTTTAAAATATAAAAAAACCTCCAAAACAATTTATATTTTGAAATAGAAGGACTAGTATAGTTTAGGTCGACGACAAGATAACATGGAACGTTTTACAGTTCAAGAACATTATTTGAGAATTTATCATTCAGTCTATATATATACTAATTTTTTTTTTGGGTTTAATTGTACAACTCCACACACAATTAAAGACTACCGGTAACCGTAAATGAACTCAAAGAAAAATACATTAGCAAGAAAATTTATACTATGTAATACCTCACATTTTCATTTTATATGATATTTTTTTTTTGTGGCATAAGATCACACCGCACGTGGGCAATTTTACGTCACAAACTTCATTCCGGATTATTTAACATTATAAAACTGTAATGTGATCAGCTTGTTTATCAATGAGAGATTTAGATCCGGAAGAAAATAAACTATAGTAATAACTATAAAACAAAATATCGAGGCAACATGTTACAAAGGACTTGGAAGAAATAATGTAATATGATACTATCTAAATCGAAAAATCAAGATGAGAAGTGTTGAAAAGATTGACCCTTGTATTTGTATGCATGTTCTCAAACATTTTTGAAATAAAGAAGATATACAGTTTTTATATGATTCTAAAGCACATCTTATTGGATCATTTATATATGAAAGGCAACACTAATATAGTGATTATTATTGTTATCTTAGAACATTTAAAATTTTATATTTGACAAAAAAAACATTTTAAAATTTAATCTTGTTAAAATAGAGAGAAAAATCCTTATTTCACAAACATCATTTTTATAGAATTTGTTTTAAAATTCTATATATTTGTAAAAATATTCAAATATCAATAGAACTTGTCCACTAACTTTTCGATTCAGAATGTTTTTAAATTCCATTATATCTTCTCAAATAACAACAAAAAATAGTGGATTCCTTCCTTAGCGCTTCTCTTGCGAGAAACTGACCAATTCTCAATCTGTAGATGGTTGAGATTGGCTTTCGTGTCCGTGTGTAAGAGATAATGTTCTTATTTGACGTTTTTCTAGTCGTTGTTCAAGGTTTTTACTTTGGTCCTTTTTCTCCCTCGAAGTTACGATTTTTTGGAGATGTCGCTTTATTGTGGCTATTATGCTATGTTCTGCTTCGTTTTTACGTTCCATCATGTTTGTGTTGTTACCGGTGAAGCTTGTTTCTGGTCCGTCTAAAGCCTCGAAGCGTTTGTTTGTTTGGTACACCTACTACATCAAGTTATTATGGAAGGTCGTGAAAGCAATTTGAATCAAATTTAACCAAGTCGCCTTGGTCCAGTTGCAACTCCCAAGCGGGAGAGTCCTAAGTTCGAATCGCCTTGGCCACCTAGCCGAGCTTTTAATTTGGAATATTTTCGAACGAGTACCCGGATGCAAGGCTTCGTGAGATTAGTCTTTGGACCTAGAAAACTTTTATGATAAAATTTGAATCAAAGTTATAGTTTTAGTGGTGCGGATTCAAGTTTCTTATCCATCGGTTTTTTTTTTTTTTTTTTGCATCTATGGAAGGAGGAAGCATTTTTTTTTTTTTTTTGTAACTTTACTTTCGTAGTTTAGCATATCGGTTTGTGTTTTCCTTGTTTGGACTATTGAATCTTTTGTTTAGGTTTTTGGTTTTGGGTAAATCTCTTTCCAACTTATGGTTACTAAGTGACTCTCCCGCGTATACGCGGGTAATTCTTTTTTAATATTTTTTTTTTTAAAATTATACTTTAAACATGTGAAAATATGCATTTTTTTATTTTTACTATAGATATTATTACTGATATTTTTTGTAAACATTTTTTTGTTAATAATATGAATTTTTAGAAGTTTAGTTTTACTATTTTAGTATTCTAAGTTATATACGTAAATATGTCAAATAAAATATATAATAATCTATATATGAGAGTGCGTAATTTATTATAAAAATTTGAGATTCCTCTCATAAAAGGCTAAACCCTTTGATCATCTTTTTAAAAAGTATATAATTTTCTTTACAAAGAATTTTATGGGATAATTAGGAAAATATTAGATTTAGAGATCAATTTCACTCACTCAACGAATTTTTTTATTTCATATTGAATTTTTCATAGTGTTTTTATTAACATTAAATATAATATGTCATTGTTAAATTGATTTTTGAAAAAATTTTCTTTTGAAAAATACCATTTTTGAAATGTCACTTTTTATTATCTATAACTCATATTTTTTTCATTTTCAAATATTTTTATGTTTAAAATCGTTTCTTTAGGAAAAATATATATATACATGGGTTTTATAAATTTTGGAATATTCTGTCACAAAACATAATACAATATCTTTTAAAAAATTTAGTAAATCTTTATTATAAAAATATTTATGTCCTCAAACTTTATTTGTGACAAAAATAATTATAACAAACTTTAATATGAAAAAAGAAAATCAGAATAAAATGTTGTAAATCTACTTAAAGAAATAAAGGTAAATTTAATTATGGAAAATTTTTCTAAATGATTTTGTTATAATTAATTAATTTAAATTTAATATAGAAAATTACTATTCAAATTTGCCATGTCACATTTTTTGTTTAGCCATGTCATAATTATTTTTGGGAGAGTGATTGTGGAGATGACACATAATCAATCTCTCACAAATTACTTCTCATATTAAGGGATAACTCATGTTAATTTGGAACTCCAGTTCTTAATATAAATCCATCCCGCTGACAAAAAAAGACAAGAAAAACAGTGGATGTAATCCGATGTAGGCACCTTAGTGGGCTAGTCTTGAGCCCAATAGTAATAAGCTACTAAATTACTAAATAAAGCCCACACAGTCTCCAGGCATATCGCGTGAAGTCTTCAAGGTCCGGCGACGAAATAGGCACCTGAACAGTGAAGAGGTTTTTGTTTTGGGGTTTCTCCTTCTTCATTCTCAAGATGAACCACCTCCTCCGTAAAACTTCCCTCGGTTACACCGCCTTGAGCTCCATCACATACCTCCGCCAATCATCCGTCGCCTCTCCACCTCCGATTTTCTCCGCCGCCGCAGCAACCGTCCGTCAATTCACCTCTGGCGGTTATCCTTCTAACAGGTAAAATTCTCCTCACGATTTCGACGCATTTGGTTTTCCACTTCAGATTTAGGATTGATTGATTCTTCGGTTGATTTATGGATGATCGGTGAATGTCTTGTAGCTTCCAATTAACTCCGCCGGTGAACTGGGGAGTCCGGATTGTTCCGGAGAGGAAGGCGTTTGTGATTGAGCGATTCGGTAAATACGCCAAGACCTTGCCGTCTGGGATTCACTTCCTTATTCCGTTCGTGGATCGCATTGCTTATGTTCATTCCCTCAAGGAAGAAGCGATTCCGATTCCGAATCAAACTGCCATTACCAAAGATAACGTTAGTATCCACATCGATGGCGTTCTCTACGTTAAGGTTATCTTCTCTTCTCTTACCAATCCATTTCCCATTCCGGATCAGACTGCGATTACGTTGCCTGATTTGTTTTTATTGATCTTTCAGATAGTGGATCCCAAATTGGCTTCTTATGGTGTTGAAAGTCCTATCTATGCTGTTGTACAGCTTGCTCAGACCACTATGCGTAGTGAGCTTGGTAAGATTACTCTTGATAAGACCTTTGAGGAAAGAGATACGCTCAACGAGAAGATAGTGGTGCGTTTCTTTATGCTTCTTAGCTTGATCCTTTTTGCTGAATATTGCAGCTTGGGCTGTTTTGTTGGAACATTTAGTAACGTTTGGCAATGTGTTTGGATTCTGCTTAAGTTGGATAAAAGGATTTTAGATTCCTCTTGTATTTTTTGAATATCCAAAATTGTGCTGTCTCTTTTCCAAATCAGAAGGAGACCAGATGGTTAGGAAAAACATAACCATTGAAGAAGAAAACATATGATGGATTTACATTCTTGCAGGAAGCCATCAATGTTGCTGCGAAAGACTGGGGTCTTCAGTGTCTTCGTTATGAGATAAGTGAGTTGTTCTGTCTTTCTTCTTTGCCGGCGAGCTATATATATTTTTCTGCCTGTTTCTAATTCATGTATCTCCAGGGGATATTATGCCCCCTCATGGAGTAAGGGCTGCTATGGAAATGCAAGCTGAAGCTGAACGTAAAAAGAGAGCTCAGATTCTTGAGTCTGAAGGTAAACTTCCCTGACTTTTCCTCCAAAACTCATCTTCTGAAATTGAACAGTGCTTGCTACGGCTCATATTGTTACTACTATTCTTGGATAAAAGCTACCTGTGTTCCTTCTTTGCATTTGGAAAACTAGAGGTCTGCTTAACAAGTTTCTAATCACTTGCTTTGCTCTATTTAACAGGAGAAAGGCAATCCCATATCAATATCGCTGATGGTAAGAAAAGTTCTGTAATATTGGCTTCGGAAGCAGCAAAGATGGACCAGGTGAATCGAGCACAAGGTTAGTAAGCCATTAAGATCGAGAAAGAACACATCACAGTAACATGTGGTGTCCATTATTAGTTAGTTTCATTAGAAGAATTTTTAGTCCCATTTGCTTGTTGTTTCACAATACGATGAATTCTTGGTGGTAGAGGAACTGCGTTTCTTAACTGCTAAATGCACAACATGATGGTTGCTATCTCCCACTGGTTTTCTCCTTATATTATTCTCTTATGATGTTCTTCAGGTGAAGCAGAAGCCATATTGGCTAGAGCACAAGCAACTGCCAAAGGTCTTGCCTTGTTATCTCAGTCCCTCAAGGAAACTGGGGGAGTTGAGGTGAGTAATGGAAATCAAATAGGGGAATGATGTTACTTAATTCCTCATAGTATTTACACAAATTGCTAATAGTGTATTTTATTCTCTCTATATAAAGGTTTCTATATGCTTGTGGGAGTTAGTTTTAATCATAACTTTAATGTTACTGGCCTTGTGTTTCTTTTTTTTGTTGCGGACCAAAATATGATCTAATACTCCATTACTGTACAATTTGCAGGCGGCTAGTTTGAGAGTTGCAGAGCAATACATTCATGCCTTTGGTAACATTGCCAAGGAGGTAAAACAAATACATTACAACAGTCTCGTTTAATCTCTTGGCATTTCTCGGGCTTATCTAACAATCACTGTTTCTCTTTTTTTTTTCTTTTTTTTTTTTATGGTGGGGGGATGTAGGGTACGACAATGTTGCTTCCAAGCACTGCTTCAAATCCTGCTAGCATGATTGCTCAAGCTTTAACAATGTATAAAAGCCTTGTGAACAATGGTCGAAACATCGATCACCAAGAAGCAGCAGCAGTGGAAGCAGACTCGGAAGAGATTGTTGAGAATCATATATCAGAAGGCTCTGCGAACCGATCAGGCTCAACAACATTTGATACAGACAAATCAGGTCACACCGGTGGACCACGATTTTCTCTTCAGAGTCGCACCAAGGAGCCATAGAAGCCAATCCAAACCAAGGATGAGATCAATTCTTTGGGCCTAAGAAAACTGGAAACCATTTTTTAGCTTTTAAATTTGAGAGACTAACCGTCCTTCCTGTTTTGAGTGGCCAGAAATATCATATCATTTTGCAAATAGAAAACATATCTGAACATCGTCGATCTTTGAGAGAGTTTTCCAACATGATTTGGTCTGAACACCGTATTGTGTTAACTATATATCTGGTTATGTGTCTCATTGTTGTGTTATCCAGTACGGTTATTAGTATTGGAGTCCATGCGATGTCCGGATTTGCCAACGGAAAATAAACTATTTTGACTAAACCAAATATAGGAGGACGGTGGAGAAAGAGGTTGGAGTGGACTTCTGTCTACAGGGTCAGGTCATAAACCCTTGACGCGAAGAAGCAAACGGTAAATAAGACCGTACGGCGTGTTGGTGATGTCAACCGGTAGCAGACTGCTGGCCGTCTAAAAGAATAAACAAAAAAAAAAAACGATTCCATATAGTTGTTTCACAAAGAAAACGTTTTTGCAACAAAACAGTTTATTATTTTTCCATCAAAAAGGTTTCCACATTTTCTTGATGTGAATATTGTACCAACAACCCAATATGATATGGGGATGATGGTAAGGTGTGTGGATACCAAATACAACCATCGAAAGGCAACCAAGTTCGAAGAGAAACAACTAGACGCCTTGTGGATAAAAAAAAAAACATCCATCAACATTTTGGTCCAAACCCTGGCCTTTTGGTTAATGAAAAACGAGTTATGGTCACATAGAAATCAACCCCTAGTCGAGCAGCACTACCCAAGGTTCGAGATAATCTTATCTCGTGGTCAAGAACTCTCGACCAAATAGCTACTCGCGGGCCAAGACTTACTCGAACATGATCTGATAAATTTGCAAGAGCAACTCAGCCGATTCAAGGAACCACCCAAGAGTCCAAATAGAGTTTGACCAGACACAATACCCGAGCCAAATTGTTTCAAACCATTTGATCTTTAAACATTTATTTAAGGAGCCATATAAGAAAACTATAGGAGATACACAATGATCAGTTCTACCTCACTACATCATCCTGATAAATTTGAGGGTTTACAACAACCACGATCTTTTAGAAGCAACCCTACAATCTTTGTGTGCACACCCAAGCCTTGATGTCCAACTGGTAGAAGTAGTTTTAAAATAGTAATGCTTGCCAAAACTAACTCAAAAGCACCTGTCACCTAACAGCTATCTTCCCTTCAATTCTGGATAATATTTCCTTTTTATTACCTTTTAGTTATGCCCCACAAGAGCCTATATAAAACTCAAACGTATCACTTGTAAGAGGCAATTCTGATCATTTTATTAAGTATTATTTAACAAAGAGATGTCTCTTTGTGTTCTTGTTACCTTTTACAAATTCTTTTAGCTTTGTGAAGAAGTAAATGTCTTCGTGTAAATAAACAACACTTGTGAGAATTAATCTATGTGCTCTGATTTAAAAACCTTGATCTCTTGGCCTCAACACTGTCTAGACTCTAGACATTATTTCATGTCACCACTATTCCACCTTCCGCAACATAAGCATTTAAAATTGTGACTTCCTATGTGTTGATAAGCATTGGTTCCCTTACACATATCATCAGGTATCATAGCTTACCAGCTCATAAACCCACGCGTTTTCTATTCTTTGCTCTTTTGTTTCATTTCAAATTGTGATGATGACTTTGAAAGCCCTGAAAAAGATTCGAGTCTTGGATTTACTACCTAGATTTTAAGTATTTTATTTATATGTTTAATAGGTAATTATCCGCGCATACGTGCGGGGTTATGTAAACAGAATTTACTTTATTAAAAAATTAATGATCTTTTAATAATTTGAGTACAAATCATTTTAACAAAATTATAATGATCTTTCAATTACAGTTTGTTTGGATTCATTTGCATTGATTTGGCAAACTTTTTCTATTAATTAAATTGGATCTAATAAAAACATAATTGTGGTTCTTTAAATTTATATCTATTTATAATAAATTCTTTTGTTTTTAATTTCATTTTGCTTTTAGGTTTATTTTGTTTTAGATAAAACCTTGAAGGTGTCATGGTTACCTTAAACCAGACAGCGAAGAACGGTGAAGAATAAGGTTGTCTTACGGATAAATAGGTGGTGACACAGAATTGAAGGTGTCATGACTCATGAATCACCAAAATTTACTTGAAATAGCTTAGTCCATCTAAAATCTCTTATATATATCTCTTCATAAGCTTCTTCTCCATTTGCTCAACCTCCAGTTATAAAAATAAGAAGTTAGTTTTGGCATCTTTGTCTCGAGGAGTTCTCTTTTCTCTCCCATCTTTTTCTTTTTTTTGCTCCACAGCTCTTCCCATTGTAATTTGTTTCCAAACTAATCCTTTCAATAAACAAACTATGGGAGGCTGTGCGAGCAAACCTAAGGAATCTGACATCGTCGAAGGCTCTGTCCCGAATGTCACGGCCGAGACAGATTCCACATTAACTCAGGTTTTGTGAATCGCATTTGATCATTTCTCTCTTTGTTATAAAATTTGATTAATTCTTTTAGCTTTGTCACTATAGGGTCTGTTCGATTTGATTTGATCTTTTTTTTTTCACAGAAAATTTTAAATCATATAGACACGCATTTGGATATTAGTTTCCCTTTAGAAATCTAGTTTTTCACAGATTATTTGACGTTTTTGTTAGTGGTTTTTTTCCAGAGTTTTGGGTAGTGTTTAATTAGATGATGTCAAGAAACAAATTATGATTTTTTTTTTTTTTTATTAATGTTTCAAACAATATGACGGATAGTTTGGCTCGTAGTGCTAGATAAGATCGTAATGCTAGATTTAGAAAGTGTTCAATTTTGTTTGTGGGTGTTTGAAGTTATAGTTAGCAAACAAAAGTTTATGATTATCTAGTGAAATCGTTTGAAATATTACCTTAAAATTCATTAAATATTGGTTGTGTATTTTTTTTTTTAAATTATAAAAACACTATCAACACCCCTGGCCTTGAAATTATATAAAACAAAACAAAAAAGACAATAATTAACATATTGCAAAATAAATATATATATATCTATAAGGTGTTTTTATAATTGTAGCTTGAATAATCACTAGAAAATCTTGATTGAACAAACTCATTAAGATGAAACTACTGTTGCTGATATGCTGATTCACAGGAGAAGAAGGAAGAGACTACTGAAGAGGCAGTGAAGGAAGGTGAGACAAAAGAGGACTCCTCTGAGGTAACCAAGGCGGAGCCAACTCCAGATGTTGTGAAGGCAGAAGAGAAAACTTCTGCTGCGACTGAGCCATCAACACAAGAGACCGCACCGGCCAAAACCGATGAGGCGCCTCTTGGGACCCTTTGATTTTAATTTCCAAATCTCAAAAATTATTTGTGCGTGCAAGTGTTTCCCACCTTATAATCTGTATGTTCATCTATGTTGTATTGACAATATGCCATGTACATTGTGTTATGCCCATCTCTAGTCAATTCTATGACAGTTTTCACTATAAATATTATGATCCTCGCTATAGTGATTTGAATAGCAACGTATATTCGTATTTCACTTCACAAATGATTACAAATATTTATAAAGATACATTAACACAATGTACGTTTTAAGGTTTGATATTAACCAAACTACTGTATCTCGAAGAGTATTTCTATTTTCTACCTGGCTTTAGAATAATGTTTTTCCTGATTGTATGCTTCAGCTCATGTATCGTTTTTACTAATACGTTAATATAAATATTAGGTGATTTCCCGCGTTATACGCGGAAAAATACACTATAAACAAATAAAAAATATTATATTATGTTTAAGTAGTATACCTAAATCATTTTTCTATATTTTATTGAATTATTTTACGTAATATATGTTTACTATTTCGTATTAATATATTTTATATATGTACATTCTCTTAGAAATTCTTATGGTGCAAATGGTTTGCAGAATAGGTGGAATAACGTGAGTGGAAAAATAATTTTTTTTGTTCCACTAATTTTTTTCTATTTTGTAGAATAATGTTTTCCACTTTATAAATATATTTTCGTGTTATTCAAAATTTTAAAAAGTAAAAAGTTAATTGTGTTTTGCCATATCATAATAAAAGAGATGTCATATAATCATTTATTTAGAATAGTGATTATGGAGTTGACATGTAAGTAAATTCTATAAACAATGACTCATCCATAAAACCGTTTCTCAAATAATGTATAAGAGATGTATTTGATATAAAAATGACATAATTTTTAATAGGTTGATAACATAAACAATGACTCATCCATTTTGGATGATTTTTTAAAATTATCAATCAAATGGCCAATGATACTGAAAATTTATTTAATGGGAAAAAAATCTTTACATAATGTAAATGTTTGATATATATATATTGTTAAAATGGCCATGTGTTCTAAATTCGGTTTTACAGTAAGAACCAGTCAATTCATGAATATCACATCAAAAAAGGTCTTTTTCAGTAGGTGACAAGATTGCATTGTGAAATAGCTTTCTAACACACAAACAAAAACCAAGACTAGAATGGACATATTCAATTATAAAGACCAAACAAAATTCTCTTTATTATAGAAAGCAAGGGAAACAAACAAAATACAAAAAAAAAAGACAAGGAGAGAATTAGTAAATGAGACCGAAACTTAAAAAGAGAGAAACTATAAATGAGTTTTGCAAAGGGATAAAATCACAAGTTAAACATTGTTGTATAAGCAAAGCTTGTGGATCAATTGCACAACGTCATCGGATGAGTCAAGGAAATAGCGAGCCTTTGTGTGCGTTCGTCCAATCGCTACAGAGAAATAACTCTCATCCTTGAGGTCAACAGTGGTCGATGAGACTTTCTTAGGTGAGTCACTATCCGAAGCAGGCGACGGCTTAGTTTTTTTGGTTACCCCGGGCTCGAAAAAGGTGTAAACGTCTTCGTCCTATAACATATGTCAACCATTTGTATCAAAATTCATGGATAATTTAATATATGATAGGTATAATCAAATATTAAAGTTAAGTAAGAAGCTTACTTTCACCAAGAAACTACCAATGCACAAGACATAATCAATTGGTGTTGTCATCGAATTATTGTTCACTATTTCTCCAAGTATACGGTCCATAGCAATTCCCTAAGTAACATATATCGGAAGAACATATGGAGGATCTTGGGTATGGAAGATAAAGAATCAAACATGGTATTAATTACCTTTGTCACACCAACTGCATGGACTTCAACAGAACGGTCTCCTCGAACAACATCCACTGATGCATTAGAAATTGGTCCCGCCCACAAGTGTTGTAACATGTCTCTTGCTTGAATTCTCCCGAATTCAACATCTACAAATATATAACGATCAAGGAAATAAAATAAATTAAGTGTTGGAAGAAAATAAGAGAGGCAAGTGCATAGTTTACATTTATTTATTTTTTGTCCCATATATATAGAAAGTAATCACCTGCATATTCGTAATTCCATACAACCGAAGTCTCGCTTATTTCGAAGTATGATCCTGGAGTTCTTTCAGTGAAGTACTTAAAGACATTCTGTTTGACAAATCAACCTTATAAGATTGAAGAAGGTCAAGTATAATTATGAAACTTGAGTTCTATAAGATATATATACTACTAACCTTGACACCATCAATCCATTCAAGATTCATGTGTTCTGGTATTTTTTTAACCCACTCTTCACTTGTATGCCTTAGAAACATTCCATTTTCCGCGGCCAACCACATATTGTATTCTCCAAAGTTCTGGTTTTTAGATAATAAATCAGTCAAGAAATAAGAAACTAAGTAAATTTAAAAAGAAAGAGAGGGGAAATATATACTTTATCCAATATGCTTTTTTCACTTCTACTCAGAACAACTACTGTTGTTTTTGGATCACTGCATAATGCTTTTAGTCTTCCTTCAAGTTGTGGGTGCAATTCAAGACTCATTCGTTCGTCTCTTCTCTCTTGATTTTTATACGGGTGAGTGAGTGTGCCGTAGAAACCCTGAATATTTTTACAGTTATTAAATATAATGAAATGCAAGGCCGGCCCTAGGCCAAGCCAAATAAGGTCTGGGCCTAGGGCCCCAATTATTTTTGGTTTTTCAACATAACAAAATGCCCTGTTTTATTTTTATTTTGTAAAAAGAGACCTCCGAAATTTGAAAATTTTAATATTTTGTTCTAATTTTAAAAATATATCTAAAAACCCATAAATATTTTTTTTTTGCTTGAGTCTCCAATCTCAGGGCCGGCCCCGATGAAGTGATCACAAGAGTATGGATAAGACAAATCTTGATATGTACATATAGAACACTTACAAGGATTACAAGTCTACTGTTAGACTTTATATATTGTTGAATCACATCATGCTCTGGAAGTTCATGTGGGACTTTGCTAATTCCTAGATCCGCGTTAGTTATGATCTCATTAAGTTTACTGCAAAAAAAATTGTAAGAGTTAAGAACAAAGTTGAAATAAGCTCTTAAGAGAATTAATGTTTTGATTTACACATACTTCATGAAATCATCTGCCCACTGTTGTGTAGAATGAGTTTTCACATACTGAAAATTGATTTTATGTTTTCTCTCTTTTTCTTCAGGTGACATATGTAGAGCTTCTCCAATGGCATTAGAAACTTCTTTAATGTTCCAAGGATTCACGAGAAGAGCTCCAGCACCAAGCGATTGTCCGGCACCCGCAAACTATGAACCTCATACAAAAATAAGTTACTTACTGAACATTGTAGACACATTAGATTCATTAATATTCAATTACCTCGCTAAGAATAAGAACCCCTTTTTCCTCTCTTTGGCAAGCAATGAATTCGGAACTCACAAGGTTCATCCCATCTCTCAAAGATGTTACAAGTAATACATCTGAAGAAAAGGAAAAAAATAAAACTCAGATGTTATGAATCTATGTCGAAAATAAATTGGGACTTAATCTAACATACGAGGAACAAATATCACTATTTTCTTTCCAATTGATTTTGAGATGACACTCCACAAACTTTATGTTGTAGCGGATTCAGGGGTTGTCCCTAGATGGATATTTGATCTTATCGTGAAACTAGATTAAGATGAATGGCAGAAAACATCTTGTTTTCAATCCCATGTTAAAATTTTCATATCGACAATAAGTTGTACATATAATGACAAAATATTCAATACTGATAGATTATAAGATAGATCAAAATCGATTAACTTTAACATCACCAAAATGATATACATAATGTAACAAAATCATCACGTGTAGTATGACAATTACCTGTGATGGCGTAAAGTGCGCATAGTTGATTAAAGTCAATAGAACAATCCTGACGACATAGAAAAATATTAAATCTTTGTGAGAATCTATAAGATGATCATAAATGTATCACTGTGGTGACAACTTGAATGAAAACAAAAATAACTAACCAGGTGAATTATTGGAACAGAAGAGATAGAACCAAAACGACCATTAATTCGTCCAACAAGTCCATGACATTGGTCTTTGATCTTTTGATCTGTAATATAATGCAAACACAATTCTATGAATTTGATGATTTTAGCTAAAAGAAGACTATATGAGATATTTCTTAAAAGAACTTTTTTTTTTTTTGCTAAAATTCTTAAAAGAACTTACATTCACCAATACCATTCCTTGTTGGCACAGCAATCTGAAGTAACATGACTTTACCGCGCCAATCTTCATTTTCCCCTAGAAATTTCTCAAATGCCTGATACTTTTGTGGAATCCCTTTGATCATATCGAGGCGATCAACACCTAATATCAACTGTCAACAAAAAAAAAATAATTATGTTACATCTTTTCTTCTTCTAAGAAGCATCAAAGATCATAAGAAAAGGTAATAAACTACCTTTCTGCCACCAAAATCGTTTTTAAACTTCTTCATGTATTGTATAACCTCAGAGAGTTTACTTGTGTTTATAAACCTCTCAGGTTCTATCCCAATGGGAAACTAAAAAATCCAAATAAACACAAAACATTTATTTTCATGATGAGATGGTAAAATCAAAGAAATAATAAATAATAAGGTATTTTTAAGATGGGTCATTTACAACAGCTACTCGAGTGACTTTGCCCTGATCCACAACTCCTTCAGACGTTGCTTCGACTCCAAGAATACACATGCATGCATTCACGAAATGTCTTGCAAAATCATAGGTATGGAAACTGGAAAGGAACAACAAAAATAAGCGTACGTATGAGATAATTTTACCCTTTTTTAATACAAAATAATGACTATATACTATTAAAAGTAAAAAAATTTACCCGACTAAATCAGCAGTAAGAACAGAACGAAGTAGGTCGGATCGCGAGGGCAACGTTTTGTACATCTCGGAAGAAGGAAATGGTGTATGGAGAAACCATCCAACTTTCATCTTACTGTTATATTCCTTTAGATATTGAGGAAGAAGCATAACATGATAATCATGGCACCAAACCACATCTCCTTCTTCATAGTGCTCTTTAACGACATCAAAGAAAATACGATTTGCTTTCTTGTATGCATCATACTGTGACTGGTATGTTATAGTTGCATCGTTACGGTATTCTGGTGGGGTTCCTAAGTAGTGAAAAATCGGCCACAGAATATTGTTGCAGTAGCCATTATAGTATTGATCACAAACTTCTTCCAGAAACACAGGGATACAACCCTGCAAACCAAAACCAAGGGTTATATTTAGTGCATAATTTTTTATTAAGTTGATAACAAATGTATCGATTTTTTTTTTACGTTTGCATAATATGGTTATATATTTAGTCCGTAATTATTGTTTTTTTTTTTCAAATCACCCATAATCTTTAGCACAAAGTATAAATTTGTTAATTATAAATGCAAACACCAAACTGAAACAGAAGGTTCTCCTCATGTTTGGGTTTAATGTATGCGTTTACATTTTGCAAAAATTAAATATATAAAAAAAACTTAAAATGTTTTATATTTTTAATTTTAACACCTAGATATTTTTTAATTCTGTTTTTCACATGCAGACATATAAATCGGGGTTAAAATTAACCGAGGCATAAACCAAGTTTTCATCATCCTATTAATCAAGGTCGTTGATCCTTTACCCAAAAAAAAAAAGAGGGTCCTTGATCGATTTTTCCTCGAGTCTCATGTGACTAATGCCAAAGTTACATAACGGTTGTACGATCCTGATTTTAGTATAGGATTCAGCCTTTAATTCATAATCACAAATCAGAACATGACCATTTACGACATCTTAAAAATCTGTAAGTACCTTCTTAGCTAGAGCACTAGAGAGTGCTTTTTTCCCGACCGCATCATGAACATCGACTCCAGGCCATCCAATCCATTTGGTCTCAAACTCTTTCAAACCTTTAAGAGATCACAACAAATTAGTGGAATATTAAAACTGCTTTTCTTGTGTTTTACATCAATTACATATATTACCAAACTTGTCTTATGCTTACCAAGAAGAGCACTAACTAAACCACCAGGACTCATGGTGAAAGACCATGAATCTTCGCCAGTCCTCTTTGCGGTAACCGGAAGCGACATCGACACAACAAGCAATCGTGGCCTCACCATTTTCGTTTCGCATGCACCATTAGGCTCGATTTCGACATGTTTAGTCTCCTGGTTTCTGACTCCTTCAATGGCATCACAAGTCATTTTCTCACTTGGCTCTCTTTCTCTCGATCTATACTCGTTCTATAGAAGATAGTTGTCGTTATGATAAGACTGGTCTGATCTTCCTGCTATTTATAAGAAGCTTAAGGCTTGTCACTTGGCAGGGTTAGAGATAAAAACAAAAGTTATTAAAAAAAAAAATAATCATTTTTAGATTGTTTTTCCCTTTTGATGATTTTTTCCCCCAATGAAAAGAGCATACGTATAATATTTTTCTTTTTTTATGTCGTGGATCTTACTAATATATTAATTGAGACTCAAATCTCCAACTTGTAAATACATGCATGGCTATATATAGAAGTTTAGAAATTGAAGCCGGATTCATATTACCTTTTGGAATCCTTTCTTGGTAAACATAAGGTAAGAAAATCAAATATTGAATATTGTTACAATAATGTAGACGATTTTGTTTTTAGAAAGGTTCTGAATTTTGACCATTTGGACCTCTCTTTTTTAGACATGCATATGTTTCCATATAAATATATTTCAAATCCACTAGTTAATTAACATGTGTATGTTTGTTATCCATTTGTGTTATATACATTGTATATGGAAAAAAATTCAAACTAATAATATGAGACTATAATATTTCATCAGCTTATAAAAATATATAAATTAATAATTATTTGATCAAGGAGATATTTGTTTCATAATTTATAATCTTCACAACTTTCGGATACAATTTGAAAAGACAACAACAAAATTTTTGATGTAATAAGAAAGGTTAGAAAAAAATTTAAAAATTATGTTTTATTAAAAAATTTCTAAATTTGTTTTAAATAAATTTACAGTTTTATTAAATTTAATGACAATTTTTATATATTTATTTAGTTGTTTAAACTTTGAGTTGACAAAACGTCTAATTCGTTATAGATACAATATAATATTTGATTTGAAATGTAATTATTTATTTATTTTATTTATACTGTATAAAAATACAACTTTATTCTCAATGACTTAGATATTGATAGTAAAATAGTCAAATAATCGTGTATGTGCTACTTTTAATTATTTATTTATTTCATTTTGTGTTTTTATTTTATCTATATTTCTAGTAGTTATAAGTAGCTAAAAATATATAAATATGAATTAAAGGACCATTTAAAATCACATGTACAATAACATATTTTTCTCTTCTTTTAAAGTATATCCACCTAAGCAAAGACAAACAAAAAATAAAAAATTACATTATATATATTTTTTTTGTTGCAAATTCAGTATATGTTCAATAACGAGCTTACAATTTTTCTCAGAAACACAGATTGCAGAATTGTGCAATTACCTATCATAATCCAGTGAATAGGTATCCAAAACTATACAAAACTTCAATTTACATCAAATTTAATTTATTGAAAAAGAATATAAAATATCCTAAACACACTTTAGACCTCTCCAAACAGACACAAGCGGTTGATTCTAGGCGGGCTGCTAAGAAATGTCTGGTATTACGTATCATGTGAGTTGAACAAATGTGGAATATCTCTACCATGCAATAAATGTTTTTCACGATATGCGAGAGGCTTTCTAAGGTCCAACAATATCTTATACAATGAAATTCAAATAACAATCATTAAAATCGTGACATTACATTAAACATGAAGCTTTCTTTCCAAATGATTGATTGTGAGCTTCTTGACTCTTAATATCTCAAGGTTATAACAAGAACTAGATTCTCACCCGTACTATGTGCGGAAATATTCGTTTTATAGATTGTAAACTATATTTGACTTTCGTATTATGTCGTATATAATAGGTTCTAACTTTAAATATTGAATGTTTTTAGTTTGTAAGTAGAATCAATTTGTTTGAAATAATGGGATGGTTTTTGTTTTAACTTGTAGGTAGAAATCGAGTAATTTAGAGCATAACTTGTAGGTAGACGCAACGGTTGCAATTGCGGGTGTGGGAGTTTGCGGAAGCAGGCGATTACGGTTTCAAGCAATTCATACGACTGGTATAGCGGATAAAAATTTGTGCATCTGTGAGATATTTATGACTGGTTGATTAACGATTGTGGTAGCGTTTAAACATTAAATTAACAATATAAACACATTATGTAGTTATTAAAAATACTACCATACTATTACAATTAATAAAAATATAAAATCAATATAATTATTACTGGAGTACCATGAGTATATTTTTATGTTTATTTTTTAATTTTATTTTGTAGTTTAGATGAAAATTATGATTTTAATGGAGAATTTTTTTTATTTTTGAGAGGTGAATGTTACATTTTGAATATTTTAGTTTGTTATATTTATTAGTTAGTGATACAAAATTATTATTGAAAGAATTTAGTTTTAAGATTTTAGAAATAGAAAATTATGATAAGTTATTGAATATTTATTAAAAACATTTAAATTATTGATATATTTCGTAAATAGTATTTAAATATTATTTTTAAATTTATTAAATTTATTTTGATTTTAATAAAAAATAAATTAATTTTTTTTTTAGTTAACCAACCGCAAACGCCGAGGAAAGCACCTTTTGATTTTGAGAGGTTTGAAACGATACGAAATGGTAGCAAGTGTTTTTCCATGATTGTTGTCAAGCGTCAATAACCGCTAACACCAGTAAACACTGCATTTGCTGATGGTACCGGAGGAACCAATCAAACTTTTAAAGTATTGTATTTTATATTCAATAGTCACTAATTTTTAATTAAAAACAAAAAGAAAAAAAAAGTCATTAGTGGAAGTATAAATAGTTGATTATGTTGAATTAAAATGTATAGACACAAATTAATCAACATGAAATTTATGTAAAATACATAAAAAATATACAGTCTCTTGTTATCTAACTAATGATTTGTTAAACTCATATCAAATCCACTGTTATTCAAAATTTAAAAAAAAAAAAGTTAAGGAAAAGAATTTTAAGAGATTTGAAATTCATTTTTAATTATAAATTTGGCTAAAGAAATCACACCTCTAGAGGTATTATTTTCTCGTTTTTTTGTTATCATTATTATTCTTTTCTTAATAAAAAATAAAAAATTAATTCATCGGTTTGGAGAAGAAGATTGTTTCTTGGAGTTATGAAACTTCACTTTTTTGTTGGATTCATTCTCTGCTCAGGTTTCTTTATCTATAATCAAAAGTAAAACAAAAATTATATAAAGAATAAAAAGAACAAATATACACTACAAGAAAACAGGCAGTATTCCGAGAAATTTCTGACGGCCGAAATTTCCATCGGAATTTTCCGACGGCATCCCGATGGATTTCCGAGCAAAACGAATCCATCGGAAATCCGTCGGAATTTTGCGACGGATTTCCGACGGTTTTGGCCACCGTCGGTATTCCGTCGTCTTCTACCGTCGGATTTTCGACGGAAATAAACTGTCGTAATATTCCGACGACTTTCCAACGGAAATCCGATTTTTCCGATGTCGGCAAAGTTTGATTGGTCAGCTCATACCAACGGAACTAATTCCGTCGGAAATTCGATGTCGGCAAATTTGAGTGGTTACCATTTCGTTAGCGGTGGCCGATGGGATTGGTGGGGTGTTATGTCGGAGGTTTGTGACGGATTTCCGACGGAAATCCGTTCTATATAAGTTCCTACATTTTTTCGTTCCTTCATAACACAATTTTAAAAATCAAAAAAATTTGTTAGCGATGAGTTCATATTTTCGGTCTTGGATGGACGAGCCAATGATGGATATGGGCTCGAACTTATTAACATCCGCATACGCTGCAGGTATATGCGCGTTCATGAATTTACCCAGAAACCAAGATGCAGCCAAAAAAGGTCAGGATATCAAATGTCCATGTTCTAATTGCTGTAACAGAATTAGTGTTGCGGTTCATACTGTTTGGAATCACTTATATAGATATGGATTTAGGCCGGGATATAAGGTTTGGTTTTTACATGGAGAAAGCAATTATGAATATGGTAGTACCAGTAGTAATGCACCTTATTTTCCGAATAGCGTAGGAGAACGTACAGCGGAAGTAGATGTTGGGGTAAGTACGGTTGCGATGGTTAACGATGCGTTTAGAGAGAATTTGCACACCGGTGGTTATGAGGGTGTGATGTTAGTCCTTTTATCCGGTTTCAAGATTTAAACCTAGAATTCACTAATCCGAATGTAGAATAGTGAGGTTCGTTAAGGGACTAACAATACACTCTAAATCTATGGAACACAATCTCAGCTAAGCAGTTCAAGTTGGGATTTAAATGTCACAATAAGAAAGGAAATAAAAGTAAAATTTGGTTGTAAACAATAACGGAAAGGCGTTAGGTCAGGGATAATTCTCAGGTATTCGAATATCAGGAACCAAACAATTATTCAGGTATGCGATTACGACCAAGTCTAGAACTCAACCATAAATATAAGAAGATCCACTTTCGTGGCATCTACAACTTTCACAATCAATATAACACCCTAACTGTCGTTGAGGTTACAAGGATTATCAAGCTTTAACGATTAGGGTTGATATGTTCACGAGATGCCCTAACTTCAACTTTCGTTGGCTACGGATCAAATCGCCCACCTAAGTCAATTCCAGCGATTTACAAACTTTTGATAAGTAAATTCAACCTAAGATCAAAGGCTAGGTGATCAGTCTAACCTAGGCAATATGATCGACAATAGGTGGAGACTATCGAATGATTATATGAAAACCTATCTATGCTTAGTTCATGATTCTAATCCCATCGAAAACCCCTAACCTAACAAGATGACTACTCGCTCATGATCAAGCAAGTAACAGCAGCAAGAGACATAATAGATTGCATTGAAATCGATATATAAAGAGTAGGGTTTAAGAAAACTTCGATAAGAATGGAAGACAAATCTCCAAGCTTACAAACTCTCTCCAAAAACAAGTCTATATCTCTCTCTCTCTCTCTCGCTCTCTCGTCGTGACCTTGCTCCTACGTGAAAACGTGGCTTCTGTGTGTGGCGTGATTCCCCAAAAAAAATCAGCAAAAAGACCTATTTAAAGGCCCATTACGGCTGGCCCAAAAATAGGGTTGGAAAATTAGGTTTAGAAAAAAGCCCATTAATGATTCTACTGGGAGCAGGTGCTCTTTTTCTCGTACTAGGTGCTCCCTTTCTCCTGAATGTCCAAAAAGGGTCCAATTTCATTTTTTTCTAGCTAATTCCGATTGCAAGTTCCAGTCATTGTTTCCAGCCGTTTTTTGTATCTAGAATGACTCGATAGAGAGTGAAAGACTCGATAAAAGCCTACAAAACAAGGGTTAGAATGCGCCAAAAACGCATTATATCAATTCCCCCAGACTTAGATCTTTGTTTGTCCTCAAACAATGTCAAGACCAAGTAAAGAAGAAGGGTTTGAAAACGCGGGAACTCTTTTATCCTCAGTGAACCGGGTTTAAAAACTTTCAATCTGCAGACCACATAATCCAGATTACGAATAGCAAAGCTTTACCAAAACATCCTTAACACATTTCTTAACCAAATTCCATTTCCCAAACACAAACTCAACGCATTCAAAGTTGCGTGAGGGTCTCGCTAAAGGCACCATTTAGGGTAGACGACGCTAAAGGGTATAAGGCCATTTAGAGGTGGAGCTAAAAGTGTTTAAAGTGTTTAAAGGTTACCCGATGTTTCGTAGAGGATGCAGGATATCGCGCAAAATTGCAAGAGAGAACGGGTGCGTTGATATCCACATTCTCTAAACCACTCTTTCTTCTCCAAATCTCCCCAACGTCTCAACATCTCATCATCCACCTTGGGTATACTCGCTGTGCAGAGAGACATTTCTAATATACAGATTTTACCACTCTTCATCATCTGTTGAGATTCAAAAGCAGTGCTTTCACTACTATTGTTCCTTGTGAGGAGACAGGGTCGTGAGATCGCTCGTCCTCTACATCCGTTCTAAGGGACTCGGACTGCTGCTTTTGAGCTCTGGGTGATCATTTCTTGAGTACCGACTCACTGGAATTGTATTTCCTCATCTTGTACTCAAGAACTATCATATCATCCCAGCAAAATTTTTTTTTTTTTTTTTTAGGATGATGAAGATGGTTTGATCACAAGCGTGTGTCTCTCAAACACGAAAAAGAATTAGAGTTACTGTACATACCCAAGCGCGTAAAACCATCTCCTGGAAATAAGAGCGGGTGCTCCTTCTGGGGAGCAGGTGCTCTCTGTTCTTCAGAAAGAGTGATTTAGATGCAGTGTTGACCCAATTCTCTCCAACCCTTTTGCGCATATGCTGCACATGTGACAATGAAGTAACAAGAATGCAAGGGGTTTGAAAGGAGGTAAGGGTTAAGGAGGGTACTAACTAAAAATGAGCTAGCTATTCAGGAGCAACAAGAGTGATAAAAGGGATAAGGAGTCCTGAATATGATTCGTTTCCCTAATCTAGTGCCAGTAGCGAGAAATTTTTTTTTTGTCAATATAGAACCTGGAGGATAGTGCGTCGAAGTGTTCCAGCTGTTCCTTGTACTCATGCTCTGAAGAAATGGTCACTAGAGAGAAAGTTAAACACAAATGGTTCAAATATCATCAAGTCCTAATTCCCTACAAAGTTTTGACTCAAACAAGACATAAGAAAATAAGAAGGAAAATAAAAAGTCATTAGCAACAACTCCCCCCAGACTTACTTCACACCGTCTCGGTGGGAAAATAAGAAAAGAGAGAGCATAAGAAAAAGAAATCATGATGAAAAAGCAAGAAAGTAAAACTGTTCAGAGAAAATACGAGAGGGGGAGAAAGATAGCGATCTTAATCGCTGGCGCTGGCATCGGATCCCTTGTCGTCATCCGTGATTGGCTTCTTCGTTTGGATGAGCGTGTGGTGGGGCGAGTAGATAAGCTCGGTTGTGCAGATGGTGGCTGGACCGGCGCAGTGGAAAGCATAGTCTCCGCAGCCTGTGAGCTGGAACATCCCTTCTACAGCATGTGCAAGATGCGGCGAAGTAGCCCGTCAGGTGCTCTCTTCTAGGTTTCAGGTGCTCCCTTCTGGGCGGCGGGTGCTCCCTCTGGGTTGTGTCGAAATCCTTCTCCGGATCGATCGGTCGGGGTGTGTTGTTCAGATATCGATCGATCTCCACCTTTCCTCTCCTCTCTAAGTTTTTTTTTTTTTTTTTTTTTTTTTTTTTGAAAAACCTAAAAACTCAAACTGAAACAAAAGTTAGTAATAAAAGAAATCTAATTGAAAAAGTTAGAAAACGTACCGATGGGTTGCCTCCCACCAAGCGCTTGGTTAAAGTCGTTAGCTTGACTCGATTAGCCATTTAGGCTTTGGGCGCGTCACCTAAGGTGATAACTCCACCTTTGGTTGGGTTTGCATCGGCCAGGTATGGCTTGCAGCGCTGTCCATTTACCACGAACTCTTTCCCTTTGGCGTCCAGCAACACCAGAGCTCCATATGATTGAACGTCTTTGACGAGGAAAGGACCGGACCACCTAGATCGTAATTTTCCAGGAAAAAGTTTAAGGCGAGAGTTAAAGAGAAGTACCATGTCATTGGGTTGGAAGTTTCGGTTAAGAATTCTCATGTCATGGTACATCTTGGTTCGTTCCTTGTACAATTTCGAACTCTCGTAGGCCAGGTGCCTAATCTCCTATAACTCGTTAAGTTGCATGGATCGCCTTTCCAAGGCGGGTTTGATGTCGTAGTTCATTAACTTAACTGCCCATGCCGCCTTATACTCAATCTCTACCGGAAGGTGGCACGACTTACCATACACCAAGTGAAAGGGCGTTGTCCCTAATGGCGTTTTGCGGTTCGGTAAGCCTAAACTGCGTCGTCCAACTTGGCGGCCCAATCTTTCCTTGTGGTGCCTACGGTCTTTTGTAAAATGTCCTTGATCTGCCGATTACTAACCTCAACTTGACCACTAGTTTGTGGGTGATATGGCGTTGCAACCTTAAGCTTTACGCCGTTCTTTCTCAAAAGGTTCTCAAAAACCCTATTGATGAAATGGGTCCCACCATCACTAATCACCACCCGCGGAACTCCAAACCTGGGGAATATTATGGTTTTGAACATCTTCAAAACCACAGCGGCATCGTTCGTTGGGGAAGCAATGGCCTCAACCCATTTTGACACATAATCAACAGCCACTCATAGGAGGATGGAAACGGCCCCATAAAATCTATTCCCCATACGTCAAACACTTCAACTTCCAAGATGAAGTGCTGAGGCATCTCGTTCCGTCGCGAGATGTTTCCTTGCCTCTGACATTTGTCGCATCGCGAGATAAATGCGTGTGCATCGCGGAACATCGTTGGCCACCAATATCCAGCTTGGAGCACCTTGGATACTGTCTTAAAGGTCGCGAAATGTCCAGCGTAACTTGAACTGTGGCAGTGAAACAAGATTCCCGGGATTTCCTCATCGGGAACACATCTCCGGAAAAGACCGTCGGAGCATTGTTTGTAAAGGTATGGTTCATCCCAAAAGTATCTCCTTATGTTGCGCAAGAATTTCCTCTTCTTGTCTCCCACAAAGTCAACTGGTTCCTGGTCAGCAGCTAGGTAGTTCGCGATCTCACCAAACCACGAAAAACTCGGAGCAACCGTTTTTGAAACAATCGCATAAACCTGGTCTGGATCAGGTGCTCTGTTCTGGGTAGCGGGTGCTCCAGTCTGGACTGGGTGCTCCAGAACGCAGATTCCAATGGCGTACACTTGTTCATCCGACAGCGCATCATCAAGCGGGACTGTTTCATCCACTTTCAGGCGGGATAAATGATCAGCAGCTCCATTCTCAGTACCTTTCTTATCAACAATCTGCAGGTCAAACTCCTGAAGCAACAAAATCCATCTCAAAAGCCTAGGTTTTGCATCCTTCTTGGTGAGCAAGTACTTCAACGCTGCGTGGTCGGTATGAACAATGACCTTTGAGCCTACAAGATATGATCTGAGTTTTTCAAAGGCAAAAGTGACTGCCAATAATTCCTTCTCAGTCGTCGCATACTTGCATTGAGTCTCATCCAGCGTGCGACTCGCGTAGTAGATAACGTGGAGCCTCTTATCTTTTCTTTGCCCCAACACTGCTCCTACAGTGTAATCACTCGCGTCTGTCATTACCTCAAATGGCTGATCCCAATCCGGTGGTTGAACAATGGGCGCACTCACCAATGCTCCTTTAATCGTGTGAAACGCCTCGAGGCAAGCCCCATCAAACACAAACTTGGTCTCCTTACACAAGAGTTACGTTAGAGGTCTTGCGATCTTTGAAAAATCTTTGATGAAACGTCTGTAAAAACCCGCGTGACAAAGGAAACTCCTTATTCCTTTAACTGAATCCGGTGGCTGCAGGCTCATCATCACCTCAACCTTTGCTCTGTCAACCTCAATACCCTTTTCTGAAATTCGATAACCCAGAACTATACCATCTCTTACCATGAAATGGCACTTTTCCCAATTCAGCACTAGGTGTTTCTCTTCACAACGTTGCAATACCCTGCACAAATTGGATAAGCAAACAGAAAAAGAGCTTCCATAGACGGAGAAGTCGTCCATGAAAACTTCCATTATGTCCTCAATTAAATCAGTAAAAATGGACATCATGCACCTTTGAAAGGTCGCGGGGGCATTGCATAGTCCGAAAGGCATCCTTCGATAAGCAAAAGTGCCGTAGGGACACGTGAAGGTCGTCTTTTCCTGATCATCCGGGTGAATAGGTATCTGAAAGAAACCTGAATAACCATCTAAAAAGCAGTAGTAAGGGTGGTTAGCTAATCTTTTGAGCAGTTGATCAATGAATGGTAAGGGAAAATGATCTTTCCTAGTCGTTGCGTTTAGCTTTCTATAGTCTATACACATCCTATGCCCTGTAACAGTCCTAGTTGGTATCAATTTGTTCTTATTATTGGCGATCATAGTGATTCTGCCTTTCTTGGGAACTACATGCACAGGACTGACCCAGTTACTATCAGATATAGCATAAATAACACCAGGTTCTAAGAGTTTCATTATTTCTTTCTTAACAACATTTTTCAAATTCGGATTCAATCGCCTTTGGTGCTCTACAGAAGTTCTAGATTCATCCTCTAAATGTATCCTATGCATGCATAAATCAGGTAAGATTCCAGAGATATCATCTAGTGAATAACCTAAAGCCTTCCTATACTTCCTAAGCTCGCAAAAAAGTAAGGCGGATTCCACATTGTTAAGATCAGCATTTATTATAACAGGATATGTGGAGTTAGGACCGAGAAATGCGTACCTTAGCCCAGCTGGTAAGGTTTTGAGCTCAAGTTTAGGAGCTTTCAGCTCGCTCCAAGGATCATCAGTAAGGTCCCGAAGAGCAGGAGCAGGTGCTCCGTCTTTTCCCTCTATGTTGAGTCTCAAAAAGTTTGTCGATTTCTCCATCTGCCCAGAATCCAACATCCTTGCGAACCCAATGGTATCTTCGCTCAAATAACCATGTTCGCTCTTAGCTTTTGTCAATGCCACATCCAAGGGATCATCAGCAAGGATCTCTTCAATCTCCCCCTCTGAGATTTCGAGATTATCCTCAATGGCAAAAGTCTGCCCATCAATGGTCGGCTTTTTCAACATCCGATCCATCTCAAATTCCATAATAATGTCTCCCAGTTGGAGACCAATCGTGCCGTTCTTTACATCAATGATCGCACCAGCCGTGCGCAAGAAAGGACGTCCCAAAATTAGAGGGTCCTTCGGCTCATTATCCAGTTCCAACACCACGAAATCTGCTGGAATGAAGATGTTCCCAATCCTAACCTGAAAATCTTCCAAAATTCCTACAGGCAACTTGATAGATCTGTCAGCAAACACTAATGAAATTCGTGTTGGTTTAAATTTTGTGTAGCCGAGTTTCCTTGCAACTGAATAGGGCATTAGATTCACGCTGGAACCTAGATCACACAAAGAACAAGCGAATCGCATATGGCCAATATCAACAGAAAGAACGAACTTACCTGGGTCCTCTTGCTTTTTGATGGTTTTGTTTTGTAGCACCGCGCTACAATTCTTGTTTACAACCATGGCGCTCTACTATGAAGGAATCCGTCCAGTAACTAGACCCTTGACATACTTTTTCATGGATGGCATCATTTGAATCGCATTCGCCAATGTCAGCTTGACCGTCAAGTCTTGCAACATCTCCTTACATTTCGCCTCCTCCAAATCCTTCTGCGACTTCCTTGGAGGTACTGGGTAAGGGATAGGAGGCCTGTAGACACGAGAACGAACCTTATCAATAATCTCATTTGGTCTTAATACCTTAGAAATTGGCTCAGCAGGTTCTTCATCGTTTTTTTCTGTTTCGGGAGCAGGTGCTCCCTCATCTGGAGCAGGTGCTCCAGGTACAGGAGCAGGTGCTCCTACTGGGCAGTTTTCAGCTTCTGCCCTTACGACTCCAGGTAAAGTTCTCCCACTTCTCAGCTCTATTGCATTCACAAAATCCCTTGGGTTTGCATCAGTTTTACCAGGTAATACTCCATGTGGTCTCTTAATTGCTTCTGCCGTCTGAGCAACTTGTGTGTCGAGTTTCTTTACGTGGTTGCAAACTGCTTCGAGCCGACCATTAAGGTCCAAGTACATACCATCCACCTTTGTGTTGATCTCAGTAGCACACTTTTGCTGGTTCGCCATCAGTTGTTGCATCATACCTTTCAATTCATCCTGAGAAGTACTTCCAGAACTCGCAGGAGCCTGAAAGTTAGAGTATTGCGGTTTCTGACCTTGAAAGGGAAGGAACGACTTCCCTTGGAAACCTTGGGGGAAAGTTTTCTGGAAGCCTTGATCCTGAGGTTTTGTATTTTGAGGGCCGGTTTGCTGCGGATAAACCTGGTCTTGCGGGTTCTCAACATTCGTACTCCTGTAGGAGAAATTGGGATGATTCCTGTAGTTCTGGTTGAAACCGCGGTTTCTCACAAATCCTTGGCCATTAACATAACTTACCTCTTCCTGAGCATTGTCTCCTTCCTCAACCATTTCCTCAGCAGGTGGATCGCCAGCCTCATCAGCGAAATGAACCATCCTTTGGTTCGCCTTAAGCAACAAATTGATCTTGGCCGTGAGGTCATCGATCTTAGCAGAATCCATTCCATTGGATTTCGTAGTCCTGTCATATTTCTGGGACTTATTACTTGAACTTGCAGCCAAGTTCTCAATCAGCTTGTACGCTTCTTCTTTGGTTTTGGTCATGAAATCACCATCGCTAGCAGCATTGAGTGCGTTCCTATAATCCCAGTCCACACCATCGTAGAAAATCCCCAGCAGGTTTTCATCAGTAAACCCATGGTGTGGGCACTCTCTCTTGTACTCCTTAAACCTTTCACAAGCCTCACAGAAGGACCCTCCGGAATGTTGGTGGAAGGAGGATATCTTGTTCCTTAAACTCGCGATTTTGGATTTCGTGTAGAAATGGTCCAAAAACGCAGCTCTACATTGCGCCCAAGTCGTAATGGATCCAGCAGTTAAAGACTTAAGCCAACGAGAAGCTTTGTCCGAGAGTGAAAACGGAAACAGCTTGCATTTCACGAAATCCGGGTTCATCCCATTAGAGCTTGTCGTGGAGCAAATCTCCTCGAAATTCTCTATATGGTCCATCGGAATTTCAGCAGGCAATCCGTGGAACAAGTGCTGCTTAACTAGCGATATCATCTGTGGTTTGATCTCATAATCATTCCTTTCAACAGCGGGGGGAACTATCGCAGCTCGGTTTCGGTAATAGGTATGGGGATTGTCCATATCCCCTATGGTTCGTTGTTGCTCACGCGCGCGTTGTTGCTGCAGTTCACGCGTGTGCTGCTGTTGCATTTGAGCCATCTGCTCTTGCAACCTTTGCAATTCAACTGCCATGTCGTTGTTGCCTTGTTCGCCCATATCAGCGGCATTAGGCCTTTGTCGTCTATTTCCTCGTTCTAGTCTCGCGAGTTCAGGATTACTCAAAGTGACAAGGGGAGCTTGAAGATTTCTCCTTGTTGTCCTTGAGTTCATGCACCTGAAACACACGTAAAGAAAAACAAAAGAACGAGATTAGTGCTTAGTCTAAAATCGTAGTCGAGAAGTAGAGGCATCGAGTTGGTCCCCGGCAATGGCGCCAATTGATGTTATTTCTTTTTCTAGTTTTATGAGTTAACCTAGGTATCACTAATCCGAATGTAGAATAGTGGGGTTCGTTAAGGGACCAGCAATACACTCTAAATCTATGGAACACAATCTCAGCTAAGCAGTTCAAGTAATTGGGATTTAAATGTCACGATAAGAAAGCAAATAAAAGTAAAATTTGGTTGTAAACAATAATGGAAAGGCGTTAGGTCAGGGATAATTCTCAGGTATTCGAATATCAGGAACCAAGCAATTATTCAGGTATGCGATTACGACCAAGTCTAGAACTCAACCATAAATATAAGAAGATCCACTTTCGTGGCATCTACAACTTTCACAATCAATCTAACACCCTAACTGTCGTTGAGGTTACAAGGATTATCAAGCTTTAACGATTAGGGTTGATATGTTCACGAGATGCCCTAACTTCAACTTTCGTTGGCTACGGATCAAATCGCCCACCTAAGTCAATTCCAGCGATTTACAAACTTTTGATAAGTAAATTCAACCTAAGATCAAAGGCTAGGTGATCAGTCTAACCAAGGCAATATGATCGACAATAGGTGGAGACTATCGAATGATTATATGAAAACCTATCTATGCTTAATTCATGATTTTAATCCCATCGAAAACCCCTAACCTAACAAGATGACTACTCGCTCATGATCAAGCAAGTAACAGCAGCAAGAGACATAATAGATTGCATTGAAATCGATATATAAAGAGTAGGGTTTAAGAAAACTTCGATAAGAATGGAAGACAAATCTCCAAGCTTACAAACTCTCTCCAAAAACAAGTCTATCTCTCTCTCTCTCTCTCTCTCTCTCTCTCTCTCTCTCTCTCTCTCTCTCTCTCTCGTCGTGACCTTGCTGCTGCGTGAAAACGTGGCTGCTGTGTGTGGCGTGATTCCCCAAAAAAATCAGCAAAAAAACCTATTTAAAGGCCCATTACGGCTAGCCCAAAAATAGGGTTGGAAAATTAGGTTTAGGAAAAAGCCCATTAATGATTCTGCTGGGAGCAGGTGCTCCCTTTCTCGTACTATGTGCTCCTTTTCTCCAGAATGTCCAAAAAGGGTCCAACTTTATTCTTTTCTAGCTAATTCCGATTGCAAGTTCCAGTCATTACTTCCAGCCGCTTTTTGTACCTAGAATGACTCGATAGAGAGTGAAAGACTCGATAAAAGCCTACAAAACAAGGGTTAGAATGCGCCAAAAACGCATTATATCAGGGTGATAGGGTTAAAGAACCTAATTTAGAATCTCGAAGGTTTTTTGATATGTTAGACGCATCAAAGCAACCACTATACATCGGTTGTAGGGAAGGTCATTCACCGTTATCTTCTGCTAGTAGGATGATGAACATGAAGACTGATTACAATTTGTCCGAAGAATGTGTTGATGCATTCGCCGAGTTTGTGAAAGATGTTTTGCCAGAGGATAATCTTTGTCCAGCATCATACTACGAGGTCCAGAAACTTGTTGCCGGTCTTGGTTTGCATTACCAGATAATAGATATGTGCATCGACAACTGTAACGTCCGCGAATCAAAATGTGTATTTTTGGTTCGGGTGTCGTTTGACACACCATTTTGGTAAACCGAGTGGTTCGGTTTTTGGAAGCTTTTGATTGCGGTTCGGTTAAGGGAAAACCGAGTCTTTTGGCTATAAATAGCTTGTGCAACCATTGAGCTCATGTTGGAGAAGAAATCAGAGAGATTTCAGTTTGGGTTTGAGAGATTTGAGAGAGGAAAGTTGTGTTCTTGAGTTTTTGGAGAGTTTTGGAGTGTTTTCCGTCGGTTTTGGAGGAGTCAAACGGCGGTGAAGATCAACTCGGATTGGAATGAAACTTTGAGGGTAAGTTCTTCTATCTGTTCTCTTGATGTGGGAGAAAACCGTTTGCAATTTGGTTGAGTATTCGCTGAGTTATGGTCCTTTGAACTTGGGTAGTTCCTGCAGTTTTCGTTCGGAGTAGCTGTTTTCGGGGACGATTTTCTGTCGAACTAGTTGGAACCAGGAGACGTACTATACACCGTTGGAAAGCCCTCTGTGTCTAGTTTCCAGAACCGTTTTCCGTTTGCGATTTGGTCCAGTGAGTCGGAAGTTATTCCAGTCGCAAAACAGGTGAGTGCGTGACCATGGTTTTTACGGGTAAATGGGTGTGTTGTGTGTTTGATTGCGAATTGGTGTTGATTTGGTTGATGAATACTGCTTGTTTATGAGTATACTTGAGTAAAAAGCTGTTGTTTGAGCCTAAGAATCGTTTTGGGTGAAGTAGGATCGATTTGGTGGTGTTTTGGTTCGTTTTAGGGTGTTTTTACGGTGTGTGTCGCACGACACATGGTGTGTGTCGCGCGACACTTAGTGAAAACAGGAGTGTGTCGCCCAACACAAGGGGAATGTGTCGCGCGACACATCTGACGTCATGGCATACCTCAGAGGGCATTGCGGGTTTCGTGGGCAAGTGGATCGAGTGGGTGAGAAAACGTCGGTGGGGCGTTGGCAGGGTGTGTCGCGCGACACACCTGGGTTGTGTCGCGTGACACAGCCTTATTTGAGTTGAATTTTGGATTGCCGTCAGTTTGATATATTATTTGTTGTGTATTGATTGAGTGATCGTTGGTATTTTGGTGTTCCATTTACCCGTGCATCTAGCCAAGTAGATGGGATGATCGTACCACTGGGTATTTATGATAATACTCACGCATCTCTTATAATCATGTGATGCAGGTAAAGACAAAGTGTGATCGTGGAATCATGGCCGGGACGAGGGGAATGATCTAGTGGCTCATTTTCGTGTAATAAGTTAGAATTGCTAGGGTGTTAACAATTTCAGAACTATGTGTATTACCGAATTGAACTAGAATTAATAAGTATGGGCTTGTTAAATGATAATTGTAATTGATTGTTGAATCATTGTTTCCGCGCTGTTTGTTTATTGGACCGTTGAGGATTATTATTTATGATAATAGTGATCCGGATCGAAATTTTTTTTTATTTGACGGGTTGGGTCGTCACAATTTTGGTATCAGAGCCCTAGCGGTTCTAGGGCTAGCTAGTTAATTGATTATGTGCGTTAGTCAATTGATTGTTGTGTGGGTATGGAGTCCTAGATCATCCCTTTCGAGCCTTCAATGAGATTCCACGGTATGTGTTTTGTGATTTCTGTTTTCTAGTACTTAGCAGTCTGCGGTTGAGTGCAGAGTGATGACTAGGGGGACTAGAGGCAGAGGTCGTGGGGGCCGTAGAGTTCATGGTAGTCGTGCTGGGCGTGGGCGTGGGCGAGGACTTGGGAGTGAGTCTGCTGCCACGTGGGTGTCCCAGGAGACTACACAGGAGCGGGTAGCTGACTCGCAGGCGTTTCAAGAGGGGTCCGTGGGTGTGACAGCTACGGGTTCCAGTGTGCGAGCTGGAGGGGCTGGTGCGGGTCCTGATGTAGCTGGCGGTGCGGTGGGCCCTGGTGGGGGTGCTGCCGTAGGCGTTGCCCCGGATCGAGATGATCGTCTGGCGTGTCTACTACAAATGATCCTGGAGAGGTTACTGGGAGGGGTGCCTGCTCCGGGTCATGCTCCTGGGGTGCAGCCGGGTATGGCTGGGGTGTAGCCAGGTATGGCTGGGGTGCAGCCGAGTTTGGCTGGGGTGCAGCCGGGTATGGCTGGGGTGCAGCCGGATTTGGCTGGGGTGCAGTCGGGTATGGCTGGGGTGCAGCCGGGTTTGGATGGGGTGCAGCTGGGTATGGCTGGGGTTGAGGAGCTTCCATCTTATCTGCGGATGATGGAGCAGATGCAGCGGATTGGTACTGCATTTTTCTCGGGCGGTGCTAAGCCTGAGGAGGCTGATGGGTGGCGGATGAGGTTAGAGCGTAACTTTCGCTCCATCAGGTGTCCAGAGGGATACAAAGTGGATCTGGCGGTACATTACCTAGAGGGTGATGCGCATCTCTGGTGGAGAGGTGTTGAGGCCAGGAGGGTGCAGGCCGAGATAGTCTGGGAGGACTTCTTGGCGGAGTTCAATGCCAAGTATTTTCCGCAGGAGGCAGTGGACCGTTTGGAGTCTAGGTTTCTGGACCTAACTCAGGGAGATCGGTCAGTGAGGGAGTTCGATGTTGAGTTCAGTCGACTCTTGGTACATGCAGGGAGAGGCATGGAGGGCGAGGATGCCCAGGTTAGGAGGTTCTTGCGAGGACTTCGACCAGATTTGAGGACTCGCTGCAGGGCGAGTAGGTTCGCCACGAGGGCGGAGCTGGTTGAGATGGCTGGTGCGATCGAGGAGGATCTCGGGGAGCAGGTTGTGGTGGTTAGTCCACCGGTGCAGCAGCAGCAGCCGAGGAGATCTCAGCAGCAGATGAGTTCAGGCAGGGGCGGCAAGCTTGCTCAGGGACAGAAAAGGAAGTGGGAGAGCACTTCAGGGGTCAGTCAGGGCGGTTCGGGATGCTTCAGGTGTGGGAGTATCTCCCATCGTGTGGCGAGCTGTCCGAAGAGGACCGGGACCGGGACTCGAGATGTGCGGGTCGGGGTCCAGGATACACGGGTGTGTTACCACTGCAGAGAGACGGGGCATATTAAGCCCAAGTGTCCGAAGCTGCAGCAGTTGGCGGTGGCCGTAGTGCAGCCATTGTCAGTGCAGCCGTTGTCTCAGATTGCAGCAGCACCGCGTGTATTCACGTCTGCGGAGGCGGGTGGATCTAGCACCAGACCGATCACAGGTATTTCCCGACTTGACTTTTTAAATTCGTGGTTGTTTGAGTTTTTGTCTGTTGGGAAATTGTGAGTCTGTGCTAGAATGGTAGGGTTCTGAGGCACATGGGATCATGCAGGGACCTTAGTTGTGGGCGGTTATGAGTCCCACGTGTTGTTTGATTCGGGAGCTACGAATAGCTTTATTACGCCGGAGTGTGCGGAGAGTAGCGGAATCCAGAGTGATTCTGGGGAACAGGCGGGAGTAGTCAAGGTTGCTAGTGGTAGGACGTTGGCTACTTTCGGGCGGGCTCGTGGTGTGGATGTTCTGGTGGCAGGAGAGTTGATGCCAGCAGATCTGATCATCAGTCCGGTAAAGCTGTACGATGTTATCCTGGGTATGGATTGGTTGGATCGTTACAGGGTCCATCTGGATTGTCACCGTGGGCGTGTTGTGTTTGAACGAGAGGCGGAGAGGTTGGTTTATCAGGGTGTGAGACCGACTTCCGGGAGTCTTGTGATTTCCACGATACAGGCCGAACAGTTGCTTCTCAAGGGCTGCGAGGCGTATCTGGTAACGATAGTGATGCCTGAGTCTGTTAGAGGGGTTGCAGTTGAGGATATTCGAGTTGTTTGGGATTTCCAGGATGTGTTCCAGTCATTGGAGGGATTACCGCCATCGCGGTCGGATCCGTTTGTTATTGAGTTGGAACCCGGGACTACTCCGATATCTAAGGCACCTTACCGTATGGCTCCAGCAGAGGTGGCAGAGCTGAAGAAGCAGCTGGATGATTTGTTGGATAAGGGTTTTATTCGGCCTAGTGTTTCACCGTGGGGAGCGCCGGTGTTGTTTGTGAAGAAGAAAGATGGTAGTTTCCGGTTGTGCATCGATTATCGGGGACTTAACCGAGTCACCGTGAAGAACAGGTACCCTCTGCCGCGCATTGATGAGTTGTTGGATCAGTTGCGAGGGGCTACCTGGTTCTCCAAGATCGACTTGGCTTCGGGGTACCATCAGATTTCGATTGAGGAAGCAGATGTGAGGAAGACTGCTTTCAGGACGAGGTATGGGCATTTTGAGTTCGTGGTGATGCCTTTTGGTTTGACGAATGCACCAACAGCGTTCATGCGGTTGATGAACGGGGTATTCCAAGAGTATCTGGATGTATTTGTGATCATCTTTATCGATGATATTTTGGTGTATTCGAAGAGTCCTGAGGAGCATGAGTTGCATCTGAGAGTAGTTTTGGGGAAGCTGCGGGAGCAGAAGCTATTTGTGAAGTTGAGCAAGTGCAGTTTCTGGCAGAGGGAGATGAGTTTTCTTGGCCATATGGTGTCTGCAGAGGGAGTTTCCGTAGATCCGGCTAAGATTGAGGCTATCAGAGGGTGGCCTAGACCGATGAATGCCACTGAGATCAGGAGTTTTCTTGGGTTGGCAGGTTATTATCGGAGATTCATCGTGGGATTTGCGAGTTTGGCTAAGTCGATGACCAAGTTGACAGGGAAGGATGTTCCTTTTGTGTGGTCTTCTGCATGCGAGGAGAGTTTTAGCAAGCTGAAGGAGATGTTGACATGTACACCTGTGTTGGCGTTACCCGAGCCAGGGGAGCCTTACGTGGTGTATACTGATGCTTCGGGTGTTGGTCTGGGTTGTGTCCTGATGCAGCAGGGAAAGGTTATTGCGTATGCTTCGAGGCAGTTGAGGAAGCATGAGTGCAACTACCCTACCCATGATTTGGAGTTGGCTGCGGTAATCTTCGCTCTAAAGATTTGGAGATCTTACCTTTATGGCGGAAAGGTCCAGGTGTTCACAGACCATAAGAGTTTGAAGTATTTCTTCACTCAGCCGGAGCTGAACCAGAGATAGAGGCGCTGGATGGAGTTGGTAGCGGATTACGATTTGGAGATCGGATACCATCCAGGTAAGGCTAATCTGGTTGCAGATGCGTTGAGTCGGATGAGGGTTGCTTCGGCTCAGGAGCGTGATATGGAAGCTCTGGTGAGTGAGATTAGTACGTTGAGGTTGTGTGTGATCTCACAGGAGCCGTTGGGGTTAGAGGTAGCTAACCAAGCAGATTTGCTGAGTCGTATTCGAGCAGCTCAGGAGTTGGATCCGATGTTGATTGATGCTGCTAGGGTTGCAGGTTCAGAGTATATGGTCTCGGCAAATGGGACGATACTGGTGAACGGACGGGTTTGTGTACCCAAGGATGAGGATCTGAGGCAAGAGATCTTGCGTGAGGCTCATGCGAGCATGTTATCGATTCATCCGGGGGCAACCAAGATGTATCGTGATCTGAAGCGGTATTATCACTGGGTCGGGATGAAGAGGGATGTAGCTAATTGGGTTGCAGCATGCAACGTGTGTCAGCTGGTGAAGGCTGAGCATCAGGTTTCGAGTGGTATGTTGCAGAGTTTGCCCATTCCGGAGTGGAAGTGGGATATGATTACCATGGACTTCGTGACGGGGTTGCCGTTGTCACGGACGTATGATGCGATCTGGGTGATTGTGGATCGTCTGACCAAGTCAGCACACTTTCTTGCCATCAAAAAGACCGATGGGACGGTGGTGTTGGCTAAGAAGTATGTGCGTAAGATAGTGAGGCTGCACGGGGTGCCAGCGAGTATTGTGTCAGACAGGGATCCAAGGTTTACGTCTGAGTTCTGGAGGGCGTTCAGGCAGAGATGGGCACTAAGGTGCACATGAGCACGGCTTATCATCCTCAGACAGATGGGCAGTCGGAGAGGACTATTCAGACTTTAGAGGACCTGTTGAGGATGTGCGTGCTGGATTATGGTGGTCATTGGGCGGATCATCTGAACCTGGTCGAGTTTGCGTACAATAACTCACACCAGGCGAGTATTGGGATGGCTCCATATGAGGCTCTGTATGGGAGGCCATGTAGGACACCATTGTGCTGGACTCAAGTGGGGGAGAGGAGCATGTTTGGTGCAGATTTTGTTCAGGAGACGACGGAAAAGATCTGTGTCTTGAGACTGAACATGAGAGAGGCTCAGGATCGGCAGAAGAGTTATGCTGATAAGAGACGGAAAGAGCTGGAGTTTGAGCTAGGAGATCTGGTGTATCTCAAGGCAGTGATGTTGAGGGGTCCTAATAGATCCATTTCGGAGAATAAGCTAAGTCCGAGGTTTATGGGTCCGTTCCGGGTGGTGGAGCGGGTTAGACCAGTGGCTTATCGGTTGGAGTTACCTCAGAGTATGAGATCGTTTCATAAGGTATTTCATGTATCGATGCTGCGGAAGTGTCTACATGAGTCTGAGGAGGTGTTGGCTAGGATTCCGGAGGATCTTCAGCCCAACATGACGTTGGAGGCGAGACCTGTGAGGATTCTCGAGAGGAGAGTCAAGGTTCTGCGCCGGAAGAGGATACCATTGGTGAGAGTCGTGTGGGACTGTGATGGTGTCGAGGAAGAGACTTGGGAACCAGAGGCAAGTATGAAGGCAAGGTTCTCGAAGTGGTTCGAGAAGCAAGCGGAGGCTTGAGTGTCTTTCTGGTTTTCAGTGGTTATTTTAGCTTGTGGCTATGAGTTGTATGTATTTCGTTTGGGTTGTAACGATATACTTTGTTAAGATTTAATAAGATGGAGTTTTTCTTATTATCTTGGGTTATAAGACGGATGTTCTTATGGTATGATGGGGAGGTCATGGGCTTGATGACTGGGTTAGGTCATGTGTGTGATGACGGGGAGGTTATTTGAGGGGCTAGGATAGAAGCTCTATGGGAGTTAGGGCTTGTCTAGGTATCTTGGGATGGGGGATCCTAAGGGATTAGGACGGGTAGATCCCTAGATGGCGCTGGAAAATAGAGGTTTTATGTGAGTTAGAACCTGTCTATTTTCTAGGGGGAGTCTGGAACAGAAGTCTTATGTGAGTTAAGACTATCGTTTCTAGGGACTCCGATGGAAACACCCTGATGATTGGGTTGTTTCAGATGACCTGGGGATTGGTCGTGAGTGATATTCTGGGTTAGGGAATATCGGGGTAGGAAACACCCTGGTGATTGGGTTGTTTCCGATGACCTGGGGATTGGTCATGAGGGATATTCCGGGTTAGGGAATATCAGGATAGGAACCACAGAAGTAAATCGGTCGACAGGTGCTTATGATGCATGTTACAGTGTTACTGCTCCAAGGGATGGTGATATTCTCCTGCATATACTTTGAGGGATTGCGATTTCTCCAGAGGATGTGTGATTCCTCTGCAGCCGAGAACTGATGGACTGTGTGTCCTGAAGCGGAGGGGCTGGGGCATACCGAGAGCCGGTATGGTATACATCGAGAGCTCGAAGGGTGACGACCCTGCGAGTGGGAGTGGTGTATAGAGATATGAGTTTGAGCAATAGTACCTGTAGTGTGATTATAAGTATGAGATTCGATGAACTTCAGGGATCGGGAATGATCTCAGGTGGTTTGTGGATATCTAATCTAGGGTTTTTACTCGAGTTTGGAACCTTAGTTCAGACGACCGTGGTAAACATATGTAGCCTCTTTGGTCGTACATGTTCTTGTTTGATTGTTGTGCGACCAATTGATCCAAGGTTTGGGTCTACGGTGGGTCGGGCATGTTCTTGTTTGATTGTTGCGCGATCTATCGGACAACCCTGATCCGGATCAGCGAGTGCTGTATCGTGGATGTTTCCTGGGGGAATTTGGGCGGGTTTTGGATGAGAGTGTCAACCTTAGTGAGACGGGGTTAGGTGATTGAGATCGGGTGGTGATCTCTGATCGTGGACTGACCGGGTTTGGTCAGGATTGTATCCATAGATATGGTGCAATGAGGCTAGTGGGAGCCTAGTAGAACTCGGGGATCAGGTATGATAGCGAGTGGTGCTGGCTGAGGGCCAGGGGTTTTGTGTTGTGTACATCGAGTCTAGGGTTATTATTGGAGTCTGGAATTCGGGTCGGACAATCTTGGTAGCATATGTTACGCCGATGGTCGTACATGTTCTAATTTGATTGTTGTACGATCATTTGGTCCAGTGCGGGGTCAACGGTTGATCGGACATGTTCTTGTTTGATTATTGGACGGTCAATCGGGCAGCTCTAATCCGGACCATGGGGCGTGCATCGTGGGTGCTCCGGGGGAATCTGGGCGAATTTTGGGCGAGAGTGTAGCCTTAGCAGGACGGGTTAGAGGATTCAAGCGTAATCTCGAAGGTTAATGGCCGCGTCCGGGTCAGGTAGTGGAGACCGTAGTGAGACGGTGTTGCGTGATTCGAGGTCGAATCTGTGTTAGTGGGGGAGAATTGTAACGTCCGTGAATCAAAATGTGTATTTTTGGTTCGGGTGTCGTTTGACACACCATTTTGGTAAACCGAGTGGTTCGGTTTTTGGAAGCTTTTGATTGCGGTTCAGTTAAGGGAAAACCGAGTCTTTTGGCTATAAATAGCTTGTGCAACCATTGAGCTCATGTTGGAGAAGAAATCAGAGAGATTTCAGTTTGGGTTTGAGAGATTTGAGAGAGGAAAGTTGTGTTCATGAGTTTTTGGAGAGTTTTGGAGTGTTTTCCATCGGTTTTGGAGGAGTCAAACGGCGGTGAAGATCAACTCGGATTGGAATGAAACTTTGAGGGTAAGTTCTCCTATCTGTTCTCTTGATGTGGGAGAAAACCGTTTGCAATTTGGTTGAGTATTCGCTGAGTTATGGTCCTTTGAACTTGGGTAGTTCCTGCAGTTTTTGTTCGGAGTAGCTGTTTTCGGGGACGATTTTTCGTGGAACCAGTTGGAACTAGGAGAAGTACTATACACCGTTGGAAAGCCCTCGGTGTCTAGTTTCCAGAACCGTTTTCCGTTTGCGATTTGGTCCAGTGAGTCGGAAGTTATTCCAGTCGCAAAACAGGTGAGTGCGTGACCATGGTTTTTACGGGTAAATGGGTGTGTTGTGTGTTTGATTGCGAATTGCTGTTGATTTGCTTGCTGAATACTGCTTGTTTATGAGTATACTTGAGTAAAGAGTTGTTGTTTGAGCCTAAGAATCGTTTTGGGTGAAGTAGGATCGATTTGGTGGTGTTTTGGTTCATTTTAGGGTGTTTTTACGGTGTGTGTCGCACGACACATGGTGTGTGTCGCGCGACACTTAGTGAAAACAGGAGTGTGTCGCCCAACACAAGGGGAATGTGTCGCGCGACACATCTGACGTCATGGCATACCTCAGAGGGCATTGCGGGTTTCGTGGGCAAGTGGATCGAGTGGGTGAGAAAACGTCGGTGGGGCGTTGGCAGGGTGTGTCGCGCGACACACCTGGGTTGTGTCGCGCGACACAGCCTTATTTGAGTTGACTTTTTGATTGCCGTCAGTTTGATATATTATTTGTTGTGTATTGATTGAGTGATCGTTGGTATTTTGGTGTTCCATTTACCCGTGCATCTAGCCAAGTAGATGGGATGATCGTACCACTGGGTATTTATGATAATACTAACGCATCTCTTATAACCATGTGATGCAGGTAAAGACAAAGTGTGATCGTGGAATCATGGCCGAGACGAGGGGAATGATCTAGTGGCTCGTTTTCGTGTAATAAGTTAGAATTGCTAGGGTGTTAGCAATTTCAGAACTATGTGTATTACCGAATTGAACTAGAATTAATAAGTATGGGCTTGTTAAACGATAATTATAATTGATTGTTGAATCATTGTTTCCGCGCTGTTTGTTTATTGGACCATTGAGGATTATTATTTATGATAATAGTGATCCGGGTCGAAATTTTTTTTTATTTGACGGGTTGGGTCGTCACAACAACTGTATTCTATACTGGAGAAAAGATGAGAATAGAAACAAATGTAAATTTTGCCGTAAACCACGGTTCAAAGACACAAGTGGCAGAGTGAAGATTCCTTTCAAACGGATGTGGTATTTATCATTAACAGAGAGGTTGAAGAGGCTGTATCAATCAGAACGCACAGCTAAGGCTATGAGATGGCATGCAGAGCATAGTCAAGATGGAGATATTACGCATCCTTCTGACGCGGAAGTGTGGAAACACTTTCAATCCGTATATCCAGATTTTGCATACGAATGACGGAATGTATACATCGGCTTATCCACTAATGGTTTCAACCCATTTGGAAAGCATGGAAGAAAATATTCATTGTGGCCGGTCATCGTAACACCTTACAATTTGTCTCCTTCTATGTGCATGCGGCGAGAGTTCATGTTCTCTCAGTTCTAGTTCTCGGGCCAGATCATCCAAGATGGTCACTCGATATATTCCTCCAACCATTGATCTATGAGTTGCAAATGTTGTGGGAGCATGGTGTTGAGGCATTTGATGTTTCAATCCAGCAGAATTTCAACATGCGTGCGGTTTTTATGTGGACCATAAGCGATTTTCCGGCATACGGTATGTTATCTGGATGGACAACGCATGGAAGATTGGCATGTCCTTATTGCCAAGACAATACTTTAGCATTCCAATTGCAGCACGGAAGGAAGACTTCATGGTTTGATTGCATAGGTGTTTTTTACCGGCAAATCATCCATATTGTCGGTCTAGAAGACATTTCAGGAAGAATTTTCCTGTGTTACATGGTCCACCTCCTGAGATAGATGGTCGCAGCATATTGGAACAGTTACGAGATTTTGGTGCAGAGCGAACTCCTGAATGTGGGGGTAATGGCCATCACTCCGTCGACGGTTATGGGGAATATCACAATTGGCACAAGAAAAATATTTTCTGAGATTTGCCTTACTGGAAAGACCATCTATTGCGGCATAATCTAGATGTCATGCATGTTGAAAAGAATTTCTTTGACAACATCATGAACACCATTTTAAATGTACCAGGAAAGACAAAAAACAACTGGAAGTCTAGATTAGACTTGTCATTGATTTGTTCAAGGGCATCTCTTCATGTATTGCCTAATGGTAGATTGCCGATGCCTGCGTACTGGTTAGACGCGGGTCAGAAACAAGTTTTTTTTTAATGGATAAAAAAATATGTTAAATTTCCTGACGGCTACGCATCTAATCTGCGCAATTGCGTACATTCGACGGAAGGGAAATTTATTGGAATGAAGAGTCATGATTGTCATGTTGTGATGCAGCGTCTTCTTCCATTTGCATTTGCTTATCTTCTTCCAAAAGACATCCATCAAGCAATTGGAGGTATATTTCGTATTCTCGTCAGTATCTTACTAATATAATATTGTTAATATATATTTACTAACTTGTTTACTTTTCGTTTCTAGGAGTTGGGGCTTTCTTTCGAGATTTATGTTCACGGACACTAACACTCGACGAGATCCGTAATTTAGAGGCCAACATCCCGGTACTCCTTTGTAATCTTGAGAAGATATTTCCACCGTCTTTTTTTTTATGTTATGGAACATCTTCCTATTCACCTCCCACGAGAAGCAGCATTAGGAGGCCCTGTTCAATACCGATGGATGTATCCGTTCGAGCGTCACATGTTCCACCTGAAGAAAAAGGTTAAAAATTTGAGCAGGGTTGAGGGATCTATTGTCGCACAAAGCCTAAATGAAGAAGTATCACACTTTGCCGAGTATTACTTTCCTTCGGATGTTCGGACTAAGGGTAGACGGCCGGCGTGACATGATGATAGAGGTGAGAAAGCAGTGTATCCCGTGGTTGTACCTGAGTTGTTTGCCCAAGTTGGTCGCGTAAGTGGAAAAGGGAAGAAACGCATACTATCACCACAAGAGGTCACACATTTGCATACATATATCCTAAGAAATTGTGACGAACTTGGAGAGTATGAAAGGTACACCATTTGCATACATTTATTTGTGGAATTATTTGTCTTCATCTAATAACAATTGTTATGTTACAGGATTTACATGTCCCTAGTACAAACTTACCATGCTGATAAGACAGATTCTGAACTTGCTGTCTTAAAAGATGAAGAATTCCCTGAGTGGTTGAAATTTTATGTACGTTTAATATAAATTCCTTACTCTTACTTTTTAAGGTTTTCACGTTCATATGTTACTTTTCTTACTTATATTGTTTTAAGGTTTCCAAAGGTTTAGCAAGTGGTCAAACCCTCCCGACAGGGTTAGTGGAGTTCGCTCATGGTTTACGCAGCACCGCGACTTCGTATCCCAGATTTTGCAGTAGGGGATATTCGTTCAGGATTCGTGAGGAAGGACGTCAAAGGCCAACTTCGGACAATGGTATTTTGGCGCAATCAGGTGATACCATGTACTATGGCAATTTAAAAGAAATCTTGGAAATCCACTATCCAGGAATGTTGGACTTGAGGTGCATTGTGTTTATGTGCGATTGGTATGATCCATCCAATGGTCGTGGGGTTCGAGTTGACCCTCTTGGTGTTATTTCGATTAATTCAAGCCGGAAACTACAGCATTACGATCCATTTATCCTTGCGTCTCAAGCAGACCAGGTATCAATACAATAATAGGTTTTCCTACATACTCATACGTTAGGTTTTGTTATTCCTGTATATTAACAATATCCACTATTTATGAATAGGTTTGCTACATTCCATATCCTCGGGTTTCCTACCGGACAGATCCTTGGATCACAGTAACTCCAATTAATCCGAGAGGGAAAATATATGGAGTTCCAGAACATGATGCTCTACAAGTATCGAGAAGTATACAGATGTCACATGTTGAGGAGATGGATAACATTGACCTTGTCATTGAAGTCACATATATCGGCGATGATCTAGTTCATTCGGATGAAGATGAAACACGTGAAGAATTTGACGACGATTCAGACTCCATCCCTAATGACGGTTCATCAGGAGATTCAGATTAATAATTTATGAATTTAAATTTTATTTTTTAAATCTTTTATTAAAGCCCGATGGATTTCCAACGGAAATAAGCTGTCATAATTTCCCGACGACTTTCCGACGGAAATGACGACGGAAATCCGACTTTCCGATGTCGGCAAAGTTTGAGTGGTCAGCTCATACCGACAGAACTAATTCCGTCGGAATTCCGATGTCGGCAAAGTTTGAGTGGTTACCATTTCGTTAGTTGTGGCCGATGGGATTGGTGGGGTATTATGTCAGAGGTTTTTGACGGATTTCCGACGGTTTTATCAAATTCCGTTCTATATAAGTTTCCACATTTCTTCATTTCTTCATAACACAATTTTAAAAAGCCACAATCAATAACACAAATAATGTCTTCTAGCTCTCCTAATAAAGACTATAAATCAAAAATCGTGGCAAACCACCTAGAAATTCCAAAATACTCGTGGGAAATTCCAAAATACTCGTGGGAAACCGAAACTCAATGCTACGAATTCACTCAAGAGATACCCACTTTCTCGTGGGAATTTGATACGTGCTCACCAATCCATATTGAAGATTCTTCATCAACAATAGTGCCGGACAGCCAGTGCTTGCCAACCATCCAACACATTCCAAAATTCTCGTGGGAAACTCAATCTCAGTGCGACGAATATACTAAAGAAATACCCACATACTCGTGGAAAGCTGATTCATGCTCTCCTCCCAATGTTTTGAGTCCCAAATATGATAAGCAGGCAGAATGTCCTGACCAGAAGCGTGTTCTCGAAGACGTACAACCATCGGTATTGATTGAAAAGTCAGATACTTACGTACAACTATGATTATGAATTTGCCCAAAGACCAGAAAACCCCAACTTAAATGTAGATGTTGATGCAATCAAAAGGAAATTTTGCGACGGATATTTAGATTCTCAACCAAAGAAACAAAAGGGAAAGAAAAGTTTCTGGTTCTAACAAATGGTAAGTTTGGGGTGGAAACAGAGACATATGTTTTTAAATTTAGGAGTGTATTATGACCTTGTACCATAACCGTTGTATGTTTAATATGTTCAAGGCTCTAATGTGAAGAGAATTTATTTGCGAAATGAGATCCAAATTTATCTGTTATTATCAGTTAATAAATTTCGTTTTGTAAATCTTTATTAAATTTCCGCAGAAATATAATAAAAACATAAAATCCGTCGGTAATTTCGACGGATGTCCGACGGATTTTAATTTTTTTATTATAAAAAAAACTTTATTAAATTTTCTCCTTTTTTATAATAAAAACATTAAAATCCATTGGAAATCCGTCGGTATTTCCGACGGATGTCCGACGGTTTTTACTTTTTTTTATTATAAAAAAAATCTTTATTAAATTTCCGTAGAAATATAATAAAAACATTAAAATCTCTCGGAAATCCGTTTATAAAAAAATCTTTTTAAAATTTTTATAATAAAAACATTAAAATCCCTCGGAAATCCGTCGGAAATACCGACGGATTTCTGACGGAAAACCCTAATTTCTGCCGCCTAAACAACTTCGATCTCATCGAAAAAGCGGAAAAATCCGTTGGAATTCCGTCGGAAACCTATAATATATGAAATCCCTAACTCCCTAAAACCTTAATTTATGAAATCCAAAATTCCATAAATTAATCCCTAAATTACAAAATCCCAAATTTAAAAAATCTGGAGATGCCTAAATTCCAAAATCCCTAATTCTCAAAGTCTCAATATCTCAAAATCTCAAAGTCCCCAATTCCCATAAATCCCATAATTCCGAAATCTCAAAATTTCGAAATCACAAATTCCCAAAAACTCAAAATCCGTAAATCCGTAATGTAGATTATAAAATTTAAATTTATATTTAAAATTTATGATTTAAATTTATAGGTATATATATTTCAAATCAGAATTTATATTTATATATGTAAGTAAATTTGAACGGTATGTAAAAATTTTGGCAATCGTAGGGACTATAGGCGATTTCATCACTCTAGTGGATCCAGTACTTCCAGTAGGGGAGTTCGGAGTGGGAGTCAGTCGCATATCCCCGAGAGTAGCTTTCCGGATCCCCAACACCCGTCTCCTCCTATGGGTACACAGCCCTCAGCTCCCACGGCCATGAGCATTGAGGAGTTTGTTTCGCAACCCGGACGGGATAGGTTGACTCGCCTAGATCCTGACTTGTTACCTAACACGACCTGGTAAGTTTTATTTACAAATGTATTTGATTATATTAACTTAATAAAATATTTAACTAAATATTGTTTAGGTTTCAATATTTGGGAAACGGGATTACGAGTTCTATCAACGCAATGACGAATTCGTTGATAACTAAACCGTATCCCACATTTAGTTCGATGCCGGTGGCAGACCAGGAGACCTGGTTTCGGCAATTTGCGGTATGTTTTTTTTTCCCAATTAAGAATGTAGATTTTTATTTCCATTCAAATTGTCAGTACTAATCTGGGTACGTTTTTTTTTTCAGCAAGAATTTACTTGGGACCCACAGTTGACTGCCCAGGTCCGACGCCAGTTCCATAAAAAGGCCTCCCGAAAGTACTCGTTGAAGATAAACGAGTGGAAGGACATGTGGTACAAAGAAGGAAAGGTGTCTCGGAGAATGCAAGATAACCCAACATTATGGGCTGGACTACTTGCCCATTGGGAACGGGAGGACACAAAAGCAAGTTCCGAAAAAAACTCGTCTAACCGGAACAGCGACCGGAAGGGGAAGGGACCGGCGACCCATAACCTCGGAGCAACGAGCAAAGCGTCACGTCTTCAAAAACTGGTAATTTTCTAAATTTTCCAAAATTTTATTTATAACCCCTCTCATATTTCCTTCCTTATCTATGCCAACAGATTGAGAAGACCGGTGTGCGTCCGTCACATCTTGATTTGGTCAAAGATGCGCACACCAACAGAAAGACTGGTGAAATTCAAGATGTCATTGCTCGTGAAATCGTGGAAAGCGTGGAGAGGCTCGGTGAGGAGTACCTCCAATCCCAACCGATCGTCGAAGGAACTCCCCCGGCCACCGAAGTTCCACTAGAGATGATCAACGAGTTCACCTACCAGAATTTAAACAAATTTAAAATAAATTTGAATACAAACAAGTTAGAACATTTATTGATTTATTTTTTATCGTAGGTTACGCCTAAGAACAAATGTCGTGTGTTTGGCCTCCCGGAAGACAGTTCATCTGCGTCCGTTAATTCTTACCGCTTTCACGCAGATGATATGTTGAGGGCACAGAACGCCGAGCTTCTCGAGCGGGTGACTGTGATGGAGGCACAACGCGCAGAAGATGAAACACGCTTTCGGGCAATGGAAGAACAGATGACCGTCATGCGGGCAATGGAAGAAAGGATGAACGAGTTCTTCCGTAACCATTCATAGTATACTTTACGTTATGTAATATTTTTATTTTGTAAAACACTTTTAAAAATATTGAAATTTAATTTTATTTTAATTTAATTGAATTTTTATTTATATTTAATTTTTATTTAATTTAATTAAATTAGAAATCATTTTTTTTTTTAAATAATAAATCCGTCGGAATTCCGTCGGTTTGCGTATCCGTCGGAAATCCGTCGGTTTTGGCCACCGTCGGAAATTCGTCGGAAGCTCTGGCCGTCGGAAATCCGTCGGTAAATGATTCCATCGGAAATCCGTCGGTAATTTGTATCCGACGGACTTCCGACGGAATTCCGACAGATTCCGGTTATCCCTTTTCCGTCGGAAATCCGTCACTATTTTCGACGAATTTCCGACGGATTTTTATTTCCGATGAGATAGAACCGACGGACCAAAACCGTCGGAAAGCCGTCGGAATAGGGCTTATTCCGACGGTTTTGGCCGTCGGAAACGACCCTATTTTCTTGTAGTGATAAAAATATGAAAGCAGCCATAAAAAGGAGAAGAGTATGATAAAAATCTATTAATCCCAAAACACGTTTGTGGGAAAAGTGTTAGGATGATGGTTCTATATATAGGCCACTAAATAAATGAAGGGATCGTAAAATGAAAGATCTCAATACCGTATAAAGAAAAATTTAAATATTAGGTAATATCTAGTTCTTTATCATTTAACTCATCTTTCTTGCAAATAGATATTTTGAAATAAACCAGAAAGCTTCTACAAAAATTACTTTTATAAGCGTGAAAAAAAGATTACTTTTATAACATTGAAACATGGCTATTATAGTCATAAAAACAGACTTTTAAATAAAGGAAAAACTGTGTAATATTAACACCAAAAAAAGACAATCACAAATTTATTTTATTATAAAAATTCATTATTGTAAAATATTGTAAATAGCTAAGCAAAACGTACTTCATTTTTTATGTTTAAAAGTATATGCTATTGAGTATTATGAGAACCCAACAAACTACACGAAAAATACTTTCGATTTATAGAATGACCAATAAAACTAAAATCTGGATTTACCAAAAAATAAAGTCTAAATCTGCCAAAAATAGTTCTACCCATTCCTTCTCCAGTTGAATATACTTTGCATCCGAGAGAAGAGTACCCAACAATTCAATCATGGAACAATAAATGCCATAACTAACTAAGTTTTCAAGAAAGAAACCGATGAAAATGTTGATGTTGTTGGTGTGATTCACATGTCCATCTTTACCATTCTAATATTCTATACAACTGGAAAAAGAAAATGAACATATTGATGTTTTAGCAATTAATTCGAAAAGTTATGCACGAAGTTCTTAATTAAGGTATGTAACAACAGAAAAACCATGAATACAATTTTACTACAGACAAAACTAAGAAGATTTTGTGTACTTGGGATAAGAGATTGGTAGAAAAGTACCTTGAACTTTGTAGAAACTCCAAGTTTTTAAACAAACAGAGCGTACTAAATAATCAAAAATATCTTATTAGCATAATATGATGTAGTGCAGCTTTCACTTTTTAGATCATCCAATCGAAATTTGAGCTCCACATCTCGTTTCGCAAGTTGGTTGTTGATAAACATTCTTATCCCCCTCTATAAGGATGGACATATACCAACCCTTCGAGAAGTAGTTACGTACTTACAAAACCATGGTATGGAGGAATCTGAAGGAGAATCCTCAACCAAATTAGACGAGTTAGGCATTGAACTCAAGACCATATTTGAAGAATATATTCATGGCGAGTTAAAGGTAGAGCCACAATTTGATGAAAACGTACTAACACCAGAATAAAACGTGGAATTGGACAAGCTTTCCAAAGAAAGTCCAACTATGACCAAGAGCGAGTTAGCAGTTCAGTTGAGATTGAACCTTATATCACACCGAGCATCATTAGAAAGGAGGAAGCTCACACCTTATGAGGTAAACGTAACTCGTGAACTCAGAGAGATAATATATATTGGGTGCCACCATGCCAACTAAAATGTACACTCGATTCGACCTTTGAACTTTATGATTATGAGAATAGTCACATACTTTGCATTATTGATGCATCTTCCAATTTGAAAACTCCTATTCTCATTGATGAATGCTATGATTTAATAAGTGAAACACAAATTCAAAAAAAAAATAGAGTTGACAAACTTGTTAGGAATCATCACCAAATGTGTTTAAATTTAGATTATATGCGTTCTTTGGATATTAATGATCACTATCTAAAAACTTCAATACTTGATGAATTTTACCTAGAAAATATGCTTTTTATAGATAAAATCTTACTTGATGAATTTTACCTAGAAAATATGCTTTTCATAGATAAAATCTTGAAAGAGATAGAGAACTCTAAGGTTGAGATAGATTCTAGTAATGAGAATATTGAGTTATACCTAACTAATGAGGATGATGTTGACTATTCTGTGAAAAAATCGGTTGAGCCTAAGATTGATTTTACCTTTCCACCAAATGCATTTGATTATCAAGACCATTTAACCAAGGACCATTCCAAGATATATGCTATGTTTGCAATACACTTCCTTGCAGAGAATTACGTCTCTTTTCTATGGGCAATTATGTGCTATCTTGCGCCTTTTGGTTCCTGCAAAAATAAGAGAAGGACAAATGGTGCATTGGCTTAACCTTTCGATTCTCATGATTAGCATCGCGTCCAAAAATTGAGCTAAACGACTTTAAAAAGAAGCGCTGAGTGGGAGGCAACCCACTGGTAAGAATTTAGGTTTTCGTTTTAGTTTTCTTTTATTTTTAATCTTTTTACTAGGTGTTTCATGAAAACAATTAAAGTTTCAGCACGTAATACACAGTGATCGGTCAGACACCATCACAATCGGTCGATCACTACGAATATCAGACATCCGGGAAACTCGAGCAACTTAGTAATCAATCGGACACTATACCCGATCGATCGATCATCAGACGGATGCAAGAACCTGCACTTAGGCAGTGATCGATCGGACACCTACCCGTCCAATTGATCACCGAACAACACCGAGTCCGGACAATTCCAGCAGCTTCCTGATCGATCGGACACCTCAACCGTCCGATCGATCACCAACCCGGGTCTGAACTTTGATTTTTCCTGAATCTGAAAAAAAAAAATCAGCCATGGATTGCAAACATCAAGGTATCATTTTCATCCTTACTTTTCATATTTTATCATTTAATTATGATCCCTCTTTGAGTTGAATTCACACCGGACAGTGCGATTTAAGTATGGGTGAGTTCCAGATTATCTAACGATGTTTGCTTTCTTTTGGTATTTTGTGTGTTTTATTGAGTCATTTAAAAAAAAATATCGAGTCAAAACTTGTAGGGAATTATGACATTTTATAGGGAAAATGCTTAGTCTCAGAGATTTTTCACTGGTGCGATGAGTTAGAAAACTCATGATCGGAATGGTCCTTAGGAGATCTTGGTTTGCCGAGATTTCGATGAATCTGACTTTGACTTTACACATTGATCTTCCATCTCACTATTTTCTCTTTGAAGGTGTTAGATCAGGGAAACTAACCAACATTTAGGACTTTTTATTCCTTGTTACCACTCTTTGATCCTGAATGGCCAACTTATTTTTAGTTGGTACCCACCTGTATAATCCATAGCTCTTTTCAAACCTCATGCATTCTTGTTTTTCATTGTCATATGTGTAAACATGTGTAAAAATGTCGGAGATAAAGAAGATCGACACAGTCATTCAAATGCAAGGAGATTTGAGGTTACTTGGTGTGTACATGGAGATTCATTCAGAGCTTTGTTGTCCCCTGGGATTTTTACAATGTCATGGTAATTTGCGTACATTTGAGACTCCATCTCCATAAGATCAATTTCCCCCATAAAAAAAAAACGTGAGAGTACTAAGGGAAAGGAAATTGATCACATTTATGAGTCTCAGATAATCAAAAATTACATCGAAGGTCATAGATTAGAGAAGGAGAGTGGATACGATTTTTAGAGATTTTCGGAGACATTTCAGAGTTTCGTGAAGATTCCAGAGAAGAATCTAAGTTTGGGGGAGTATCATAGGGTGATTGGAAAACTGTGGGCATCGACGGGTCTGTTCTCTCTTGCTATTTTGCATAATGTTTGCATACTCCGGAGCGTCTGGTAACCCTTAAACACTCTTAACTCCACCCCTAAAATAACCTTTAATACCTAGCGCCGTCTATCCCGAATGATATCCTTTAGAGAGAAACTCCACCATCACTTTGATCAATGTAGAAGAGTTGGATGATGTGCAGTTAAGGTTTTTGCAGGTTGAAGTTCATGGACAAGACTTGCGGTAGTCATGATGGGGTTCAATGAAAACGTCCTGGAGTGATTTGTTCGTATGTCGCGAGTCAATGGGGCAAGGCTAAGTTCCCAAGATAAGTGAGTTTCCGTGATTTTCAAATCTATTTTCTATGCTTTCACTGGCATTTGTTTTAAGACAAACAAATGTTTAAACCTAGAGGAGTTGATATATGTCATATTTTACCGATTTTTACTATGTTTTTAATAGGTGTTTAATTAATAATTAACTTGGTTTTCGTATTTAATTGCTAAAAAGAGTGAAAACAAGCCTTTTCAAGAAATGGCAGATCATGACTGTCAGATGTTTCACCCCAAATGAAGATATTTCCACCATTGGATCAAGCTCATATTTTACTCCGAGATAGAAGAAGATCTTAGCTTCAAACAAAATATTCGATCGTGGAAATCGAACGGTTACATCTGAAGATATGGTCAATATACGGAAGACATATTGTGCAGTCTCGAAGCAGAAGCAAGCGGAGGGTGTGAAGGGTGTTCAACCAGGTGTTCGACCGGTGATCGACCGATCACTACCCACTGTTTTCGACTGCGAGATGATTTGTCAAGGTGATCGATTGATCACCATGTCCAAGAAAAGAGAAAATCTTCCTTTTTTGAAGAATATCTCCTAAATCTATTGGGATATACCCTATCTGACTCCTATACTTATATAAACATAAAGAGGCAACGAAAATCAACACCACTTTCACAACTACCATCATACTTACATATTTTCTTTTGAGGGAGAGCTTTTGGCTCAGGCATTGATTGGTATAGCTTTTTGATGAGCAGAACATAAAACAGTATTAGCAATAAACAGTTGGAGCGGTATGTTCTGATTAATATGCACATTTTAAGTGATTGGCAAAGCTGTGAATGATCAAATATAAAATTAAAATAAACTATTTTATTTTACATATTTATATGTATTCTAATACATTATATATATATGTGTATATATATATATTTGTAATAAGTTATAACATCAATTTTTAGATTTTTTATTAAATTATTATTTTATTATAATACTAATTAATAAGTAATATGACAAATAAATTAATGGTATATATTAAATTTTCATTTTAATATAAATATAAATATATTTATAAATTATGAATTTTAATATTTAAGTACTATTTTTATTAAAATTTATTCTAAAAAATGATAGAACATATAAAATTTTGATAAATATTAATATATACAGTATATATATATATGTTTTATAATTATAGAAATTATGTATATTTATTTTTATTGAAATGACTGTATATATTATATTTATAAATTATATCATAAATTTATTTTATAATTTGTTCGAATATAAATTATATTTAATTGAATTATTATTATATCATAAAATTATCTTAAAATAACATAATAAATAAAATAATGATAAATATGAATTTAAATAAAATAAAATTTAATATAATTTGTTTTTGATGTAATTCAAAATAAATTAGTTATATAATTTTAATTTTTGTAAAAATATTTAGACGTCAATGCTCTCGAAAACCTCCATTTGAGAGCATTGAGGGTGGAGTATTTCGAGAGCATTGACATTTAGTAAATGCTCTACTTAATACTCTATCAACCAATCAAGTATTAATGATAAAAGGCATAATGCTCTTTTAAATTTATGCCCATCAACCCCTCAAACTCTTTAGTTTTAGGGTTTTATCGAGCTTTTACGTATTGATTCAAGGGAGAAAACTTCCAATCTTTGTATCAGCAGAGAGAAGCTTTCTAAACCCTCTTTATTAATACTATATTTTCATTCTACTATTGTTATGATCTTCACTTCTATGATTGAGTAGTTTGATTGTTGGGTTTAAGAGGTTTTCAAGGGAATTATTCATAGATCGATAAATAGAAATTGATTAGGAACTTATATATGCTTAATACATGATTGCTTTGATTTGAAAACCATAGTGATTTGTTATACATTGGTTTAGTCTTGTTGACAACTTGATTAGATCAAAATGAACTAGTATTGGATTAATAGTGTATCAACTTCTACGGCATGCTTACCTTTCCACCTCATAACCTGAATGAAATAGGTTGTTAGACATAATTGATCATTGATATGAGAATGTTATGATTGATTTACGACTGGATTGCATACCTAAATAGGTCTATGTTTATTGTTCGTTCATGCTTAGGAATTTAGTGGAATCTTCATCTATACTTTCATCTTCTGCATATTTTTAGTTTAACCAACTTATGATTAAATCTAGGTCGATCTTACGAGCTTAAACCTTATCATTGTGAGAGTCGTTTTAGATAGTCTTGATTGATTCATTAGAACTAGTATAGATGAGCTTGAACTTTATCATTGCGAGAATCGTATTAAGGATCATGTTAACATATCGAATCTAAATTCCATTTATGAATATCTATTCATCTAATTACTCTACGAGAGTCGAGTATTGAAACAACCCGACCCGTTTTTTTCATTGGATTCGAATTAGCATTCCCATAAATGCTAACTCTCAATAGCCTAATCAATCAGTTAATCAAACAGCGGAAAACCAGACAAATAACCCAGCAAACCATTCAATAATTCCATCCATAAACAATAATCACAAACCATAACATAATTCCATAACTAGACCAGTTCAATCTCAATGCCAGAATTCACTAACATCCTAGCAATTCTAACAACATAATTCACTCAACCGAGCCACTAGATCATCTCCTCTTCCTTGCCCGATTCCACGATCACATTTTCTCTTTACCTGCAACACGTGGCAAAAAGAGTTGCGTGAGTATTATCACAAATACTCAGCGAGACGGTCCTCCCATCTACAGACCATGTACTCAGTAATAGAATAGATACAATACCAGGATTATCAAACAACACGCAAACACAACGATCAATACGTCAAATTGACGGCAATCAGAAAAGCGTGTTGACACAGTCTGTGTCGCGCGACACGGGTAACGTGTGTCGCGCGACACACCTCTGTGTCGAGCGACACACCCCAGTGTGTCGCGCGACACAGCGCGCTGAACCTGAAATCGAGTCTCATCCTCTCATGACTCAATTCTCAGTTCAATTGGTCACGAAAACTGCATCAAACATCTCATATACCATGACAATCCACCAAGGAACGATAACAAGCAATCATATCACATAAAACTACTTCCTGAGAGTCTATGGTCGCGCACTCACCTCGAAGGATCGAAATGAAAGAATGAATGACGTTCACACATTCTGAAACAGGCGACTGTTACGGAAACTACACACACACAGCTACGCGTCGGTATGCGGATCGCCTCCAGACTCCCTCTGGTTCGATCGGAATCCCCCCTCAAACCCGACTGATCGCAGACAACAATCTGCACGAACCCACCGAGTTCAAATAGCCATAACTCGGTGAATAATCAACCAAAAGACAAACCGTTTTCGCCTATGACACGAGAAAAGATTGGAGAACTTACCCTCCAAAAATCAGCCCAATACGCAAAGCAAAGCCCCGCCGTTTGCCCTCACAAAAATCCGATCAAAAACTGTCTCACTCACACAAACTCTCAACTTTCTCCCAAACCTTTTCTCTTCTGATTTCCGATCCAACAAAACGGCCAGGACCCTGTTCCAGCCCTTTATATCAAACCCTAGGGTTCCGCCAAACCGACCCCGAACCGAGACAAACCAGAACCGAACAATTCGGTCTGATTCAGGCCTGTATCGCGTGACACACTCACCTGTGTCGCGCGACACAACGTCAGAAACGCACAAAACTTGCGAATCAACGTGTGTCACACACACACAACCAACCAAACGCCTTTTTCCGGTTCACGGGCGTTACAAGTATTAGGTTGACTGATATATTAGTCTTCACTGCGATAGTTGGTTGACTATACTATTAAATGAATTCGAGTTAGGAATCCCACTTTGCTACATTTACTCGCATGAACACCAGAAGAAATTTCTCGATGAACCCTTAGATTTCCCTACTACCCAATGTTTGTTCCCATTGAATTCTTATCGACATTTTATTTACCTGCATCATCACAATCGAAATCCCCATATTTTTTCGTAGCTTAATTTTTTCCCCGAAAACTTATAGTGCCCTACCAGTCCTAGTGGATTCAGTCCTTAACTTTGTCGCCGTGCACTTACGACTGGTCTTTGTCTAGTCTGAGATAAAGCTAGACACGCGTAAGGTATAGTGGCCTGTAGTAGTAGTAGCTGGTCTGGCGGAAGCACGAGAAGCAATTCGAGCAACGCACGTCTTCTTTCGAGTTCAAGAAGAGCGGGCTGGAGGAGGAATTACAGTGAGAGGAACTGGGCATTTATCGGTAGCTAGGACGAGCTGAGCGGGAGAAACTCCAACCTGATCCCGGCATGCCTAGGCTTCTCTGATTTGAGCAAGGGTGAAGAATCCCAGCTGAGAGATCTGTTGCGTAAACGATGAATTCGAGAAGAGATGACGTCGTCGAGCTAATTTTCTTTGGTATTATCTGCAAAAATGAGAAGGTAGTGAGGAAAAAAATTGATATGGTGAAAAACCAAAAGCCATTCAATTAAACAAGGATTCTAACCAATAGATCTAGCAAAACAAGTAGGAAGAGAATTGAACTCATCGACTGAGGCTATAGAGGCAGGGGAGATTCTAAAAAAAAATACTTTATGTGCGAGTTGGAGTCTTTCTCGGCCGTGATCCATGTAACTATCCCTCGACCGAGCCGGTTCGACAGATATAACCGACCGAGACAACGCGAGTTCCTTTTAACAATGTACAAATCAAGGAACTCCACGGTGGACATCCTTCGTAGTACCGTACGAAGGATCCGACAATGTGCCAAAGAAATTGGGGTAGTGATGAGAAGGATTTTTCGTTCTTTCAAATAAAACCTATCAAGCTAACAACCTAACTCATGATTCAATTGTAGCAAGCATAGGGATCGAACACAAGGAGGATAAGGACTTAGCGTACTAGACCATGGAGGATTTTGGTTAAGCTAAAGCATCAATAACAGTTTGGTTGAGTTGATCAGAAGTAAACTATTTGTATCAATACGGAAAATGAACAAAACAGAGACTAAATGGTGAATGCAATGATAATGGAAAGCATCAAGTGTCGGATTAGCAACCGATGCGAATCAATAGATCCGGCTAACAAAGCTACGGTCTTTCACTTTAAAGCTCAACTCTTCAGCATGGAACACGAATATAGATCATCCACTTTCATGACGCTACTAACCACTTTGTTGAGTACAAACATCTAACGAACTATTGCTGCTAGATATAAATACTCTCCAAGCTTAAAGATCAAGTCCCAATAAGCTCACTTAGCTCTTTAACACACTTTCGTGGCCAAAGGATCACTAAGCCAAGCAAAAGGTCAGTCCGGCATTCTGACAAACACTTTTCAGGCAGCGGAATGCCTCAAGGCGAGATTCAAAGCCGGAGCCAAGAATCAAGCTTTAACCTCAATCTAAACTCGAGAAATGGAATATTCAGGCCGAAGCTGAGTTAGTCGTTATCTAAGGCTTCTACATCTACTAACCTGACACTCGATAAGCGGACTACTCACTCATGGCTATGGGAAAAGCCATGACTGAGCTCGAGTGAAGTATGTGCGATAAAATGCAAAACAAAGACTAAACAAGCACAAAAACTAAAACTTTAAGCTAAAGATGGAAACTTTATAAAGATAAGGACTTCAAACATCAAAGTATTAATACTCTAAGGATCGATTCAACCTACAACGTAAAAGGAAAGCTTCAAAGCGTAAAAAGGAAAGAAAAATCATACTTAGGTTTTTTTCGGGGTTAAGAACATATTTATACCCCCATAAAACAGTACCCAGGTCGGCCCAAGACGAAAGCGGATCGCCCAGCTCTAGTCAACGGTCGATCCAGAAAAGTCAACAAAATAAATAAAATATCGGTCACTCCATATCATGTAAGTGACCGATTTCGGATGCCTATCCAGCGCGTCCAGCAGCTCTCGTGTCACGACACCAGTCCCTCGATAGGCGCAGTATATCGGTCTTCCTCATCGGTTGGTACTGATACTATAGAATATCAGTTTCTTCAGCTTATTCTTCAGCCGGTTTGATGCGTCTGATATAATGGTTGGAGAGGCTTGATGCTTCATCGTAACAAGGGGATAACCTGAGACATTTGTGCACATATTTAGGGGCACAGCTGTCCTGATTCTCACCCAAGTATACGAACTTCAGTAGGTTTGTTGAGACTCCATCCTTCCACTATTCCAAGTGCTTTTCATCGGCGAATCTTGATGATTCATGACTGATTCCTACTCCTTCGGTCTGCTCCAATACCTTGCAACTCCACTGCGAGTCCTCTCCTATGCACTCCACTCCAATCCTCCAGGCTCTAATAAGCCAGATAACTCCAAATAAGCACGGATACGACCTGAAAAAGGGTAAAAGAAGAGAAATATGTACAAACTCTATCCTAGGACTCTAAGATGCAAATCTAAACTAAATTAGAACTACATGGTACCTATATGATGCAAAATGATGCTAAACAAAGGATAAATGTATGCAAATATGTACACAGACAATGCAAATATATAGATATATCAGGTAGTTCTAGAAACCCTAAAGCACGGATGAGATAAAGGGGGATGGGGAAAATGAGTCTGCAAGCCGCGAAATAGTTTGGATAAGCGCAGCATGATGTGCAAGGTTTTAGTGATGCAATACGAGTTTTAAATTTATAACCCTAGGAAACTGCAAGTGCACAGTAAACACAATTGTAGTACTTAGAGGTCGATCCACTAAGGACTAAGTGATGAATGCACTACAAACCTATATGATTCCAATTAAGCTAAGTGAACATATTATTGGGTTTTGGGGTTTTTAATGAAACAAATAACAAGCAATAAAGTAAAGGGATATATATCAATTAAGATGAGAAATCAAGCAATTCACAAAATATATGCAAACATAAGAAATCGATTTAGGATATTAATACTAGTTGTTCTAGAACTCATATCACTAATGTAAGGTCATCCCACTGTCGTGACGTAACTAACTTTCTACGTTTTCTACCCTAATAGACTAAACTATCGCAGGTAATTACAAGGTGAAAACATGCTTTATGATCAAGATTGATTGTTCACTAGACTCCTTAACTAACCTATCAAATTGTTAAGATGCCTAGCTCTTCGAATACTAGGTCCGGAGATATAACAAGCTTTTGGAGAGTATATCAACCTAAGATCAACCCCTGGGTAGCTAAACCAGTTCGTGCTTTGAGAGCAAATAAAGATGAAGAATCAATTCTAGTATAAAACTCTAAACGATTAAGTATGTAAAGAAATAGAATTAAGAAAGTGAATAGAAATCAAATCAAAGCTAGCACTCTAACATGTTTTGCAACACGTAGCAGCAAGAGTAAAGCACATAAGCATAAAGATAAATCGTTGATCTACAATATGTAAGGAGTTAGATCTCATCTTTTCGCCATAGGGCAAAGTCAGTCTATCCTAAAAGGCTTTTAGAATCATATATGCATTAAGAACAAGAGAAAAACGAAATACATCTTTAGGTATTGATTTAGGCTGTTATGGCCAGCTGCTTAAGTTCCTATAGATGCTAAAAGCAAGTATATATAGGGGTTTAAGGAGGCTTAAGTCGGCTAGGTCTTCTTCGGGCAAAAACGTATTTTTGGTCGAAACTGAGGCAATACCGGTCACTATACTGGTCGGGTTGCGTGATCGGTATTTGAGGCTTCTATGGCGCTTTTAGAAGATCGGCAAATGTCTGGATCATCACCCCATGGGCGGGCCGGTGCTTGGCTCCTTTGTGCACTCACTTCACTTCGAAGGCAATTTGACATGTCCTCAGTGTTTCCAGTTTATCTTCTAAAGTACAACTCCAAATGATGAAATCCAACTCCATTGGAAAGCTAACTCAAAGGGCTATGTCCATACCATGTTTCATTAAATTACTAATTTATTTGATCCTCCGTTCATCAGCGAACTTCTGACGTATACGTTCTGTCCAATTTGAAAATATGCATTATCTTTAAGATAAAACGACTTGGCTTGGTTCCTTTGACTTGAATATGGTTGCATCATAGATAAAACTCCTTTTGCTCCATTTTACATCCTTTTGATGATAAAACCTGTTAAGACTTTAAAATCTACAAATACGAGAAAACTACCTCATTTGGTCGAAAAGCTTTATTAATATATGTAAAAACCATAGTAAAATAGATAGTAAAAGTGGTAAAAGATACGGTATATCACAGCACCACCCGAGCCTTACTATCTTTATCGTATCCTCACCGCCTGCGAGGGCTAACTCCATATCATCCTGGGAACTCCAAATCCCTGCAGAGGTCGGATAACCCTTGGGCGGAAAGCGCGACGGTGGATGAGGGCCAAATCAGTCACTGAAATCATCAGATCTCATGTTCGTTGATAAAGAAATTGATCCGTCTGAAGTAAGAAGGAGGGAGTAAGTAAGAAGAAGAGTTGGAAACTAAAGGAAAAGCAGCTTTTTTACTAAAAAGACTGGAAATATGTTCTAGTATGAACACCAAATTGGAAGGTAAAACCCAAATTTTACAATACAAAATACGAATATCATAGTATAGTATTAATCACGAAGGTTAGAATACAAAGAGAAAAATAAGAATTCTTTTCTTACCTCGAAAAATGGGCTTGCGCAAATGGCATTAAGGAGACGTGTTTATAGCAGTTTTATACAGCACAATTAACACGATTATCAAGTTTGTGAGGATCTTTCGAGTTCCTCCTTTTTCTCTAACCACATGATTTTAACCAGATGATCTCAACCGGTTGATTTCAATCATTGCGTATCTCAGCTCGAGATACACAAACGATTCGTTTAAGAGGAAATCTCGAAACAAAAGTTAAAAATATAAAATAATATATACATGCAACCGTCACCGAATCCCGCCCACTTAAAGTCCATAATAATAAGGTTTAAGTCACGAAAAGATTCAGCCCAATCCCAGAACTGACCTAAGTGTTGTAAGAAGGGAATGGGCTCCAGCGACAGGCCCAAGTCAACTCAACACGCATTTAGTCAACGGGAGCTGAGTTTAGCAGCTAAGAACGAGTCAAAGGGAGCAAGGACTTAACCACAGTTGCGATATTCGCGGAAAATATGCCTAGAACGTGCATGAGATATACGGAGCTAACCCTAAATACGCAGAGCTGGATCGAGGAGCTGGATGGAGCTATAAATACAAAGAGTTCAAGCAGAATTCGTCAACTTTTCCACCTACAAGAACTTTACACTGGATTTTAGTTTGTGAACACATCTCACTCGAGATTTCTTTGTATATTCGATCCACATAAATATAGTTTCGCTTTACATTTTTTATTTTTTATCAGATTTATAGATATTTCTTAAAATTAAAGTATTTTCTCTAAATTCACATATAAATTTTTATTGCGGAATTCAGCTTTCATAGTGTATATATATAAATTAAAATACCAAAATTTAGGTATACAATGTGAATTTATTATCGTATGGATATGTATTTGCACATGTTTTTTTGTATAATAACGAAATAGAATTGTGTACAAGTGTCGAGGTAACAATTGACCATTTCCCCTTAAATGTTTCGTTTAAACTCTTCCCAATCGGAAGTCTACAAGTAGTAATTTTGTACTTCCTCTGTTTCATATTACTTGATTTTTAAGGTTGTTGCACAAAGATTAAGAAATTATTTACTTTTTTTTTTCAAAATAAAACATATTTTATCATCAATTCCAACACAATTCAACCAACTAAAAAACAATTTGCAGAATTTAAACAGTCAAAAACAACAAAAACACAATTAATTTTACATACAAAATTAAAAACATCATGTATTATAAAACAAAAAAATTTCTCTAAAACATACTACCTCTGTTTTATTTTATATGATCCTTAAGGTTTTTGCATATGGATTAAGAAGTCATTTAATCTTTTGATTTTTCAATACAAAACATGTTTTATCATCAATTCCAAAACAATTCAACCAATGAAAAAACAATCTGCAGAATTTAAACAGTTAAAACAACAAAAACACAATTAATTTTTGCATAGAAATCTGACAACATCAAATAAAATGAAACAAAAAAACTTCTCTAAAACATTATATATAATGAAACAGATGGAGTATCTATTATGATACTGAGGGAGTAGTATATCAAACAAATTTAAGTTTTGGATTACAAGTATATCTATATAAAACAAATATGAATACAGATGAACATTGATAATTTCCAAGAAAATGCTCCCAGGCGACTTTTTCGAGAATAGTTTGTAACCATTGGATAATTGTTTTGGTCAACTTTATCCAATGTCTCTTTACCGGTTTTGGTAATTTTTTCGAAATCACCTTTTCACCATCTACTTCCACCAAACTTTCTTTACTTAAATCAGAAGCTGACCCTCTTGATCGGAGCTCCGGCGACATCTCCGATGGGCTCTGTGCTCTTCTGAGTACTCCAGTCACTCAAATGTCTACCGGATGTTTACTAGGCTTGCATTCCTCTCGTCCAGGCCGGGCAGAAGGTACCAGGGTACCAGCGAATCTCTCTCTAGTTTGAGCTAGAAACTTCTGTTTTCTCCGGTCTAAAACTCTTCCTTTATACTGCAAAATAAAGTTTTCTTCTCATTATCGTGTCCCAAACTCCTCTGCACTAGAGCGGTCTCAGTTTGCTCTGTTCTAGAGTTTTTTTTTCCTGTCGACTCTGATTTAGAGACTTTTGCAACTCTTACTCGAACCTCGAGTCCTTTACTGCTCACGTCGGTTGGTTAGTTCAAGCTCTCTATACTCGTACTCAGATCTGCTCACTTTGCTATGGAGCAACGCTACTCAAGACAAGAAAAAGGAAAATGGGTACCATCTGGTACTAGATCGAGGAGACGCTCTCCTCTACGTATCCCGGAGGAAGACAACTCGGACCTTATAAAGGATAACCTGCTATCCATTGTAGACCGTGTAACCAATCCCCTCATTCAGCATCCAAGAGCCATCATAGGCTATCTTCCACAACTATGGAATGGGGATAGCAGAGTGACTGGTCGGGAACTCGGTCCATAAACCTTTCAGTTCAGCTTTGAATCAGAGGAGGCTCTTGAATCAGTTCTGCGGAAGGGTCCTTACCATTTCAAGAAGTGGATGCTCCTCCTACAATGTTGGGAACCGATTGTCTCACCAACCTTCCCGTCACAAATCACCTTTTGGATAAAGATTTGTGGATTACCGTTACACTACTCGTCGGATCGAGCTATCAAGACAATAGGGGAAGATATAGGCCTCATGAGAGGGAGGGATGATGCTCAAGATAGGGTCAGAGTACAAATCAATGGTCTGGAACCTCTAGTAATGAATACTGAAATCAGACTCCCAAACGGTGAGATCACATCAGTGGAGTTCGAGTACGAAAAGCTGGAGAAACACTGTTTCTCTTGCTTTTCATTATCTCATGATGAGAAAGACTGCCATCTAACAAAAGAAGGTGTACGCGACTTGAGCCAATTGGGAATAAACCAAAGGAAAGTCTTGAACCGTATGATAGTTAAAAGAAGATGGGATTATGAGAGACGTCATCAGGAACCACACCCTTCTTACAGTCACAAAAGAGATCCTACAACAAGAAGTGACCAGTGAATGTCTCCAAATCGAAACTCCCTTGGTAGAAACTCAAATGCAAGTCAAGCTAGGCCAACCCGAGGAGATTTTGACAAGGAACGGGCTAGAAATTACATAACAGGGAGCAAGGAGGAGCCAAGGAGAGTTACTTCCTTTTATAGGCCTGTTATACATACTTCAATCCATAGCTCACATTCAGCTACCCCAAGCAGACTTCAACCTCGAGAACTCGGATACTCAGAGAAAGATTTCAAAAACAGTCCAGTTCAAAACATTGCTCGTCAGGCGAACTCCCAATCTTTGTCGAACACTAGCCACACACCTCTACCAAACCCACAAAGGGAACCGATATCTCCCTCATGTCTTCCAACTATAGTGGAGGAGGAAACAACCCAAGGCCAAGGAGACCTGCTTTGGAACGTCTCTTTCAACCTAAGACTCCTGTATCTCAAAAAATTGGGGGAGCTACAAGTGTTGATTCAAGCCACCTGCAAGACATTGTAGTCCAATATGATGCTAGAAACGAACAAAGTCAAGTGGATAACAGAGTATCGACCTTAATGAGAGTTACTGAGCCTACTAACATTGAATCAGTTAATATTACCATTCCGAGATCCACTAGAGTTGCTGCAAAAAAGAAACCTACGAAGGCACTTTCTTCAGCTAGCAAACAGAGGATAAAAAACAGTCCTTTAGTAGGAGCCCCTCGCGCAAAAAAAATGCCTCCAGAGTTTTTAAACTCTTGAGAAAGAAACCTACTTTGGAAAAAGGAGGAACTAGCGGGACATTACCCAATGATAGGGACCTAGAAGATCAAGAAAAATATACAAGAACGAGAAGACAAAGGGTGGATTTTCAACTTCCACCAAAACCTCTTCCTTAGTCTTGGCGAGTTGGAACTGTCAAGGTATAGGAAGTGACCTTACAGTTCCTAGAATCCAGGATATTAGACGTAGTTATATCCCAGATATATGGTTTCTCATGGAGACAAAGAATTCTGATGATGTAGTGCTTAAAGAATTTCTCGGAACAGAGCTAGTCAATCACTTTACGATCCCTCCCATTGGACGCAGTGGAGGTCTCGCCCTTATAGGGAACAACAATGTGGAGATTGAGATTATCGACTCTTCCCCTAACCACATTGAAACCAAGATCTGTTATAAAAACCAATCCAGCTTCATAACAGTCATCTTGGGTCGCCACAAACTGAAAATCGCCAAGCCTTTTGGGATAAAATTGCAGCTAGAGGAGGTAATAGAGATGTTAGTTGGCTGGTTACCGGAGACCTTAACGAAATTGCAGATAACTCAGCGAAAAGGGGAGGACCGATGAGAGCAGAATGCTCTTTTACAAGATTTCGCAACTTTATGGCTCAAGTGGGCCTCTGGGAAGTGAAGTACTCTGGAAACCCCTTGTCTTGGAGAGGTTATAGGAATACCCATTTTGTCAGAGCTTGGTCAAAAGCTCATCCAACTGGCAGATGCGAATATTTACGTTTCAAAGGATCGGATCACCGTCCCTTAATCACTCTGTTTGGGCAGAAGAAAAAATGAAGATTTGATAGATCTCTGTGTAATAAAGATGAATTTCGAATTCTCATTGATAAGCTTTGGCAAAGAGCAGTTCCTGAATCAGTGAACCGAAAGCTGGATCGATGTAGAGAGAATATCATTAAATGGGCCAAGGTAAAGAGGAAAAACAACCCAAAGGAGATCAGGAAAGCCCAACAACAGCTGGATGAGGCCCTCTCGGCTAATTCTCCTAACGAAGGAAAGATTACTGCAATTACTCAGAAACTTGAGAATTTGTACAAAGAGGAAGAGCTATATTGGAGACAAAGGAGCAGAGTCCAATGGTTACAAGGAGGTTACCGGAACACAGGCTTCTTCCACGCCTCTGTGCGCAGGAGAAGAGTAATTAACAACCTCTCGGTTATTGAAGATGAATCGAAACCCCTTCTTCGAAGAACTTCTTCGAAGAAGAACAGGTTACAAAGCTTATCTCTGACTTCTACCAAGATTTGTTTGCGACAAATGGCAATACTGATTTCTGTCTGGTTGGGGAAATTCTTCACCCTCGGGTGTCTACCTCAATGAATGAAACTCTAACCAAAATACCAGAGGATGATGAAATACACAAAGCAGTCCTCTCCATTCACTCCGATAAAACTCCAGGCCCCGACGGTTTCTCGGCCTCCTTTTACCAAGCATTTTGGGACACTATTGGTCGAGATGTATCAAAAGAAATAAGAGATTTTTTCATGAATTCCTCCCTTATTAAGCGTTACAACGAAACTTATGTTTGCCTTATTCCTAAGGGAGTAGGGTCAAAGAAGATCTCAGATCATAGACCAATTGCTCTTTGCTCTACTCACTATAAGATAATTGCAAAGATTATTACTGGGAGACTCCAACCATTTCTGGCAGACTGATTTCCCCGTCACAATCAGCTTTTGTAAAAGGGCCATCTAGGACAATGTTCAATCACTCATGAAGTTCTCAACTATATCTAAAAATCCAATGCAAGTAAGTGTTGTACAATGGCTGTTAAGACGGATATGACAAAGGCTTATGATCGAATTGAGTGGTGCTTTCTTAAAGAGGTACTAAAGAAACTCGGTTTCCATGAGATATGGATCAAATGGGTAATGGAATGCGTTTGTTCAGTCTCATATTCTTTCCTAATCAATGGCATACCACACGGGAAGGTGCTTGCATCAAAAGGCATTCGACAAGGCGATCCCCTCTCACCATACCTTTTTATTCTTTGCACGGAGGTGCTTTCCGGAATGTGTTCAAAGGCGCAGGCTAATGGAAAGTTATCCAGTGTAAAAGTGGCTCGCGGCTGTCCATCTATTAACCATTTACTCTTTGCCGATGATATGGCTTTCTTCACAAAAACAAGCACTAAGTGTTACAAAGCTCTTGCGAATATTATTCACCAATACAAGCAAGTCTCGGGGCAGAAGATCAATTTAAGGAAGTCAGCGATCACATTCTCTTCAAATGCACCGGACTACTTAAAACATCGAGTCAAACGCCTTCTTCACATTAATACCGAAGGCGGTATGGAGAAATATCTAGGACTTCCCGAACACTTTGGGAGAAAGAAGAAGGATATCTTCTCGGGGATTCTCGACAGAATAAACCAACGAGCAATAAGCTGGTCTAACCGGTTTCTCTCACCAGCCGGGAAACAAGTCCTCTTTAAGGCGGTTTTGTCATCTATACCGTCCTATGCAATGTCATGCTTTAAACTCCCTATGTCTTTATGCAGAAGAATTCAATCGGCTCTCACTCGCTTTTGGTGAGACGACAAACTAGGGGCTAAGAAGATAAGTTGGGTTTCTTGGGACAAACTCACTTTTCCTCTCTCAGCGGGGGGTCTCGGTTTTAAGGAAATAGTGGAATGCAATGATGCTCTTCTCGCCAAATTAAGTTGGAGAATACTTGAAGAACCAAACTCCTTACTGGCTAGAATCCTCAAAGGAAAATACTTTCCTGATTCCTCCTTTATGGAGTGCTTGGCCACATCAAATGCATCGCACGGCTGGACAGGGATCTTAGCAGGCCGATAGGTACTTAAACAGGTGATAGGCTGGCTGGTGGGAACAGGAGAGAACATCAAAATGTGGGGTGATGCTTGGCTTTCTACATCGACCCCCATGAAACCATACGGTCCCCCCTCCTTTTGGCTCAAGAAATATGAAAGTGGTTGATCTGACACAGGGAAGTACCAATACTTGGAATGTTGAAGCCATACGAAACCACTTACCTCAATATGAGGATATCATTACAAGCATCGAACTTAGCTCATTTTCTTTGGCTGATTCGATGGCTTGGCTACCTGTCAAATTAGAGACTTACTCTACAAAATCGGGTTATGCTATCACAAAACTTAATAACACGCCGGTATCATCTGAGATTTTCGACTAGAAAGTGTGTGTTTAGAAGGTAAACACAGCGCCTAAGCTGAAGACTTTTCTGTGGAAATTGAAGAACAAAGCACTACCTGTGGGTCGTAACCTCTTGACACGCGGAGTCTCGGATGTGAAACGGTGTAAGTATTGCGATGCTAATGAAGATGAAATGTATATTATCCTGTTTTGTCCCTTTGCAATCAAGACTTGGGAGCTGGCACCGATATTGTTCAAGCCAGATTGTAATGTGCCGTGTACTATGAATCTGTTTCTTGATGCAGCACGTCGACACGTCAACTTACCTCCAACTGGCATTACCGACTCTCCTATGTTTCCTTGGTTGACTTAGAATTTATGGAAAGCGAGGAACTTGTTAATGTTTGAGGATCGACAAATCACAGCGGAAGATGTAGTTTTAAAGTCGATCAAGGAAGCACGCTCTTGGCAAGAGGCTCAGCAACTGCGTCCAAAGCCGAGCAGAACTCATCCGACTCCTCGACCTACATCTATATCTCCGCAAGCAGTCCTCTGTTTTATCGATGCCGCTTGGAAAGCTGCATCACGGGACTGTGGAATAGGATGGTGCTTCAAGGATGCAAGTTTAAATATCATTAGCCAATCCTCCTCCTCCAAAAGGAACGTGACGTCGGCCTTGATTGCAGAAGCCTTAGTTTTGAAAACTGCTTTGATTGCAGCTAGGACCGAGGGCTTCCGAGTACTCAACTGCTTCTCGGACTCTCTCTCGCTGGTTACACTCATCAACACGAATAGTGTGATCAACGAACTGGAATCTCTCCTCTTTGACATCCAATGCCTTAAAGAAGATTTTACCCCTATCTCATTTACTTTTATCTCTCGCTCGGACAATTCTTTAGCCGATGCTTTAGCTAAACTTGGTAGTGTATTTGTGAACCTTCCCTCCTAGTTTGGAGTTCTACGATTATAATACGAATCGGTTTGATAAAAAAAAAATCTATATAAAACAAATTTAAGTTTTGGATTACAAGTAGCAATTGTGTGTAAAACAAAATTTTAGGGAAGACCGAGGAGGAGAAAACTAAGCGATAATCGAGGCGACAACGACAATGGCCTTCTCTCCTAATCCTCTCTCGCTAAGCGTTCCCGATCCTGCTTTCGAATCTTGGCTCCGCGATTCCGGCTACCTCGAGCTCCTTGATCATCGCTCCTCCGCCGCTGCCTCCGCGGTATCCGCCTCCTCGTCATCCTTAGCTGCCGCACCTTCTTCCGCCTCTGACGATGTCGTTTCCTCCATAACCGGTGGCTTCTTCGCCTCCCTCTTGTCTCGAATCGTCACTGTCTCTTCTCTTCTGACCATCAACCCTTTCTCCAAACTCTCCGCCGATGACTTTTCCGGGGATACGCCTCCGTGGACCACCGGTTTCTTTGGCACTTGTGACTCTTATTCTTTCCCGTCGTCTTCTCAGCAAGCGAGAATGAGAGTCCATGAGAATATCAAACGATTCGCCAGGAATTACGCCACCCTATTCATCGTCTTCTTCGCTTGCGCATTGTATGGATTCATACTCTTCATTTAGGGCTACATCTTCCTAATTGTTCAATTAGGTTAAGTGTCCAGAAATTGGGGTTGAATTGAAGTGTTTATTTCTAGTGTTCTTGTCATTTTGGTGCTTGTAGGTATCAAATGCCACTTGCACTTGTAGGATTGTTAGCAAGCTTAGCCCTTTGGGAGCTGTTCAAATATTGCAGTGACAAATGGAAATTTGATCGTCACCCTTCCATTCGGAAACTCTTGATTGGTATTGGACAGTGCGGTGAGTGTTTTTCGATCATTTTGTTCTTGAATTTGGTTTAGTTTGCGGTGCACACTTTGAGTAATTGAAGATATCATTGTGGCATTCGTAGTTGTGCAACTTGTTTCTAATTGCATAATGCTGGAATCGGATTGATATGATTCGAAAGAAGAAGCTTTTAGGTTTTGGGAATCTTTTGAATCGAACATTGCCTTTGATTTACTTGTTTAGTTGAATCACTAGAACTGATATTACTCGGTGGGAGCAACGGGCAAAGAGTATGTTACTCACTCCAGTAGTCTAAAGAGATCTCTAGTATGTTTTGATAGTCAAGTTTTCGACGGGATCATACATGGTAAATAGCAAGAAGGTTTTAGAATCTTGAAGATACTGAAACTGTAAATGGATTATATAGAGTAGAACAAACCTTAACTCGTTTCCTTGCTTCTCCTACATGCAGCAACTGCTGTTCTTCTGACGTTTTTGAATGTTCAAATGGCTCTTTTCTCTGCTCTTGCGATCAGTTATTCAGGTAACTATGTAATTAATGGCCAAGTCCGATTTAGCTTATATATGACCGGTGACTGGTGATGAGCTCTAATGCTTCTCTGTGTTTCTTTGTAGTTATGATATTCCACGCTGGGTTCAGGAAGCTCACGCCACCCAAGAAACCATCTCGAGGAAGATAAATCGACTGACCACGAGGTTTTGAATTTTGGAATGAAATTCACCGCAGTTTTGGAAATCAAGAAATGTAGCGTTTGGTAACTTAAAACTCAGAGAGAGAGAGACATACACAACAACTAGAGGGTAGGTTAAGCAAGTGTGAATGTTAGACATCCATATCTACTCTAGTGTTTCTTTGTAATAAGGCGAAGTTTATGAATAGTGAGAATATAGATATTACATGGAAGTAAATGATAAAATTGTTTTCTCAAACCCCAACACAAGTACAATTTCTCACTACATCTTGCTTTCTACTTGTACATAAATTCACGTGTCACAACTCATAACCACCTATCTATATATTCTCATCCTGATGACTGATTGTGGCCTTTGACAGTTCCATCATCACCAACAGCTACATTCTCTTCGCTTCCTTTATCATTCTCTACACTCTTCGGCTTGCTTGCATCTCCGCTCTCCTCGATGGCTTCATCGATTGCTCGTTTCAATCCATCTTTGGCCTTATCCGCCGCATGGCTCATTGTCACATTCGGAGCCTTACCATCTGTAGTTGTTCCCATCCCCTCTTCCTTTGACTTCTCGCATTCGTTGTCTCCCTACAAGAGTTTTGGAATAATCAAGAATATTCATACCTCAATGGTTCTTTAATTAATTTACTAGCGTATGCATCAATCTATCTTATACTTCTTTTAGCTACCACGAATTCAAAGAAAGCAAAACAGAACGTACGTGGGATGCGAAGTAACGAGAGCTAGTGATGGTAATGACTCCATCAGAAACAGATCGAGCAGTGTTGTTGTAATCGCTGTGTAAAGAAGCTCTGTATATGTTTATGGTTCCTCTCTTTGCTAAGAACATAGCCGCCATTTTTTCCCCTTTGAGATCAACGTATGAGTCTCTCTCTCTCTCCCCCCCCCCCCCCCCCCTCCCTGTGTAAGGTATATATAGACCTAACCGATGGAAGTACTTTGAGGATCGAGTTAGTGTCAAGAGAAGAACAGGTGGCTCATCAGTGTGCTTCTTACGTGTCCTCGAAGGCTCAAAGGAACAAGGAAGGACTGAATCTTGTCCTAAATCAGTGTAAAGAAAAGTGATTATGATCTTTTTTTTACCCTTAAGAAATCAAATTCAGGGCCCATACCTAAGCCTGAGCCCATAAATTCAAAATGTGAATGATTGGATCTACTACACTACCACTCTTCCGAGTTTGCAAGTTTCTTCTCTTGTGGAAAATTCGTAGGAGAACAAAATGGACTAGTCTAAATATATTATGATTCGATGTAGAATTGATGAAAATATGAAAGATAATACTGACTTGGATTTTATATAGCATTAATCGGACCGGTTCAAACAAAACGATTATATTCCAATGCCCATTTGCTAGTTGGACGAGAGGAGTATGTCAGTTGTATAAGATATGGTTTTGGATTCTATGGAGATTGTGAAAGTTGGAGATGATATATCTTTCTCGAATCACAATGAAAAGATGATCAGATTGCGGAAAAGTCATTTCAAGTGTAATCGGATTGTTGTTTTCTGAGTCAAAATTAAATAGAATTAAAGAAATTGATTTATTTGTAAAATTAGTAAGAGACATAAAGTTTATATTGTTCAACGATTAAGGAAAATTGTTTGTGTTGTAAAGCATAGAAGGAGAACAAAATTAGAGGTGCTTTAAGCCGTCCATATTCTTCACATTCCATGAAAATTGATGTTTTAATTTTTTCACACAGATTAAAAAGCAATTAATTAATTACTTTTTAATATTAAATATTTTTTAATAAATATTAACCAATAGTAATTCATAATTAAAATAATTTTAATTAATGTTTTTTGAAATTTGCAGAAAATATCATTTAATAATCTAAAACATCAATTTTTTTAATACAAAGAAAAATCTCAAAACATCAATCATCATGGAAGGAGGAGTAAATTTTTTGCACAATAATCCATCCATAGATGAAACCTTGTGTATTTGGGAGTGAACAAAAAAAAAAAAAAAAATACTTTGGAACCAGATGCAGATTTAAAGACTTTGGAAAATGGTATATGATTCGTTGTTCTCAAAATGATCATTAATTTTTTCTCGAGATTAATGTTGAATCCGATTCTCACTAGTACAGTCAATAGCTCCAACGCGTGATAAGCTCGTAAATCTTACTATGTTTCTTTCTTCCAGTAAATTTCAAATCCCAAAAAGAATAAATTAACTTCAAAACACGTCGGTAGATGCGAAGAGAAGCAACAATCTCTTCTTTTAAAGTCGGTACGAGATTCAACTTTTAAACACGTATTACCATAATAAATTGTGACTGACCTCTCTCTATCTTTACAGACAGAAGCTTCACTTTTCCTTATAGCCTATTCCCATTAAAAACACCCTTCCCTGCTTTCTATATATACACATTGTTACATTCACAAACCCATTTGTCTCTTATCTCTCCCAAATCTTGCAGCTTTTGAAACCATGAAGAGCCTTTGTTTCTTCTTCTTCTTCTTCTTCTCGATCCTCCTATCTTTCTCCGACGCGCGGAGGTTTAACGTCGGAGGAAACGGCGCGTGGGTTCCAAATCCGCCGGAGAATTACCAATCTTGGGCTGAGAAAAGCCGTTTCCTAGTTCACGACACACTCTGTATGTTATGTATACTCTGTTTCTCACTTTTACCTTTTTGGGTGGGTTTTTGTCTGAAACTCTCAGTGTCTGATTCTTGCAGATTTCAACTACGCCAAGGGAGCGGACTCGGTGCTAGAGGTGAGCAAGGCGGATTTCGACGCATGTAATACCAAGAATCCCATCAAGAAGATGGAAGACGGAGAAACTGAGGTCTCGCTTGATCGTTCTGGTCCGTTTTACTTCATTACCGGCAATGAAGATAACTGTAAGAAGGGACAAAAAATTGCTGTTGTTGTCTTGTCTGTTACTCACGCCGCTGCACCGGGAAATTCACCGCCGGGAATCACACCTCCTCCTTCTACAACTCCACCGGGAGCCCACTCGCCTAAATCTTCCTCCCCTGGTTCTCCGACGACTTCACCGCCGGGTTCAATGGCACCTAAGTCCTCTTCCCCTGTTTCTCCGACGACTTCTCCGCCGGGATCAATGTCGCCTAAATCTTCTTCCCCTGTTTCTCCGATGACTTCTCCGCCAGCTCCTCAGCCACCTAAATCATCTTCCCCTGTTTCACCGTCCTCTGCTCCGGGGTCTTCAACGCCGGGATCAATGGCACCTAAATCTTCTTCAGCCCTTTCTCCATCTTCGGCTCCGGGAGAATCTCCTTCCTCTGCTTCTTCCTCGCCATCAGAATCTCCGTCAGCAAACTCGCCGTCGAGCCTCTCACCATCAGAGTCTCCGCCGTCACCTTCTCCGTCAGGCTCGGAGCTTGGACCCTCCGGAAATGCTCCGTCAGCCGCCGGTGATATCACGACCCCGGCTGGAGCTCCGGACCAGAAAAAATCGACGGCGAATGGTATGGCCGCTATGTCGGTAACTACAGTATTAAGTTTGGTCTTTACCATCTTTGTGTCAGCTTAAGAACACTTGGAGGCTCGTTTCATGTCGGATTCGATTTCTTTATTCTATTGTTCTGCTTCCATTTTCGTTTCAACTTTTTTTCTTTTGTTTACCGTAGTTCTGTATCATTATTGAGTATAGTTGGATTGTTGTTTTGTTATAAATAATACTAGACATTACGTTCTAAACATGATATATACTTAGTATACAACTCTAGCTTTTAGTATACAAGATAAAATGATAGCGCTCTATATTCTTGCAACATTTGGAAAATTGCATGGATGGACTGGATTGGATATCAAGTTGAGTCGTACCAAGCTAGCTGCATATAGTTCAATGCTTTTAATAAAATCATATTAATGGCTAATTGTAAAAATTTAATACATTTACCTACCAAAGCTCCACGTAAGGGAAAGACATATCAAAGGGGTTTCTCTTTTATATGTTGGTGCTTTTTTTTCCGAACGAATAATTTGGTGCTTTTTCTTTATGTCAATATCACCCATGCAAGAAAGTTCTTTTTATTTTCTACTTTATTTTTGTAAATGAAATTGACAAGATACTCATAAATCTTGCTGTATTTTCTTCTTTTTCTTGTGGACGCTGTATTTTCATCTATTTATCACTTTACTAATCTGAATTTCTTATATCTCCCTGTCGGCAGTAGAAAACAGCGGACCTACACGAGTTTCGCATTCAGTGCATGTGCATCATCTATAGATAAAGGATTTTTTTTTTTTTTAATAGCGTGGAGATCCTAGTGGCTTTCTAGGCCGAAAGACTAATTCCACGGAACCCACGTTCTACCGTCTATTTCTCTGTGGTGGTTAGGAGTCAAATCCGGATGGCGGAACTCACAGCCGTGAGCCTATTACCACCAGGCCATGACCACCTGGTTCGATAAAGGATTTTAGACCTAGCGTTCAGTACGTTTTGAACGCATTGATTATACTTTTTATCAATCTATCAAATAAGTATAATGGAACGCGAGAAAAAAAAACAGAGATAATTTGTATATGCATTGCAGTTTCAGCTTAGAGTTTTCTATTTACTATATCCGAAGGAAAACCCAAAGTAACATATATTCATAACACGAAAATAATGAAAGACAAAGCGAAGAACAGAACCAAAGGGCGTTATTGTGAATGAGACCAAAGCTTTTAAAGACGATAGCTAAGTTGCAAGGCTAGTAGTGGTACACGTGACAACTAGCCATTTGTATAATCGTGAGTATAGGCCGAGGATGGATGGAAACACGTGTCGTATGCTACGAATCGTCCAAGTGTTAATATTGGACACAGTGACAACTGATACGCAAATGTCTCTGTCTCAGACCCACCAAGCACCAAGTTCCCTCTCTAACATTTTCAACCAGGCAAAACAAAATATAATATATCATAGACCCAAAAGATCAATTATTCAATATTTTACATTACTGTCAAAACAGCCACCACTTCCTTTGCCGGAGAATAATAATCCCATAAGTTATCCAAAAGGATAAACATGGAATCATGGATGCTCACAACCTAATGAAATTTTGTGTAATTGGTCTATTCTATTCAGACCCGGCTCAATGTTTTGTTGGACCTGGTGCTACCTACAACTCTTTTATATTAGAGTTGGACCCGACTCAATAATTGGGTCCCAACGTGTTAAAATCGATACAATGCAAGTAGAAAATACTCGTTCAAGTGAAGATTAGTCAACAACAAAAATGTGAAACCAATTAAAAAAATGAAGATTGTTCACGACATTACAAAATGGTAACAATTGAATTGGTCCTCGTCAACTTGACAAACTAGAGAAACAAACAGTTAGTCTTTTTTTTTTTTGAAACTTAACAAACAGTTAGTCAGACCCTACACTTAACAGATGAGTAAAGTTTAATATTTCCGCAGCTTCCTTACATCAAATATATGTGAGACTAATTAGCACAAAAAAATTGATAACAAATCAGAAGATATTGGAGATGTATATATGACTATGTTTGTCAATCCAGTTCTGAGGTAAATCTCAACAAGCAAATATTTTATGCAGCAAAATATATTAAGAAGTTTAAAGACATCATTTTTGAAGAATCAGTTGTGGAGTAGCGATTGAGCTTGTTTTTACATATTTAAAATTCCAAGGTGCAAATCCTTAACTTACAATTTTTTGCGACATTTTTAAAATGTGTTGGCCAATGCGCTAAACAAATTGTTTGCTTTAAAACCATAAAGGGTGAGGCAACAAATCAAAGTACTATACTCACATAAGTAACATCAAATCTAATCACCAAAAACTCGGAAACAAAAATAATCAACATGAACTCTCATTTGAAGCAGCTTATAAACTAGGGCTTGGTGATTTTGAAGCTAATCCATTCCAGTATTAAAATTACTGAAATTCTGGAGGAATATTGAGCCTAATTAGACTCTGTACCGTACGAAAGCTTGAATTGATGGTCAACATTCAGTTTACCATATTAAAAAAAACGAGATTGAGATTTTAAATTTTTGTTCTGGCTCAATTCGGTACCATCTCGGTTCGGTTCGAGTATTTGTTTGGAAATCAACAAAAAAAATCGGCTCCAATTCAGGTCCACTATTTTATATTTGAAAATATCCAAAAATACCCAAAATATTAACAAAAAATTATAAAAAATCAAATAATATATTTAAATTTGTGACTTTTACCCAAACATAACCACAAATACCTGAACTACTCGAATTAACTAAACAAAACAAAACAAAAACTATAGATTTTTCCTAAACTATTGAAACTTATCCGACATATAACATAAATATATCCAAGTTAATTTATATTCCGGATATCTTGGTTACTCATTCGATTCTCGGTTCAATTCAGATTCGTCTTTGTGACCAAACATGCCCTTTTTAATAAACCACGTGTCGTTCTACGACGCGTGCTTTGTACTTCCCGCCACAGCAACAAGTCCCTCAAATCGAGATCCTCACCGCCGATTTCGAGCATATCCTTCTCTTTCCTCGCGGCGATGACGGCGAAGAGAAACCGTAAGAAGCCCCGTGCTTCCAAGGTCTCAGATTCCGACTACTTATTCCGATCCATTGCTTCAGCAATTGCATCCCCTCAGGTACAACAGTGTTTCTACTCAATACCCAAATCAAATTTGCTCTCCCTTTTATCAATAATTGATCCGGAGTCGGAATTTACTGGGCACTGCTTTGATTCTGAGTAGTTTTGGTAGAAACCCCATTTGCTCAAAGGTGATGATTAGGGTTTCGAAGTAATCATCTCTGTGTTGTTAATTTCCAGGTTTCTAAGCAGCCAATTCTGAAACGATTGGTGTACCTTCTGGGTCATTTATCATTAACTCAACAGTTAATTTGGGAGAATTGTGACGGCGCTTCACATTCTTGGGAAATCAAGTTTATTGGAGAGCAAGTGGAAGTGATCAATTTCGAGGATGTTTGTAACCTCTCTGCTATTTTGTTCACAGAGCTTGATAAGAGTTTCGAGAACCTGTTCTCAGCTTTATTCAAACACAAGGCTGAAACTTGTCCCACATTTGCAAATGCAGAAGAGAGTGTTGAATTAGCCACTCTATTCTTAAGATGTTGTTTAAAGGTCATGGCTTTACTTATGCCCAAACAAGATCTCGTTCTGGAGAAAGCCCAAACTCTTCTCTCAATCCTCAGTCGATTGATTCGTGCAAAGAATGAGGATTGTTCTTTTGTATTCACGCATGACAGACTTTTAGATCCCCGCTATACATTTCTTTGTACAGGACTTGAGGTAATTCTTTGGCGAATTTCTTTATTCTTAGACTTCTTAAAACGGTCATGTAACTTGTGGTTCTTGACTATACCTTTGGGAATGTTATGTTCACCGGCTTTTTGACTATGCCCCTAACTTTATATGTCCAGGTTTTCATTGACGAGATTTTGGTGAGTAAGTCAATCAGGGATCTGCTTTTCCTAGTCGATTCTGCATTCTCCTCATGTAGACTGTTCAGTAATCATGATACGGCAAGAGTGATGGAATTGGTTTCTGCTCATTTTATCTTCTCAATGTCTGATGAGAAAGTGCATAAAATGTATGTTGAGGGATTATCCTGGAAGCAAGTTCATGCGGGTAGAACGCCTCAAATAAGCTTCAATGCTGCTGCGTCCTTGCTGTCAAACCCTGTGATGTTATCTGCACCAAGAATGATTCATGCCTATGTGGGTTTATTGGTTTCTGATGCCATCAGTATTTGTTCACCTCCATGTGTTAAGGAATTAGACCTTCAGCTTATTGATCGCTATATTGATGCATTTGAAAAGTCTGTTGTTTTATTCACATGGCACATGTGTAAGGGTGAGAATGCCTCATCTGGGAGGTTTGGTGTTTCGACGAGTAGCTCTTGGGTGGCTTTTGAACATCTTCTTTTGCCTTCAACACTGGAGAAAGTTAATCATCTCACACTGAAGCTAAAGGATTCATGGAGTTCATATCAAATTAACAATGTCAAGAGAAAACATGATGAGCTGGTATCTTATTCTGTTGCATACGCAAAGGTCAGCTTATATGTATTTGAAAGCTCCTGCTCTCAAAATATGTTGTCGCAGACCTTATCAATTCTTGCTTCTGTGATACTTAGAGCTAGTTCTGATGATGTCATGGATACTGTTTTGGAAAAGTACAACGCATGTAGTATTGAAGATCTATATCTGCTTTCATCCACACTGAAATTGATGAGTTGTTCGATGTTACAAGCCATCCGGGCTCTGAGGGATTGGAACTTGCATCCATCTGAAGCTGTAGGAGATGTTCGAGATTGCAAGGAATACAAAGCCATGATGGATATTGTTCAACGTTTTGAACAGTTCAGTGTTCATTTGCCCAGTCAAAGTTTCCTCTGCGATAAAATGGAATCTCATCCTCACAGACATGTGAAATCTAAGTGGATGCTTATGCATTTTTTGGGCTTACTGTCTATAAGCTTTGCACTGAAGCTTGACTTTCTTGTGAAGGACTCCATTTTTGGAATGGTGGTATCTTTATATTTATTTATCCTAGAAGGGGGTGACTTGGAAGCACTTGAGGGTTCAGTTTGTCACTCAGAAAATCAGTCATCGTCCGTACCATCCAGTGGTTCCAAAGACTCGGCAGCTTCAGGTAAAGCTGAGGAGGTACGTAGACAAATACCCTCTGCTCTAAACTCTTTTTTGTTTATTTTCGTTTTTATAAATGGATCAGTGATATTATATAATACAGACTGCAGTAGATAAGAAACGGAGTGGGGCGATTGCTTTGAAGTTTCAAAAAACCCGAACTTTGTACTTGGGGTATGTACAAAACCTTGTTGACCAGCAAAATTGATATTGATCTTCTCCTCTAACCGGTGTACATGTATCTCCATGGTTGCGCAGGAAGTTGTCTAAAGCAAAAGATCAAGAGGAAGGTTCGGATTCAGGAATTGGTGTAGAAGAGGAAAGCTGCAATGGGGAGAGTTTTCTATGGTGTTTGACCGAGAAACGCAGTGACGTGGATGACTTGGCAGATTTCATAGCTTGTGAGCCCGGTAAGAATTACTCCGATTGGCTAAAAGGGAGAGAACGGTTTCGGAGTCAACGGTGGAAGTCGAACAAGATTGCTATTATAAGGTGGAACAAGAAGAAAAAAGCTTGGAGAGAGAATAAAAGAAAGATTGTTTAAATACATAATATAATCTTTAGTAGCAAAAGAGTTGATCATTTAACGTTTTCAAAAAAACCATAACTAGTGAAGTTAGTTATCCTATGATCTAGTGGGGAAAGAGTTAAATCATGTAAATATTCCACTAGTGAGGCTGGGTGTGCGGCCACTGGAAATCTGGTTCAGCGGGAGTGTGAGGCTTGGTGTGTGGCCAATGCACCTGAGGAAGAGGTCGATACTGATCTTGATCACCATAGGGTGATTGAAGATCAGCCGAATTTTGTCTGCATAATTGACAGGTCCTAGAAAAGCAACACTACGACAAGTGGCTCGGCTTTGGATTTACAAGATGGAGCTGTGGATTTGATGGAACTCAGATAACCAACGAGGTATTTCAGCTTTGCACATGGAGCTCCAGAGTTTGAGCAGCGGATTCCCTAGTGAGCCACAATCGCTTATGTTGTTTTTGTCATAAAATCATCTGATTTTGTCCGAATGTTCGACCAAATAGAGGAGTGACCAGTGTTTGCATCAGAGCTTGGGCAACTAGGAACCTTGAAAGCTTCTTTTTCGAAACTTAAGTTAGTGTATGAACCTCGTTTGAGGAATAGTAACAACCACATCGGAATCAATTGTGGTAATTCTATGGTTCTATAACCCCAGCTTGCAAAAAAAATATCAAAACACGAGAAGAACAGTATCACAACTATCAAATGTAACAAAAACTGTTTCTTTCCTTCAAAGTTATAGCCTCAACAACAGTAGCGAGAAGAACAAAGAAGTGAAGATGTACTTTAAAAGGAGAAGAGTCTCTAGTCGTATGTAAAAGGTGCATTATGAGTTTTTAAGAGTCCCATCCTAAAAAACAGGACCAACAAAAAAACAAAAGGCAAAAATCCCAGCTTTAAGATATTCCGAACTACAACAACGCAGCTTCGCTTGCTCACACTCCGTTCGATCTAGAGAACATAGTAGTAACCCAAGACAAGAAGCACCAGCACCACAAGTGCAGCTGGAGCTGCCCAAACCCAGTAGTTTGTCGACTTCTTACGCTTGAGGATCGCTCTTGGGAGCGTTTCTGGTCCTCTACCGCGAATCCTGTTCCGTATCGGTTTCGCCTTGACTGCTTTTTCCTTGTGTGGTTTCTCCTCCTGCACCAGAGATTCAATCTCCTCCTTCTCTGCCTCAGAAGCTTCTGGAGCTTCCTCAGAATCTTCCGCTTCTGTATTGCCTCCAGTTTTCTTCTTCGCTTTCTTCTCTAGCTCCTGAAACACACAAAATGATGGAGATAATTATTAGAATGAAAAAGAGAGAATGCAAAAGAGAATCGAGGTACTGCAAAAGAAAAGTAATTTCCTTTTTCTCTTTCTTCTCAGCTTCCTTTTGAGCTCTTATAGCAGCTTTAGCAGCAGCTTTCTCCGCCTGCTTCTTTTTCCTTTCCATGGCTTGCTTGGCTTTAGCAATCTCCTCTTGCTTTCTCATCTCTTTCACAGTAGCTTCATCAACCGCTTTTTCCTCTTTCTGCGGCTTTCCAAGACCATATACTTCATCATCATCATCCACAACATTCTTTACTTTCACTGCGTCTTTAACTTTCTCAGTCTTCTGAACAACAGTTGCTTCTGGTTTAGGTGCAGAAGCTGGTTGCTCCTTTGGCTGCTGCTTTGCCTTAGCTTTAAGGACAACCTCGGTTTCAGAAGGTGTTGCCTTTGATGGCGGTACCTCTGGAGCAATGAGAGGCTTCTCTTCGGGGTTCCTCATCCGTCCATCTCGGCTCAGCTGCCTAGCATCAAGTGATGCCAAGATTCTCTTCTCATAATCTTCTCTGAAATTCTTTTTGCTGCACCAGAGGGAGATGAATTTCTCAACCTCGGCATTGGAGAGCGCCTCAAGCTCGTTTATATTCTTCTTTGCAGCCAAGTCTCTAGCTTTGTTCAACACATTACGGCCTTGGTAAAACCCGGAATTCTGTATGAGAAAAGAATTGTAAAAGCGATGAGTATTTCAATCCCCACAAATCATTCTCTATCACAAGGAAATCCTCAAACTATATGTGTTTGTACCGTCTCATCACGTTGCTTCCTCAGCTCATGAATGTTTGAATAAGCTTTCTCCCTCTTCTCGGTCACAGCCTTCAGCTCATTCTCCAGCACTTGAATCTCATCTTTCGTTGCTTTCAACTTTTCACTCAACTGATTAATCCTTGCTGAAATTGCTTGCCTCTCCTTCTTCACTCCGTCCAAACCAGCACCCATTAGCTGCGAAAACATCACAAAAAGCTCATATGAAGCAAATTTCTACAGGCTATAACTGCACGAAGCCAGAGTACCCAACCACGACTCTCTTACCTTAACTTGACCTTGGATATCATCTTTATGACCCATAGATTCTTTGATTTTGGCTCTCATAGCCGCATTAGCAATGACCTTATCTCTTGTCCCTTCAAGCTGCCTGATCTCTTTGAGAAGCTGCTTCTCCTCTGTTAACGGAATGCTTTCGTGTTGAATCCGATATTGGAAGCTGTATATCTTCATTTTCCACAAACCCAAGCAAAAGCCAATTAAAGCAACTGAGAAGGTTAAAGAAGCTCTCAAGAGTATCAACTGAAGTAGTAGTAGATTGTTACCATATTGTTAAGCTCTTCTTCTGAAGAACAGATAGCAGGTCCACGGTTGGTCCCACCGTCATTGCTCCTTAGCTTTCCAAGTGCCTGCTGCAATGGTTCCATTTCCTTTCTTTTCTCATCGAACATCGTGTTGAATCCCTTGCGCTCTGACTTCAACGGGTCCAACAGAGTGAATAACTCTGATTTCTCAGCCTATGCATTACAAAAACTTCCCACATTACAACTAAAATCCAACACAATTCCACAAGAAAGAATGAAAATCCCTAACAAGATTCCTCTAAGCTCCAAAAACTTACCCTCTTAGCTCTCAATTTGTCCAAAACTACGCCCCGAGCTGCGGTCAACTTCTCAAGCTCTTTATCAGCAAGCTCAAACTTAGCTCTCATCTTGGGGTCATCGTAAGAACGGTATTTAACAAAGTAGAAAGCGTGGGTCTGCTTCGCCGCAGGCCACTCTTCTGATGCATCTTTGGGTACATCAGAGCTCAACACATTGTTTTTCTTGTCTTCGCCTTTCTTTGGCTGGTCACCATGTGAACCAAACTTGATGGAGACTTTGTCTCCTTTTCCTTGGTTCACCTTCCCGTTCTGCTCAGGTTTCCCCTCGAAAGGAGCCGGAGCAACCTCAAATCCACCAGACGTTACAACCTCAACACCCATTGTCTCAATCGAAAACAGAGGATCCTAATGTCACAACAGCAAGAAAAAAACATCAAAAACATTATTGCGATGTAACGGATCGAAAACTAAACAAGGATTTGATTCGGATGCGAAAACGAAAGCAAAAGGATCTAATGGGCAAAGATCTGCAAATTAAAAAGTATTGAATTATTCATTGTTAAGACAGATCATCCTTCCTCGGCATCGAATGTATATATTCAGACAAAGATCAAATCACACGAATAGCAGATTCGCAATATACAGACAAGGAGAAGATCAAAACCGTTTAGAGCAGAGTCAAATCGAATCAAACGGAAAGTCAAATTAGCAAAGAGATGGATCAGAGACGATCAAAATGATTCATACGAGGACGATGAGAGAGAGAAGATGATTCATATCAACTTAAAAACGAGAAATGAAAATGAATTCACAGACATGGGAGGAAAAAGAGGAGATACCTTGGAAGGGAGAGAGATAAGGAGAAATGGAGATCTGATGAGGAAGATAAAACCGAAGAAGACCCTTTTAGTTTAGAGAAAAAAGGTTCTTTTGGTAACAAAACGGAAAACCTTTTGGGGTCAGATCTCAGTCTAATTATATCTTCGATTTATAGCAAACTCCACCAAAATTATCTCTCTCTCTCTCATATTGAAATCAGATATATATTTTTTACTAATGCGGTAATTAATTTATATACTCTCTCGTAGACTACTCAAAACCCTCATTTGGCCATTCCTCATACTATCCTACTTGTTTGTTCATATTTGTCTATAATCTTTTCAACAACAAAAAACAATAGACTCTGAATGCTAAGAATGTGGTATAAAACATAACGGGGGTGATTGGTTTGGACTTTTTTGTGGTTGTTACTTTAAAATAACACTATAAAAAATTTTTTTATTATTGTTTGTTATTCTTCAGTGTGGGATGTTGCAAAATAATTTGTTGCCATTCAAAATTTTTTGTCAAGATATATATAAGCTTTTAAATATTTTTATTTTGGAATGTTTATTTTAATCGGTTCGACGTAGATCGGTTTGGATTGAACATCTCTAATTAAAATAATTATTGGGTTACCAGTAAATTGATCTTTTGTTGATTTGAAATTTTCAAATCTATTGGATTTCTATAAAAAAGGAAAGAAATCAGAAGAGCAAAAAAAAATATTGTAAGTTCCTAATGTTTTATGTCTTTGAATAACACATAACTTTGACTAATTTTTGAAATTGTGCAATTAGTCAAACACATAATTTTTGAAATTGTGCAATTGTGTAAAAAAGTGTGCAATTATTAACAAATACTCCTTCCTTTTCTAATATTTGATGTTTTGAAAAAAAATTATTTTTAAAAAATTGATGTTTTATATTTTTTATGCAGTTTTTATTAAGTAACGAAGATAAATTGTGGATTTCAAGACATATTAATTGATTTTATTGAATTACTATTGGCTAAAAGTTATAGAAAATTGTTTAATACAAAAAATAATACATTTATAGTTAAAATTTAATAGATTTTATTAATATGTGTGAAAACTCTAGAAAATCAATTATTTAGAAATAAAGGGAGTATCTTTGAAGTTGTGCAATTAATACCGTTAACCGTAAATCCACACATAAAATATAAAATATGTTTATCATGAACCTTGAACATAAATGTCGTATGTCGTAAATCTAATAGAATGAAAGTAAATTATCGTTTGCATAACAATCCTTATAATTTACAATAAATTTAAATAATAATTTTATACGTTATATAAAATCCCACGAGAAAGGGATTACAAATTCGCAAAGGGTAACACAACACATATGGAGTAACAAACCTTTTTTTTAGATTATCCAAATGAATAAGCTAATAAACCTAAAACGGGAAAGATTAAGGATTGCAAACAAGTAAAAACATTTCAGGAATTAGAAAAGAAGGTTCATCATGAAGATTTTGTGTTCTCTTATTCATGTTCCAACAAACAATTTATTAATGATTTGCATTTCATTTTAAAACAAGAATATTGTAAGTTCTTGATCGTGTATCATCTATATATTGGGTTTGGTTATTCAATTGTAATTATTATTTAGAAAATATTAAGATCGTTTAGTAAATATTGATATAATCGAAGATTTTTTAAAAAAAAAAAATACTTACTCTGATCAACTAATATAAGTGGCATTGTCACTTTTGTATTAAAAATTGAACATAAATTCGGTTTGTGCAAAGAAAAAAAAACTGATTACATTTTCTCCGTTAAAATTTGAAAAATAGGCCTTAAAAAGAAGACAAAACAAAAATCAAAAGAGAGACAAAAGGGAGAGGAAAAAAGCCAAAAATGGGAAGAGGTGGAGAAGAAAGAAACAGTTGTTAGGTGGTGTTGAAAACGTGGCAAGTCTTTTTTTATTGTCCACTTTGCATCGACACACGTCTTCTCTCTCCCTCTCTCCATTACCACAACTAACTAGTCATGCTGATTTATTAGATTCTTCGCATGATCGTACATACATGAAGCAGAAGCAGTTGAAGTTCAGACGTAACCTGAAATTACCTAAATACCCTCCTCCACCCCCCAGAGTCAAAACTTGTGATGTGTGAACATGCAATTTTCTCTATTACTATTCTTTTTTCTTTATTTAAATTTACAAGTTTCAGACCTATAACAACCTGGTAAATCTGGACTTAACTCTAATTTCAAGTCCAAAAACAACCACTTATAATTATATCTTTGTAAAACCAATCACCCACCATGGACACAAATTTAAAGTCTTCGGTACTAAAGCAAATGGGATACAAAATTGGATTCATTTCATAACGAAAGATCTAGTTCCGTCAACTTTGACGTAAGAAACTACATCGGTTTAAATTACACCATCAAGACCGGTTTAGACTAAAATCAATTTTACCTATAAACCGGTTTCATACCAAGTCCGAGCTACAATCCATAGTCTCTTGATTATCTTCATTCCTCGGAAGCTGAGGCAGCCTGTTTCAGACAATCCCGCATGATCTCTCCAAGTTTAGAACAAGCATCCAAGCAAAGCTGCATTGCCTGCAAATGTTGAAACTTGTTTTTGTTAACCACATAAACCCTTTCGTCTAAATTGCAGATCACAAAGGTCTGAATACACTTTCATTCGTGCTTAATCAATAATTCATTATAATGTGATACCATACAAAGGAAGCAATTAGATAACATCAATAGTGATGGTTAGCTGAGAGATAATACCTCATTGATATTAGGAGTTGTCCATTCACCAGTGATGGTTAGCTGAGTGACTTCATAACGAGAAGGCATGCAAGTCATCATAAAGCTTTTATCTTCACAACCTTCCTCTTCTGTAACCGGGTCAATCATAAGGCTTTTGCCTATGCAAGACTTTGAAAATTACATGAATAATTTCTCAGTCAGTGTTTCAAAATAAAGAATCAATAGACAACTAGAGTTTTTTTTTTTTTTTTGGGCAAACCACTTTCATTGAAATAAGGAGTTCTTAAACAGGGGAACTAGTAGAGCATCGTAAGGCAGCTTTAGCCAAAGAGTCGGCAAGCAAATTAGCTGAACGAGGTACATAATTGAAAGCAAATTAGTCAACTAGAGGTTTATATGGTTTATCTATGTCTCAAATCTATTGTGCTCCTGTTAATTTCAATGTATGTGTTACTACTTTCTTCACCTAATGCTAATAAACTTAACAGAAAACGCAGAGGAATTAGTGCGGCTGTTGTAACGTAAACATACCACTGAAACAGCTGTGATAAGGTCATACATCATAATCCCAGCATCTGCTAGAGCAAGACTAGCACATGATATCACAATGGGAAGGTCACCTGCAATACAATACCATTGGAGAAAGTCAAGAGGATGCCAATCCAAGGTCCGATCATAATAATATCGTATTGTCAATATGGTCTTCTTTCTCAGAAAATAAAATAGTCATAATTAGCTTCCATAATCAACTCAACGAGCACCAATGTCTGGAGAACCAGTGAGCAATCTCCTATGCTTCCACAAGGTTTATATTATTTTGCATTTTTCTGGTTAAAGAATCTTTGATAGCATTCCTTTTAAGTACTGCTGAGACTAAAAGAATGTACAGAGTCATGAGACTTACTGCCTCCAGATTCAAGCACCAATGCAAAAACATCAACAGTTGTCTTTGGAAACGTCTCCATCATTATTACGCCTTCCAACGCTTTGTGAAGCATCGATGAGTACTCTTTGTGATCAGTTCCCTGTAAAAACCACAACATATAACTAATTTGATGAAACAAAGAAACATGAAATTATCAAATCTGAAGTTACCAGTAACGTGATAATACCTGCCCAGAAGTCGGAGAAGCGAAAGTTGTATAGCTAACATTGCAATTCAATCTACCAACATCACTATAAACCATTGCTTTCTTACTCTCCCTTGGCCCAAATCTAAAATTTTTTGAACACAATACAGAATTAGCCAACAGAAAATAAGAGTTGATGCAAATACTGATAATAGACACTAAGTGTTATCTAATTACTCACACTGAAACAATGACTTTTGTATTCCCAAACTCAGCATAAGCAGAACCAGAAGCAGAACTCACAGCACCAGTTTGAAGTACTGAAAGAACCAATTTTTACCACAAAAGAAACAAGATTCAAGTTTCGTTAGTCTCACAGAAAGAGCCCTTTCACTGGATTCATATCAATTTCTAGTGAAATCGTTGACAGATTCTTCTCAATAACGTTTAAGAAGAGAAAGGTTTTTTTACAGGCAGGTCGGCATTGGTGGAATCCACGGCCATCAGGACGAGACCAATCGAGGTCGGAATCCTTGAAAATAGGAGGCCGAGTTCTTCCGACAATTTTGGGTGAATAGGTTGTCGTTGCGGCTCCAGGTTTTGCTGCCATTATTCAGCGGTCAGACTAACAAAGTCGAATCTGAGTCCTGACAAGTATGGAGAAATCAATCGATTGTGAATCCCAGTTCAAATTCGACGCGAAAGCAGTATCAGTCTAGTACGAGTACTGAAGAAACTTACCTAAGGGCTTGAGAGCGAGCGAGAGAGAGAGAACGAGTAACACCGCCGTTGAGGATTTTTAGGGTTTATCAATCAAAAAGAACAAAGAAAAAAATGTTTTAATTATCCTCAAACTCTTTGACCCAAAAAAAAATAAAAATCCTCAAACTAAAGTTGATTAAGTAAAATAAAAGGGAAACTGGGTTGAATATTAATTAAGAAAATAATACATGTGTGAGACATAATTTAAAAGTAACATGTAGAAAAAATAATTTAAGTAACTAATAAATTGAATAAGATATTTGATGAAATTGTCTTAATATTAATTATTTTCGAAATATAGTTATATGTTCTATTAAACTCATAATATAGTTAATTATATCGAAAAGTTATTGTAATTATCTAAACATAGTTGTCTATGTTTTGGAAATAAATAACTATTTAAAAACATAGTTAATCATATTCATAACATAATTATTTATTCTATTAAGCATATATCTGACTTGTCCGTTGTAGAATGATCGATATAACAATTCTTATAATTTATAATAAAATAATAATAAAAACTGCAGCGTTAAAAAAAAAATATAGGTAACTAAATATGAATGTTATTCTACTATTTACTTATTTAAACAAATATAATTACTATTTGTCAATATAAAACAACTATGTGATATATAGTTTCCTTAATATATAGTTATAAAGAGTTAACTATAAAGTTTACTTATACTAGATATATAAAAAAATATTTACTTCCACATGCATTTTTAATAGAAATATGGGTAACTACATGTAAATTTTATATTCAGATATGTTAGATGTTTAATTTTGTACCCAATTATACTACCTAATTTCCCTTTTTAAAACTCTTCAGAATTTTTGTTTCCTTATTTGAATTATATATGTAATTAGCTAATTGACTCTAACATGTATCTCTTATATATTATTTAAGAAGTGATTTATGATGAAATACTTATCTGTCATCTTCACATTTACACTCCAAAATAAAATAGAGGCAATTGCAAAAATACCATTTTTGGTGTGTATATTTGCAAGAATACCAGTTAGGGGTATCCATTTGTAAAAATACTACTAATTATGGATTTTTAAAGCCTAAATCTTAAAATTATAAGAGAAATTTCAAAAATACCACTTTTCAAATGCCACTTTACAAAAATGCCACACTTTTGAAATCTTTACAAAAATGCCACTTTTTAAAAATTATTTTTTCTTTATATTATTTATATTTGGGTTAATTATGTTCTATGAGGGTTTAGTTTTGAGTGTTTAGGGAGTTTTAGGTGTCAAAACATTTTTTAGGGTTTAGAATTTTAAGATATAGACTTTATAAATCTATAATTAGTGGTATTTTTGTAAATGGACACTCCTAAGTGGCATTCTTGCAAATGTGCACACAAAAAATGGCATTTTTGTAATTGCTCCAAATTATAAACCCTTAAAAATGTGTTGACTCCTAAAACCCTCAAAACTAAACCCTACTACAACATAGTTAACTCAAACATAAATGATATAATGAATTTTTTTTTAAAAAAGGCATTTTTGCAAAGATTTTGACAATGTAGCATTTTTGAAAATTAACATTTGAAAAATGGTATTTTTAAAATTTCTCAATAAAATATGACATGGCTTGAAAAATATTATGGCATTGCAATTTTTTTAAAGAAAATTATTGAAATTAATCATAATAAAATATACTCAAAATTTTTCCATAGCTGGACTTATATTTGTTTCTTTAACAATTTAATTTGAAATCAACTAAAACAACATATCCCATATATAAATATTTACAAATTGTGTGATTCAACTATAAAAAAAAACGAATTCTTTTAATTACAAAATTAAAAACTTTCAATTATTACTTTTTTGCATATTGAAATTTGACAAAAAAAAATGTAAAGTTATGAAAATTATTTTGACAAACCAATAAATGCTTATAAAGATTCTTTCTTAGTCATGAAATTTTTCATGAAACGTCGTGTGTTGGAACACCGCAACATAATGGAAGAGTCGAAAGGAAGCATCGTTATATCTTGAATGTGGCAATGACATTGCGATTCCAAGAAAACTTGCCTATAGTGTTTTAAGGTGAATGTGTGTAAACTGCTGGATACTTGATAAATCGGACTCCAAGTTCGATTTTAGATGGAAAAACACCTTACGAAAGAATTTATGGAACACCTCCATCGTATGAGCATATCAAAGTATTCAATACTCTGTGTTATGCACATAATCAGAAGATCAAGGGTGATAAATTAGCATCACGAAGTCGCAAGTGTTTATTTGTTGGTTATCCCTATGGAAAGAAGGCGTGAAGTTTGTATGATTTGGAAGAAAAAGTTTTCTTCACCTCAAGTGATGTCGTATTTAGTGAGAAAGAATTCCCTTTTGCAAATTCGAATGTGCTTGAGGATGCACGATATGATCAAGCTCTTTAGGTTCCGATTATCACAGTTTTAATAGAAGAAGAAGACGAACGTACCAAATGTATGCAATCCTCTGATTTGACTTGTTCTACAACTCCAATGGGCTCTAATGATTCTCTAGGCCCACGTGAAGTTGCTCTTGAACATGCCACACAAGTCATTGAAACTGGGCCGAATATCAATTCAAATGTGGCCCAACAACATGTGCCTCCAACTCCACCATCAACTAATGCCGTCGTTGAATCTCCAACACCATCTCCGGAGGAAAATAGGGATCCAGAAAATAGTGTTGTCCAACCAGAAATACAACTGGGTAGAGGGCATCGAAAACGAATTCCATCCGTCAAACTTCGCAATTATGTCACCAATACAACGATCAACCAAACTTTTGCTTCCACCGGTAAGACATTTGCTTATCCGATTCAAAATTATCTTGATCACAGTCGATTCTCGTCAACACATCAAGCATATATGGTTGTGGTTATCTCAACAGTCGAGCCACAAACTATAAGCAAGCGATCGGTGATGGTCGTTGGAGAAAGGCAATGGGTAACAAAATTGAAGCTCTCCAAGCAAACAACACTTGGACTCTTGAAGATTTACCTAAAGGGAAGAAAGCAATTGGTTGTAAGTGGGTATATAAAATGAAATACAAGTTTGATGGAACAACTGAACGGTTTGCTGGAACAATTGAACGGCTGGTAGCTCTTGGAATTAGGCAAATTGAAGGAGAAGACTATTGAGAAACGTTTGCGCCGGTTGCCAAAATGGGTACGATTCGATTGGTTTTACAAGTTGCTGCTGGTTGTGGTTGGGATGTCCATCAAATGGATGTTCATAATGTTTTCTTACATGGAGATCTTCATGAAGAGCTTTACATGAAGTTGCCTCTCGGTTTTTACTCTTGCGATTCATTGAAAGTGTGTCTATTAAAGAAATCATTATACGGCTTAAAATAACCGCCTCGATGTTGGTTTAAGAAATTGACTACTGCGCTCACTGCCTACGGCTTTAACCAATCCCAGTCTGATTACTCGTTATTTACCTATGCTAAACCAGGTACTCACCTACATGTTTTAGTTTACATAAACGACTTGATCATCACAGGAAGTTCTCCACAAGAGATGGCCAAATTCAAAGATTATTTGTCCTCTTATTTCTACATGAAGGATTCGGGTCCCTTAAAATACTTCTTAGGTATTGAGGTGGTAAGAAACTCGACGGATATTTACTTATGTCAAAGAAAGTACGCGATGAACATTCTCAATGAAACTGGTTTGCTGGCAGTAAAACCAACGTTTCCGCTAGAACAAAATCACAAACTAGCCTTGTCCACTTCTCCATTGCTCACAGATCCTCAACAATATCGTAGGCTGATCGGAAGACATCTTTTTGGCGGTAACACGTCCTGATCTGGCTTATTGTGTGGACGTTTTGGCACAGTTTATGCATCCCCCAAGAGAAGATCATTGGAATGCGGCTCTACAGATGGTTCGTTATCTCAAAAACAATCACGAACAAGGTATTCTTCTCCGCGCTGATACTGATTTTCAGATTAGTGGATGGTGTGATTCAGATTAGGCGAGTTGTACACTCACACGCAGATCCACCACTAGTTACTTTGTGCAGCTTGGTGTAGCCCGGTTTCATGGAAAACCCGCAAACAACCCATGTAAGTACTTCATCTGCAGAAGCAGAATATCGTGCTATGCAGTTTCTCACCAAAGAACTTATATTAATCAAACGAATTCTGGAGAATCTCGGTGTACCACACCCGCAACCCATGCTGATGTACTGCGACAGCAAAGCAGCAATTCATATAAGCAACAACCCGGTGTTTCTTGAGCGCACGAAACATGTTGAATTAAACTGTCACTTCGTTCGTGAACAGATTCAAACTGGCCATATCATCACTAAGCATGTCAACACCAATTCTCAGCTTGCCGACATCTTTCAAAAGCTTTGGGTCGTAATGCGTTCGACACGTTTTTAGACAAGTTGGGCATCCTAGACTTGCATGCTCCAACTTGAGGAGGGAGGGGGGGGGGGGGGGGGGGGGGGGGGGGGAGGGGGGTATTGGAGTAAATATCGAATCAAGTATACATCAAGAAAAATACCTGTGATTGGGATGATTGGGATGATTTTTTTTATGATTGTACTTATTGTAGAATGATATAGTTTATGGCAAGTAGATACGATCATTGTAATATAAAGCTGTATGCTCTCTTTAGTTGAAGACACACATAAATTCTTCAAATCTCATCTTCTCCTTCTCTTTGTTTCATTAGTCATTGTAATAACCAAAATATCAAACTTTCGCGGAAGATCACTCGTGTCGAGTCTACCGTTGATAATTGCTCTTTCGAATTGGAATCTCAAAGAGAAAACTATGTTGTCATAGATATGTCGGGGGTGTTCTCTCAATCTTATCTCACGTTAGAAACTCCAATTTGGCTCCACGATCGTATAGATAGAGAAGCTTTCCAGTAACATCTTTTAGCCATTTTTCACTAGGATGTGAAAGTTGTTTTTATTCAGTCCCATTATTTCAAATTTTGGGCTCCAGTTTTTCTATGTTGGATACTACTATGTTCATTGTTATCAATTCAGACGTTAAATAAAAGTTACAAAACTAGTGTTTTCATTTTCCAAAAATGCATTGATTGATAAGAAACCATTTATTTATTTATATAGTGAAGTAGTGTATGATAAATTGCACGTTTGACAATTCGCATTTTTTTGCCAGTTCCCCATTTTCATTTTTATTTTATTATTCCAAATATGATCATAAACGTCGTCGATCGGTCCATCACGTTTTGTCCAATAACTTGCTTCTTTTTCTTTTGACATCCTCGCATTTCAATAATGATTTCGAATGGTTACGATGTATATGGTATGGAACAATTCGTTTTCAAATGATTTATACCATTTTAAGTGCGTTTCCATTCTTTCCGTTCGAAGCCAATATTTTGCTTATATGGTAAACCAAAATAATAAAGGCAATATATTAATTATGCACTTACAACAAATCAAAAATCAACGACTCCAAATAAAAAGTCAAAGAGAACGCACCGTTTCTGGGAAGCGAGTTAAAACGAAAACAACTGTGTGGAAAACCGAAGTCCAGAACCATAACTCTCAGATTCCTTTTGTTTTTTTTTTCATTTTTTTGATAAAAACAAATAAAACTCTCTTTTTTTTTTTGTTTTGGTCGACAAACAAATAAAACTCTCAGATATCTTTCTTTATCTATTTTACAGAGAAAGGGGTTATTTATTCATATTTTAGTTAATAAATCCTCGTTTCAGACAAAAGACAAATAAATCTTCGTGGTTAGTGAACTGCCCCGAGCTTTAAACAATAAACATTCTGGCAGGAATATTAAGAACCAGATCTTTTTTGTTTTGTTCATGATAATCACATTTTTACGTTTCTTATTATGTTTTTTGATTCGTAGATTATAAAACTGGAGTCTTTCCTATTTTCAGACAGCTCAGATTTGTCTTCTCGATATCTTTTATTATTGTAAGATCGGCTCATACTCGTGATCACGTCGTCTCGATTCATCATCAATCCCCTGTTTCTTTTTTTTTTAATATCAGAATTTTTTATTTTTTATTTTTTGTCAAAAACATGATCAACAATGAAATTTAGGTTGGTTTTCAGAAACGTAAAAAAAAAAAAAGCATATTTATATATAAAGATCTCTGATTGTGTGTCAATTTCTGTTTTTGTTGTTATTATTTGGCGTAGGTTAGGGGCAATCTCCATTTCTGAAGATCTTGCTTCTCTCATGATGATGCTACAAGATCAAAGTTTTGGCTTCTTTCGTTGACCTATTCTTTTACATAACCAACTTGGTTCTCAGATCCTATGATAAGGCTCTTACAATGGCGTCTTCAAACTCAGAGAAGAGATGGATTTTTCCTCTAGCAATGGCTTCTCTCATGTTCATATTCCTTATTGCTGCGTCCTTCAACATGGGTCTCCTCTCTTCCGTGCGTTCCATTAACTCACTCATCTTCTCTTACAATCTATCGACCGCGAATGAGACCATCGTTAAATTCGCAGAGTCGAGGATCAATCAGTCCTCGTCTCATCCTATTCCTCGAGTACAGTCTAGTCCTCGCTTTGGTTATCTAGTTTCAGGGTCAAGAGGTGATTTAGAGAGTCTTTGGAGAGTGTTAAGAACATTGTACCATCCGAGGAATCACTACGTTGTTCATCTTGATCTTGAGTCTCCTGCTGAAGAGAGGCTTGAGCTAGCTAAGCGTGTGAGGGAAGATCCTGTTTTTAGCGACGTTGGAAATGTCTACATGATCACAAAGGCTAACCTTGTGACATATCGAGGACCAACAATGGTGGCTAATACGCTCCATGCTTGTGCCATTCTCTTGAAGCAGAGTAAAGATTGGGATTGGTTCATCAATCTTAGCGCCTCCGATTATCCTCTAGTGACTCAAGATGGTATGTACATATATATGTCTACTGTCTATTTTGTATCCCGGTTTCGAATAATCTCTGTGCTTGGATCATCAATGCCCCATTTTTCGCTTGCAGATCTTATTCATACATTCTCAGAGTTAGACCGGAACCTCAACTTTATCGACCACACTAGCAAACTAGGCTGGAAAGAGTAATGCTCAATATTATGAAACTTCTCTTTAGATTACTACTTTGGGATGTGTTAAGTTACGACAATGTTTTTTTGTTTTTTTCCGCAGAGAAAAACGGGCAAAGCCTTTGATCATAGACCCAGGGCTTTACTCGACAAAAAAGTCCGATGTTTTTTGGGTTACACCTCGCAGAACCATGCCAACTGCATTCAAACTATTTACCGGTAACTACAGTGTTCATTAATTCAGTACTTAGTGAGTAAAAATTATGAAAATTGGTGACTAATACGTGTGTTGATGGAAGTTTAGGTTCCGCTTGGATGGTTTTATCTCGGTCCTTCGTAGAGTATTGCATTTGGGGATGGGACAATCTTCCACGGACTCTTCTAATGTATTACACTAATTTCCTCTCTACACCGGAAGGATACTTCCACACTGTGATCTGTAATGCTCCAGAGTACTCGACTACAGTAGTGAATCATGACCTGCATTACATCTCGTGGGACCGTCCTCCCAAGCAACATCCACGGACGCTCAACATCAGTGACACAGAGAGGATGATTGCAAGCGGGGCCGTTTTTGCCCGCAAGTTCAGACACAATGATCCTGCTTTGGACAGGATAGATAACGATCTGCTTGGTAGAAGTAATGGGCACTTTACACCTGGTGGTTGGTGTGCAGGCGAACCAAAATGCTCTAGAGTTGGTGATCCGTCAAAGATCATGCCCGGTCCTGGAGCTAACCGGCTACGAGCACTTGTTACTAGACTTATTATAACAGCTAAACTGACGCAAAGGCAATGTAGATAGGCTCAGTACGCTTGCAGCTGAATGCACGCAGGAAGTTAGGGGAGAATTCTGTCAAGATGTTTCATGTCGAATTATTCCGTATAATTCTTTCTGCAATCTGACAAACAATGTTGAGATTGTCACTTTTTCGAAGCCAGAATAATAACCCAATTCACTTATTTTCTTCACATAGAAAACTACTCAACAACATCTATGAAATCGCAACAAAAAGGCTTACATTTGGAGGAATATGTAGCAGTGTTGTGACCTTCCATAAAGCTTCTTAAGAAGATTTAATTGTACGGCACTAATCGGAATGTAAACAACCACAACGCTGCATAAATCATGATACATAAACAGTATTTCATATACAGAACAACTTTCCCTACCATTGAGAAACAACCAAATGAGCTTTACATGTACAAAGGGTACGTACAGTGAGAGAGAGAGAGACTTGCTCAAACTACATGTGAGAGAAGCAGAAGAATCCTACCTTTCTCAGGCCTCTTCCTTTTTTGTTAACCGTTTGCTGTGTTACCATCCGATTTAATTCCGACATAATACATATGTTAACAAAAACACACAGAATTCAAATCCGACATAGTACATGTTGAAGTTCTCGCATTTTGGGTCCATTCTCAACATATAAGGTAAGAAAATAAATCTATCTAATATAAGACCCGTATCTCAACAAGAGGTAGAAACAATAGATGACGAAATGTTCATATGCTTCTCCAACATATACATGGTTCATGAAGATTAGATACAAGGACATATATCAATATATATGAAATACACCTGCGAGCAACTGGCCTGCAATTTGGGAACAATGATCTCTGTAGTTCTTATACTTATACCACAGTGACTTCGACTTTTACAGCCTATTTACATCACAAACTATACAATAAGAGAGAGGGAGCTAGAAGAGAAGGAGGCAAAGGACGATGCAACAAAGGAAGAATATCGATACCCGATTAAGAGACTTCTCACGCTGCATCATCCTCTGGTTTTGATAAGGCTGAGCTATTGTGTTTGTGAAGGTTCCGAATATCCTGGTGTAGACCAGGTCCCCAAACATTCCAATCACCGGGTACAGAAAACTCATCATTACTGCATTGGCAAGGTCAGTTGATTCTGTTGTGGTGAAGCCACGGGGCGAATACTGGTGGGTACGGAATGTTGGAGACAGAGTTTGATGTTGCAAGCTTGGGTTCAACGATGACTCTGAGGTGATAGGATTGTATAATGGTGTTAAAGCGGGTCTGCGGGGTATTTATGTGGACCCTGCATCTTGTTTCTTGGAGCCAAACGTGGAAGACACGCCTCTTCCATAGAGAGGAACCAATGAGGTGACGGTAACGTTAGACTTGCAGACAGGGCACTTTTTCTGGTGCTGATCAATGGAGACGGAAGATAACTGAACATGTAACCACCTGTAAATGCAAGCCCAGCAGAAAAGGTGTCCACAGAGAGTGACGACCGGATCATGGGCTGTGTCTAGACATATGTTGCAATCAAAACAGCCACTTTCATTAGCTTGACCTCCCGTCGGACCCGTGTTGAAATTAGGTTTTTGTTTGACTATGAAGCCATCATCATGTGATGGTTGAGCATCAGACGTGAAGAAATTCCCTTCCATGGGAGGTAAAGATCCTGTTCAAGAAAAACATAACATTATCAGCTATCTAACCAATAGAAAGAAAATGTGAGATCTTTATACCCCAACAATGCCTATGATTTGACTTGTGTCTCTAAAGGTCAAACCCTAACCAATTCATTGCCAGAATCTCGATCTTAATTCCAAGCCGGAAAAACTAGGATTCAGATTCCAATCCTCTAACCCCAAAATTCCTTTTTTCCCCCAAAATCCAGAAAGTGACGAATCATGCGTTTACATACGCAGGCCAAAAGAATCAATGGACCAACAATTCAAGAGAATCCATACACGAAGACAGATGAAGAAAAACCTACCGATAAGGAAAAAGCGATGTTACAATGATGAACAAACTGGAGAATCGCCAAGGAGAAGGGTTTGAGGAGGAGATTGAAACAAGGTAATACGCCCTACAAGTCGACGTACGATGATGATAATGGAGGTTTTAAAGACAACGACGGTGATAGCTATCGTCTTCGTCTTCGTTTTTAATTAGTATATAAAAAAGGATTAGAAACAAAATTAAGACTTTTTTAGTATTGGATTAGCTTTCGGACGTGATAATGATGTATCTAAATATCTTACCATCCACTAATTTCGGGATTAAACAACTCGGTCGATCATGCTAGATCGTAAAGCTACAAATTTACAATTCAAATTACAGTAAATAAATTAATAATGTTAAGATTTTAAAAATTAATTAATTTTAAAAATTATTAATTAATCGATTAATATTAAAATATTAATTTATAAAGGGTAAGAATTTAAAAAAAAAATCAAATAATATTATATTAAATTTTTTAATTAAATCTATTTGTAAAAATAATACTCCATCCGTCCACTGTGATGAATTTTTTCAAAACAAAAAAATGTTTCACAAAGATAAAAGTTTTAGTGTTTTCAATGCATTTTTATCATTTAATGTCAATTTCAAAAAAATTATTGAAACACTATTGGTTAAATTTTTTTGAAAACTGTTTATTGTGAAAATTAATACAAGATTAATTACTGTTCTTAATATGTGTGAAACACTCAGAAAATTTATCTTTGTGGAACGGAGGGAATATGTATTAAATCGAGATTCTGATTAATATTTTTGGTTATTGCAATATAATGAATATTAACATCATAATATACTATATATCTAAAAATAATACACATTATCAAATACAGAGTTTAAAAAAAACATGATTATTCACAAGTTTATGATACACTAGGTAAACGACCCCACGTATATGCGGGTTTATGGTAAAAACATATTTTACAACCCATAAAAATCAAACACGAAAAAACCAAAAAAATTAAATCACAAATGAAAATAAATAAAATCGAAAATCTTTATATTAAATAAATTTAACACTTACTTTTTTATCTTGATTTTTTTGTCTAATTTGTTTTCCAATTAAATTTTATACTTCTTTTTTAAAATAATTATTTTCTTTCTATTCATGTTTGAAGTACTTTAATTTTTGAAAAATTTCAAAAAATACCACTTTTCAAATGTCATTTTACAAAAATGTCACTTTTTCAAAATTTTTTTTTTTTTTATATTATTTACGTTTGAGTTAATTATGTTCTATTAGGGTTTAGTTATGAGGGTTTAGGGGGTTTAGGGGTCAAAACATTTTTTAGTGTTTAGAATTTTAAGATATAAGACTTAAAAATCTATAATTAGTGGTATTTTTGCAAATGAACATCTCTAAGTGGCATTTTTGGAAATGTGCACATAAAAAGTGGCATTTTTACAATTTTCCTTAATTTTTACCATATTTGGTACTTTATTTTTCCAAAATCTTTTTGAATTACTTTATCATAGTCTTATTTGAATTTTTTAATTTTATAACCTGTTAAAAAACATAAAACATGAAATGTAAAAAATTACTAATAGAAACGCCTCACCATTATTAATTTTTTTTGACTCTTTTTATTATATTATTTTCTTTTAAATTAATTTTTTACATATTTCCAAATAATTAGTTTCTTCTATTCTTTTTTGAACTATGTTTATTTTATTATCATATATTTATTTTTCCAAAACCTTAACGAATTGAATCTCATATTTTTAGTTACAAACTAAAATTATAAATTTCAATAAGATTTCTTTTACAAATTGATTCCCAAATTTTGCAAGAATCTAAACCATCTAGTGATGCATAAATCTTTAAATAGTATTTTTATGCGTTAAAATAAAATCAAATTGTACTTAGATATTATTCAAATAATTAGAAAATACGTTAAGACTCTTATTGATATAAAATAAAAATACGCTAACCTTTTCATTAACTAATATAAATTCATTCCTATAAGCACATTATTTTCGTAATATTATTCTTCTCTTACTTTCTAATAAGACTTAATACACTACGATGGTAAACATTTTTTATATTTAAGTATAATTAATAATATATTAAGACTGTGATTGATACAAAGTAAAAATATGTTAACTTTTTTCACAACTAATATAAAATCCATTCCTATAAGCTCATTATTTCTTTTAATTCGTCGCCCATTTTCTAATAAGACGTATTACAATACGATGATAAATATTTTGTTATTTAACTTGTCTGATGTTAAATAAGTGATAATTTTATGATAATAATTTAAATATTGTATTTATCAATTAGATTTTTTATTCTAAAGTAGAAAATCATGTAATTTTTTTCATGGGAATATTTTAATATAATATAAAATCTTCTTAGTTTAAATAGACTTAAGTTTTGCATACGACGATTCCAAATGTTAAAAGATTTATCTATTTTAGAATAATAATATCTTTATTTGTAAAATAGTAAAAAGTAAACCTATTTTAAATAGGATAATGGAAATTTTGAAATACGTGATTTAATTTAATTAAAACAAAATAATATGTGTCAAAACCTAATTTAAAGAGAATTAGGAAAATTTTGAAATATGTGATTCAATTTAATTAAAATAAAATTACACATGTCAAAATTTGATCGATCGACTGATACGTGTCAAGATCTTGTTAATTATTACGTTTGACGCATCAAACTTTATATAATGAGATATTATGATACATTTGGAAAGATTTATGTGTACATAATCAATTATCGTGTTTATAATTTTTCACAAGTTTTGGATACCGAGAAAAAAATCATAAAAGTTTTTTAGATGTAATAAGTAAAATAAAAAATCACTAAAACCAAAAAAGATATATATGTATATATTTGCATAATAATTAATTTACACTCTCATTGAGATCATATTTTACATAAGAGTTTCAAAAAAAATTATTATCTTACCATCTTATCGAATTTTGTTAATTTTTACATTGGCTCGACTCGGAATTAAAAAAAATTATTCATTTATGGTGATTATTAATTTATAGAGTTTTAATTTATGGAAGTTTTAATGTATAATTAACTTTGCAAAAAAAAAGGGTGTGAGTTTTGCAAAAATAAAAAAGCTGGTGATACATTTAGAGAAATTTGCTAAATAACTACAAAAAAAAAATTGAGAAGGTAGCCAAATTGGGTTTTTTTTCCCTTTTTACAACCAAACTATATATCAATAAAAAAACACTATTAGAATTGGTAATCCAATTCAGCGGTAAATTACTTACATACGAAAAATCAAAAACTTGAGTACGTGCAAAACTGGCTAAACAGTCCACATTTAGATTACTAGAACGGGAGACAAGAGATAACGAGAAATTCGGGAGACGGTCTTGGATGTTCTGGATTTGGTCTGACAAAACCGAGAATGCATGCCACCCAACTGGATGCATTACAATATCCATAAGGTCAGAGCAACCAGTCTCAAAAGTATGACATTCTATTCCACTCTCCATCAGGCATGATATCGCCCAAATTAGGGCCTCCATTTCTGAATGTAGTGCGATCTCTGTGTCGTAATTCTTTGCCCCTAGTAGAACAGAAATGTCACCATGGAAACTCACCCAACCTAACCATGAGGTTACATCTCTATCCTTTCAGGATCTATCCACTTGACATCGCAAATGATTCGCTGAATGAGCCACATTGGGGATCCTCCCCTAAACTGCTCTCCACCACCGATACACAGATTTGTGCTTCTGTCCATGCCAAGAATTCACTCTCCGTCTTCTAGAAAATGTCTACAGGTTCAGCTTTGATCCCTTGAAAACAGTTTTTGTTCCGTGATTTCCAAATATACCACATGAGCCATGGGGACATTTTACATTTACCATTAAAAGTATCCTCTATCTCCATCCTCCAAAAAAGGTAGTCCATATTTGCATATATCGATGACAAAGAAATAGTCCCTCGTCCCCGAGAGGATAAGAATAATGCCCATATTTGTTGAGTGACGAAACATTCAAATAAAGCATGATTAATCGTTTCTTCGTCTATACCACATCTCCCACATACCGTATTGTAATTAACGCCACGTTGTTTAATCCTGGCTAACACTGCCATGGATCGTAATAGGACTTGCCAGAGAAAGTGCTTGATCTTGGATGGGCACTTTACTTTCCACACATAAGCTTTTAGAACTGTAATACTTGGTCCTGTTGCCAAATTCATATCTATATTCCTTTCGAGTTCCTTTGACAACCAATATCCTGACTTGACTGTATATGTCACTGATTTTGTAAAATGCCAAATAAACCTATCCTCCATAAAGAAAGGACTGATCTCAAGGCCTCATATCAATTGAATGTCCCTTGGTTCCATAAATTCCTGGAGAATTGGGATGTGCCAATCTTTCTTGGCATGATTATATAAATGATTCACCTTCAAAATTTGGATGTAAAATGCTTCCTCTACCTCTTGCCAGTTTATGATAATAATCAGGAATCCATAGATCCTGCCAAACTGCTACATTATTGCCTAATCCTGATCCAAAGCAACTATCCTTGTATAAAAGATCTATGGCCGATAATAAACTCTTCCACCGTAAGATGGTAAGTATGGCTTCCTTGCCATAAGAGAATGTCTATCCCGAAAATATCTTCCCTTAAAAACTTGTGCTACCAGCGAATTTGGATACTGATACATCCGCCAAAGTTGGTTTACCCGACAGAGCCGTGTTAAAATTAGTCAGAGAGCGAAATCCTAACCCACCCTCCGCTTTAGGGCAACATAATTTATCCCATGCTTGCCAATGGAGGCCACATGTACTTCCATTGGAACTCCTCGAGAACTTGGCTATTGCACTGGTTAACTTTTCAATTAGCGACTGTGGAAGCCGAAAAATGACATAATATACGTCGGAAGAGCTAAAGCAACCGAGTTAATCAAGACCTCCTTACCCCCTTTTGATAAAAACTTAGCCGACCAACCGTTAACCTGATCATTTAATTTATCATTTACGAAGTTAAAATTTTTAGTCTTTAAACCACCAAACTCTTTGGGATCCCCAAATATGAGCTCATACAGCCTTCCTTATCAATTCTCATTATACCTTTCAATGTACATTTGACTTCACTGGACACGTTTTGACAAAATTAATTTCTTGACCTGATGCCTTAACACATCCAGAATTGCTTTGCATTCTCTCTCTTCTACTTTACAGAAAAATAGATTGTCGTCCGCAAAAAGTAGGTGAGAAATCGAGGGGCTATTGCGAGCTTATAGTAATGAATTTATATTATGTGGGAGTCGAAACTAGCACAATTAGATTTGTAAGGGTTTCGTGAGGAAACAGAGATTTCTAGGTTAAGTTACGAAAGAAACGATGAGCAAAGAGAAAGTTTGTTATTGCTGTATATGCTTTTGTGAATAAAATTGCGGATACCTTTTAAAAGGGTTTGTACATTGATTTGTATAGCTCCATAAGTCGGCTAGACCTATTTCCTAAAGATAATATTAACTTTCCTAAGTCTTCGCGGATTTCCATTTCTTTACGTCGGTTGTGTCAAATTGGACTTCGTAATTGGACCAGGCTTTAGCGCAGAGAACCTTCTGGTCTTCGTCGTTACTCTGGTAGGTCATCGTTGGCAGTGTGACATCGCTGGTGTTGTGCCTTCGCTGGCTCTGCACTTCGCTGGCACTGCTCTTCGCTGGCACTGCACTTCGCTGGCACTGTGACATTGCTACGAGTAGAGAGGACTCAGAAGGCTCCCTTCCTGGTCGGAAAAGACTTAGAAAATGAGAAAAACTTCATCTTCATGTTAGGAAATGACTTAGGGGAATTATAATATCTGTATGTTAATGCGATTCTGTGCCTATGCGCTGCGCTTGCATAACTTTGGATTTCAATGTTGAGCGGGTGAAATCCGACCCCAACATATTAGTTGATGAAAATGTTAGCATATTTTTATTTTATATCAATAAGAATCTTAACGTATTACTTACTATTTGAATAATATCTATCTACAATTTGATTTTATTTTAACGCATAAAAATACTATTTAAAGCCTTTTGCATCACTAAATGATTTAGATTTTTGCAAAATTTGGGAATCAATTTGTGAAAGAAATCTTATTGAAATTTGCAATTTTAGTTTGCAACTAAAAATATGAGATTCAATTCGTTAAAATTTTGGAAAAATAAATATATGATAATAAAATAAACCTAATTCAATAAAGAATAGAAAAAACTAATTATTTGGAAATATGTAAAAAAATTAATTTAAAAGAAAATAATATAATAAAAAGAGTCAAAACAATTTAATAATGGTGAGGCGTTTCTTTTAGTGATTTTTTACATTTCATGTTTTGTGTTTTTTCGGTTATAAAATTAAAAAAATTCAAATAAGACTATATTAAAGTAATTCAACAAGATTTTGAAAAAATAAAGTAGAAAAATAGTAAAAATTAAATTATTTCAAACATGAATAGAAAGAAAATAATTATTTTGAAAATAAGTATCAAATTTAATTGGAAATCAAATTAGACAAAAAATCAAGATAAAAAAATAATTGTTAAATTTATTTAATATTAAAATTTTCGATTTTATTTACTTCCATGAGTGATTTAATTTTCTGTTTTTTTCGTGTTTGATTTTTCATAGGTTGCAAAATATTTTTTTACTATAAACCTGTATATATGCGGATCCTTTACCTAATAAATGTATGTTTCTCAATTAATGGGTTTACAACAACATTTTCACTTTTAATTTATTTACTTTAACAGGTAATTTAATTTTGTTTTATACAATTAAATATTTTATTTTTTCATAAATTTATAAGATATCAAATTACAAAATCGCATATATGCGGACCCTTAATCTAGTATTCAATATAAATATTATGTTTGGTTAATTTAGTTCGGAATCGGATAATTCTGTTTATAAATTTATATTTCACTCAGATTATTTTGTAATACAGTTTGATTTCAAATATGGCAATTTTGATTCGGTTTCGGAAATTTCGGTTTGATTTGGAAATATAGAGCCCACCTCTTCTTCTAGCTTTCTAGACTTTGATTTGCCTCTTCTTCTTAAGATTGTCGGTGGATCCCTAGATTTGTTGTTTCATGGCCGAAACTCCGCCGGCCCTCACAGTGAAGCCAATCGTTGAAGCTCTTTCCGTCTCCGGCAAAAGAATAAGAAAGCTTCAATCGTGAGTATTTTTTCCCTTTTTTTTCTTATCCTTTCAATCGAAACTTCAAAGTTTAGGATCTCTGAATTATGGTTTGCGTTCTTACGATTTTTCATCTCTTACACGAACGGATGAATAAAGTTTGTTTGCATCCTTTTGACTATACCTCAACAGTCGAACATCAAACTCCATTGAAATTTCTCGCTGAATTTATATTACTTTTTATAAAATAACTTACTATTCTTCTTCTTCTTCTTCTTCTTGTGTTTGTCAGATGCGATTCAAAGGCTAGAGGAAATCGTGGGTCGCTTTTTACAGGATTGTGGGATCAAAAGATTCCATCGGAGCTCCTGCAGAGGATACTGTTCCCCCTCGGATTAAAAGCTAACATACAAGCTTCCGCTGTCTGCAAGAGATGGTGTGAAGCAGCTGTTTTTTTTCAGGAAGTTAAAGCCTCATCCTTGGCTTTTTTGTCCGCTAGATCCATACAGAGACTGTCCTCCTTATCCATTAGTACAAGGAGTCCAACACAAAGACGCTCCTACCGAAACCTACGTCCTTGGGGACCCTACATCCTTGTCTCTTACACGTAAGCTCACTAAACCAGCATTAAAGGACCATAGATTCTGTTGTTCGAGGGATGGTTGGTTGCTCGTGCTAATACAAGGCCCTTCCAAATCCATCTTCTTCCTTAACCCATTTTGATATATCATAGTTTTTACCCGTTTTTTACCATGATATAAGTCCTTTTCATAGAGTCTTTTTGGTATTTTTCGAGTATTTTAGAGTCTTTGTAGGTTGATGAACGATTGGAGCTTAATAGGAGCTTTTGGAGCATTTTGGGGCATCAAGGAAAGAAATGCCGAAGTGATCAAGTTGGAGTCAAGATTTGGAGTCTGCGTCGACCGACGCAGCCCCTGTGTGTCGATCGACGCAAACATGTCCGACTCGAATAAAATCGAGCTATGAGATTACGTTGACTGACGTAGACTTCTGGCGTCGATCGACGCACGTGCAGATTGAAGAATTTCCTCTTTTGCCCAAGAAGCCCAGAAGTTTACAGAAAAGCTTAATCCGAATATCTGTGATGTGATTATGAGTATGAGACTGGATGAGCTTCGGGGATCGGGAAGGATCTCAGGTGGTGATGGCCGGATAGAGTCAGTAGTGTGGATGTGATTGGTGTCTAGTATAGGGATTTTACTTGCGTTTGGGAACCTCAGTTCAGATGAGCCTAGTAACTTATGTAGCGTCTTGGTCGTGCATGTTCTTGTTTGATTGTTGCACGATCAATTGGTTCAACTTTGGGTCAACGGTTGGTCGGACATGTTCTTGTTTGATTATTGTGCGATCAATCGGACAGGCCTAGTTTGGACCAGAAAATGTTGCATTCTGGTGTGTTTCGGGTGAAGCTGGTCGAGTTTCGGACGAGAGTGTTAGCCTTAGCAGGGACGGTGTTGTGTGATTCGAGGTCGAATCCGTGTTAGTGGGAGAGAATTGTAACGCCCGTGAACCAAAATGTGTATTTTTGGTGGTGCGTCGAATGACACAGTGTGTGTGTGTCGATCGACACACGTGTTTGGACTCGTGAGGAGTCGGGTTCTGGGTGTTGCGTCGATCGACACAAGTGTTGTGCGTCCAACGACACAAGTTGAAATTGAACCATCTGGTTCGGTTTTTGATCGCTCGGTTTGGCTCGGTTTAGGGAACCCTAGGGCTCCATTATATAAGCGTGGAGATCGCGTTTTGTGGCTTTTTTGGCTGAAAATCAGAAGAGTTAGAGAGAATTGTGAGAGAAGTGACTTTCTTGAGAGAAAAACAGTTCTGTCTGATTTTAGAAGGGGAGACGAACGGCTGGGAAGATCGGATTGGATTGGAGCGAAACTTCTAGGGTAAGTTCTCTACTCTCGTATCTAGATTTGGGTGAAATCGGTTTGTCATGTGGATTAGTATTCCGAGAGTTATCATCATTTTACTAAGAGATGTTTCTGCAGTTTTAGGTCTGCAATTAGTCCATTTCGAGGGAGGATTTCCGTTGAACCATAAGGATTTAGGAGACGATCTACCTATCTATGGAAAGCTCTCTCTGTCTAGTTTTCATAACAGGTTTCCGATCCTGTTTCTGAGGTAATCTCCGTTCTCTGTGTTCTTTAGATATCAACGTGTCGTTCATGTTTTCTGAGACTGGAATTTCCTGTTTCCAGTTCCGAACAACGAACTTGCGAGCTGTTTTCCCGTAGTTCTGTAAGGACCCATAAGACGATCTAGGTATCATTGGAAGGCCCCGAGACTTAGCTTTCCAGAGCCATCGAGTTCGGTTTAATCTAAATTTTGAAACGCGTGTTGTTTTCCTAAGGTGAGTGCGTGACCATGGCTTATCTTTTTAAATGAATGGATCCCAATACATTTGTGTGATGATTTGATGATTGATTCTTGTTGATATGGATGATTTCGTGTTATTGGATGTGTTTGTTGATGGTTTCTGTGCAGGAGATCGACACACAATTTTGATTACCGTCAGTTTGACGTATTGACTGTTTCTCGTGTGATTGTTGTGTTATGCGTGTTGATTGTTCATCCTGGTATTGTATCTTTTGCTTATGCCTGTGTGTATAGCCAAGTAGATGGGATGACCGCATTACTGAGTATTTGTGATAATACTCACGCATCTCTTATAACCATGTGATACAGGTAAAGAGAAAGTGTGATCGTGGAATCAAGGTAAGGAAGAAGAGATGATCTAGTGTCTCAATTTGGTGTTTTATGCTTTTGCTAGACTTGTTAAGTTGCTGGATTGTGAACTTGGAATGGTTGAATTGCTGTTGGTTATTTGATAATTATTGACTATTGAATGGTTTTGTTATTCCGCTGGATTGGCTTGTCTTGATTGGATATTGAGGATTAGCATTTATGAAAATGTTAATTCGGGTCCAATGTTGAACTGTTTAAAAAAAAAAGGGGTTGGGTTGTTTTACACATGGTCTTTCCTCTTGCAGCAATAAGATATTCTCTACATTGCCATTTCATAAAATAATTTGATCGATTGGATTTCACTTGACTTTTTTCGCTTGTTTCTACATAAAATATTTGAGAGGTATCACCTAACTGTTTAAATTTAAACAAAACAGACAAGATTTCACATATGAAGATTTTTTTTTGTAAAACAAAATTATGATTGTTTGTCTCTTTTATTAGGTATAGCGTGTGGTTTTTTCCTTCTTTAGCTCTAATTGTTTGGGTTGGATATCGGGTATTCCGTACGAAATTGTAGATATCTTACATAAAACTTTGGAGTGCCATATGTGAATGGTCGTAGAGCTCCAGGATAGAAGTTTTGTTTTCTTGGAGGATGAGAGACGTGTCTGCCTAAATAACCCTCTCTAGTGAGATAACCACAATGATCATTTGGATATGCGTAACACCCATGCATAGGTAATAATCACAAGGAAGATTTTTGGTAGATCCTTTTGAAAATTCTCTAACGCTTAAGTTAGTCGACCACATGAGAGAAAATTATTTCGAGAAATTAGTGTAGATTATGTTTGGGACCACATATGAAGATCATGATTTCTCTCCAATATCCTAAAATGGATGAGAAGAGAAGATGGGTAGAGTTTCTTCGAATAGTGGGTTTGGAACTCCCTTCCTAAGTATTGCTTTGCGTGAGGATACTTTTGAGGGAGTACCTCGTTGTTGTCTTATTTTATGAAGTGTTATCTCCTTATTCTTGTGTCTGTTTTCTTTTCCATCTATCTTTATGTTGGAGATCCTCTTCCTCTTTAGCTCACCCCCCTTAAGCAATATGTTTCGTTTTACAAATTTCTTTCTCTCTGGCTTAAGAATCTTCTCATGAATTGTCGTTGCTTCTGCATTAAAACTCCTTTAGCATAACATCGAGTTCATGTTCCACCTCAACCTCCTCACCCTCTGTTTCCATATTTCCTACCACTTGACGCGGTGAGCCCATGTGTTCAGCTCCTGGCTCGATTGACTTTTAACCATAGTCATCAAGCTTGCAACCATAGTTTCCACCGACTGATCTAGCTCCTTCATCATTCTTTCCATTGTTTTGTCACCGCAATCTTCGCCGACAGCTGAGTTCCATGCATCTTTGACGGATCCTTTAGCTTTCTGTCTCCCTACGTACTCTCTTCCTCGAAGCAGAGCCCGAGACCTCATCTGTCAAACCCATAATTGTCTACATATATAGCACAAAAAGAAAAGAAAAACCATCAATGCAACAAATTCAAAAATATAGCAATAAATGCTCACTCATAATGATAAAGAAGACAATCAAGAAAGTGATTAGACAATAATTGGTAAAAAAAATTACCAGGTACAGTTTCTCTCAAGCTAAGTCAAAATGTTATGAGAGTTACCCAAAACTGCAAGAATTCTCCATGTAACAAAGACAACGCCAACATTATCCCATATATATATATATTAATAAAACTATAAAACAGGAAACATCAAATGTTTAATGTTAATATCAAGAACAACTCACAAAATGCTACCTGGTTCGTCGATGGCTCTTTACTTCGTGAATAAATGAGTGCTCGGAGCTCATTTAATACAGTTGGGAGCAGCCGTAGGGCTCTAGCCGTAGGGCTCCATGGTCTGCCGTTGGAATGCTATAACATTCAAATATACTCCTTTTGTTTCTCTATATAGAATGTTTTAGCAAAAAGCCCAAATATTAAGAAAAAACTTTTCTTTTAAAAATATATTAATTAAAAATAGCCCAGCTAATTATAAAAAAGACTTAGTTTGTTACTAAAATAAACAAGAAAAATTTCAAAAAATGCCACTTTACAAAAATGCCACACTTTTGAAATCTTTACAAAAATGTCACTTTTTCAAAATTATTTTTTTATTATATAATTTATGTTTGGATTAACTATGTTATATTAGGGTTTAGTTTTGAATGTTTAGGGGGGTTTTAGGTGTCAAAACATTTTTTAGAGTTTAGAATTTTAAGATATAGGCTTTATAAATCTATAATTAGTGGTACTTTTTGTAAATGAACACCCCTAAATGGCATTCTTGCAAATATGCACATAAAAAGTGGTATTTTTATAATTGCCCCAAAAAACAATTAGAAAAATATTAACCTCTCGGGTGATAAGATCTTTTTGTTGTTGACCGCAGCAAGAAAAAGATCTACGTGGCATCTTCTGTAGAAACCTATCAGTAATAACCTATCAGTGTTTATTTTACGTTTTTCTGCTGTCAACTACCATGATTCATTAAATTTTAGTGTTTGTGATCCGATAATTCATATTTTACTATTTATAATTGGTTTAATCGTTCCTGCCCATATCAAATCGCTAATGTTACAATAAATTATCTTGTTTCTTTAGCATGTACATATATTTTTTAGATAAATGATTGTAATGTATCTTACTTTTATCTTATCGTTCAACTATTGAAAAATGATATTTTAAAGGGTGTTTAGCTCAAATCCCATGGAAATTAAGAAATATTACTAGAACCATATTTTTGTTACTGACATTTTTTAAATACCCAGCGTGCCCTTTTGTTACGATGTGACAAAAAATGTAATTACAAGAATGTCATAGCCACGTAAGCAACCACGTAGGAAATCGCTGACGTGTACTAATGAACTCAGCCGTAAATGGATACGGCTGAGTTATGGTTACGTTGCGGCTGAGTTATGGTTACGTTGCGGCTGAGTTATTAAAAGCGGCAGACTTATGAGAGATCGGCTGACTTACGAACATAAATCAGCCGTTAGTGACGGCTGACTTAAAGAAATCTGGCTGACTTATGAGATAACGGCTGACTTACGAACACAAGTTACGGCTGAGTTATACAACGGCGGGCTGATTTATGAGGTAACGGCTGACTTACGAACATAAATCAGCCGTTAGTGACGGCTGATTTACAGAAATCTGGCTGACTTATGAGAGATCGGCTGACTTACGAACACAAGTTACGGCTGAGTTATGTTCTCCGGCTGGGAAGCAGTTACGGCTGTTACGTAAATCAGCCGTAATTGGCTGGGTTAACAATAACTCAGCCTTATTACGGCTGACTTATCAGCGGAAGATTAATTACTAGAATAGCATTCATTTGACGGCTGATTTATTTGACGATACGGCTGACTTAATATTTTATAGCCTAATTACGGCTGATTTATTAGCGAAAGATTAATTACTGAAATACTATTCACGTCGCGGCGGACTTACACTATACTTGATGGCTGATTTATTAATGGCTGAGTTATGTGTTAGTTTGGCGGCTGACTTACCGATATTCCATGTCATCTGGTCCGATTTTCCATGTCATCAGCTCTTACTTTCCATGTCATTATTAAAGTTACGACAGTCAAATTAGGGTTCTTCATCTACGACCTTCGCCTTCTTCATCTAGCTTTTTCATTCATCAGAGATCTTATGGATCCTGTAATTATTGTTTCCGGTAACTGGGTTAAGAAACACAGATATGTATTCAACACCGACGGTAGAGGATGTAGAGTTGTGCATATAAATGAGAAAACAACACTAGACGAACTTGCGAAGATAGTACTCGATGATTACGGATTGAAGGAATCGAGCCATCAGATTCAGCTGAGCTACATGTTCTCGAATAAAGCTTTGAAAACAATGGCGCACGATACTCCACCAGTTTACCTCTCAAATACTCGACAGTTGCAAGTTTTTTTAAGCCTCAGAAAAATTGAACACTTACGTCTTTGTGTGGAGATTACGGAGAATGAAATTAGTCGGAATGACGGAGCGAGAGAGAAGAATAAAAGGTTATTCAGTTATAGCTCCGAAGTTGAATCTAGATACGAAGATTACGGTGGGAGTTATGATGGTTTCAACTTGGAGGACGAATTAGAAGAAGATGAAGTAGATGAAGAAGACGAAGAAGATGAAGAATTCGAAGAAAATGAAGTAGTCAAAGAAAATGAAGTAAGCGAAGAAGACGAAGAATTTGATAGCCGATTTGATATGTTCGACGACTCGGATGGTGAGTCATCTGATGGTGATAACTTCAGTTTATTCGGTGAGTCTCCAACACAAGACGAAGATTCACCGACACTACCTCCTAAGAAGAGATCTCATAACCTGTCGACGATCGGATCTAAAGGGAATCCGGAGGTTCCAAGGTTAGATTTGTCTTCCCTAAACCTCTCGGTAGGGCAACGATTTGAGAGTAAAGCCGATTTGGAGAAACGACTGAAACTTCTTACGGTGAAGGATCGATTTGATTTTGATGTACACGTATCCGATTCGGATACACTCGTTGTTAAGTGTTGGGTTGGTGGATGTCTCTGGAGAGTTCGTGCTACTACACTAGGGGATCCCCCGGCATTTTATGTTCGTATATACGATTCGGATCATACATGTTCTATAACTGAGCGTTCTAGTCGATCTCGAAAAGCAACAGCGGCTATTTTAGGAGAGTTGTACAAGGACTTTCTCGGCGACGTTGGTCCGTCAGTTCGACCTACGAGTGTCGGAATATCTATCAAAAAGCAATTTGGTGTAAAGGTAATTATTAGTACGTTGCGGCTGACTCAATGGCTGAGTTATATAAACTTAATGGCTGATTTATATAAACGAGTCGGCTGAGTTATATAAACTTAAGGGCTGAGTTATATATACTCAACGGCTGAGTTATTTAAACTCAACGGCTGAGTTATATAAACTCAATGGCTGAGTTATATAAACTCAACGGCTGAGTTATATAAACTTGACGGCTGAGTTATATAAACTTTACGGCTGATTTATTTTTACGATGCGGCTGACTTATTTGTATTATTTTCCATGTGGTCAGATGGATTATTGGAAATCACATAGAACGCTAAGATTTGCAAGGGAACTCGAGATGGGAACTCCTGAGAGTGGGTTTGAAGACTTGCCTTCTTACTTATACAAGATAAGAAGGGCAAATCCGGGTACAATTGCGCGTCTACAAATCGATGAGTTTGGAAGATTCATGTATATGTTCCTTGCATTTGGTGCGAGCGTAAATGGGTTTCCTTTCATGCGTAAAGTTATCGTTGTCGACGGTACGTTTCTTAATGGTAAATACAAAGGAACGCTTCTCACAGCACTAGCTCAGGATGGTAACTTTCAGATTTTCCCAATTGCTTTCGGTGTGGTTGACACTGAAAATGATGATTCGTGGCACTGGTTTTTTACGCAACTAAAACTTGTGATTCCTGACGATGAGGGTCTTGCGATAATCTCGGATAGGCATAATTCGATAGGGAAAGCAATTGGGAATGTGTATCCGTTGGCTTCTCGGGGAATTTGCACTTATCATTTATATAAGAACATTTTGGGACAGTTCAGAGGAAAATATATTTTTCGTCTGGTGAAGCAAGCGGCGAGATGTTTTACGATGCCTGATTTTACTGCGATATACGAGGAGATTCAAGCGATTAATCCTCAACTCCATGGCTACCTTGAAAGAGCTGGTGTCAACCTGTGGGCGCGTGTTCATTTCCCGGGTGAAAGGTATAATTTGATGACTACGAACATAGCGGAATCAATGAACCATGCACTGTCAAATGCTAGAAGTCTTAACATTGTTCGATTATTAGAATCGATACGGGTTATGATGACCAGATGGTTTGTTGAACGGAGAGAGGATGCTATATCGCAGTTAACTACGCTTTCGCGTGGTGTCGAGAAGCTACTACATGTAAGTCAGCCGTAACATTTGATAAGTCTGTCGTAACATTTGATAAGTCAGCCGTAACATTTGATAAGTCAGCCGTAACATTTGATAAGTCTGTCGTAACATTTGATAAGTCAGCCGTAACATTTGATAAGTCAGCCGTAACATTTGATAAGTCTGTCGTAACATTTGATAAGTCAGCCGTAACATTTTTTTATTCTATTATTCTGTATTTATAATAGGGTCGTGTAAACAAAAATTGTAGTAAACGGCTGGTTCATTTAGATAAAGAAACTAAAAATTTATACAAAATATTTAGGGTTTCAAACATTTATTTAAAATTACATTGTCCAAACTCAAAATTATCTGGGCCAAACTCGTCAAACATCTCGATGAGAGCAAGCCAATTAGTGTTTGGATTTGTTGCTACCTGGCTACCAGTCAAATTCGGTTCCAAACCGTTCAATTCTTGAGCAACATGCTCCATGATGAAAGGTCTGAATTGGGGACATGGCAAGGAGCCTCCAACAGATGCACCACCTTTGGGTGGAGTTGCTGGTTGCAACCAGACTTGATCTCCAGCAAATCCTCCAAGAACTGTACAAGAATAACCCACAATTAGGAAAAGCATAGATGCATAACTCTTATGGTAATAATAGTTTTCCATGAAGAGATTGATCATTAAGTTGTGCGTACAACTCACCTTAGTATGTGGCCAGTGTTGGTCAGGAGAGACATGCATGGTGCATCCATCTTTACCTGATTCCCACTCAACAACAAAACGCGCCAAAACGCCTGAACCAAAGCTAAACCACAGGCTTGTTAATCCTACTGCCTCAATCTTGAAAGCCCTCCATCTATCAACTGGCTCACCACTGCCTTTCCCTCCAGCAGGTCCTTTACTAGCACTGCACTCTTCTGCTTTTTCATCCGGCTTTATGCCAAGTAGTTTCCGCATACCAAGGGAGAACATTCTAGCATATGAAACAGTGGTTTGGTCATACCAGACACCTACACCAGGGTTTAGAAGAGGGAGGTTATCCCGATCTTGCGTTTTTTGTTGTATGTCATTGATCATGCTGTTGAACTGGGATGTCATAGCATGATGTATGTTTTTATGGGACTAGGTTTTTTTACTTCAGTTTTTTCTATAAAAAATAATGATGGGAGAGAAAATGTTTACGCGAAGGGCTATATATACAGAGAGAGAGAGAGAAGAAACGTCGCAAGATGGAGCGATAGGAAAACGAAACGTCTCAAATTTCCCGACCAAATTTACATTTGACGGCTGAGTTATAGGAACTTCACGGCTGAGTTATGGATTTAGGGTTTAGGGTTTAGGTTTCATGGTTTGGGTTTTAGGGCTGAGTTATGGATTTTGGTAAACCGAAACGTCGCGACACGACTGAGTTATGGATTTAGGTTCGATTATAATTTCAATTAATTTCAATTAATAAACCAGCCAAAATAGGAAGACGAAACGTCCCGAAACGGCTGAGTTATTATACTTGACGGCTGAGTTATGTTTAGTAAGGCTGAGTTATTGTACTTGACGGCTGAGTTATGTTTAGTAAGGCTGAGTTATTGTACTTGACGGCTGAGTTATGTTCAGAAAGGCTGAGTTATTAACTTCACGGCTGAGTTATTTTTAGTAAGGCTGAGTTATTATACTTGACGGCTGAGTTATATAAAAACTTGTATAAATTGTTGTAAGCAAAAACAAAAATTGTAGTAAACGGCTGATTCATTTAGATAAACAAACTAAAAATTTATACAAAATATTTAGGGTTTCAAACATTTATTTAAAATTACATTGTCCAAACTCAAAATTATCTGGGCCAAACTCGTCAAACATCTCGACGAGAGCAAGCCAAACTCTATTTGTAATCCAATCAGGCTTCTCGCCGCCATGATGCCATATCCTCTTAAACGCCCGCATTTGAGTGCGAAAAAGCGTTCTAGCCAGCAGATTAAACTGTGTCCAAACCGTCAAATTATGCCTCGGATCCCATCTGTATTTTCGCTATAAAAAGAAACAAAAAGTATTAGTGTTTAAGAAACAAAAAGTTAAATCTAATACGAAAGTTAAATTATGCTTACAGTTAGTTTAAGAAACCATTGTCCCTTAACATCATCGGGAATGAAGCAGTAAGTCGGCCACGGCTCAACCCATCCCTCTCGAAGAATATCCGGGATCGCCTGCGAGAGATCGTGTAAAAACTTAAACCACGTAACAGTGGTTTGGTCATACCAGACACCTGCACCAGGGTTTAGAAGAGGGAGGTTATCCCGATCTTGCGTTTTTTGTTGTATGTCATTGATCATGCTGTTGAACTGGGATGTCATAGCAGGGACAATCGACATGATGTATGTTTTTATGAGACTAGGTTTTTTTACTTCAGTTTTTTCTATAAAAAATAGTGATGGGAGAGAAAATGTTTACGCGAAGGGCTATATATACAGAGAGAGAGAGAGAGAGAGAAGAAACGTAGCAAGATGGAGCGATAGGAAAACGAAACGTCGCAAATTTCCCGCCCAAATTTACATTTGATGGCTGAGTTATAGGAACTTCACGGCTGAGTTATGGATTTAGGGTTTAGGGTTTAGGTTTCATGGTTTGGGTTTTAGGGTTTAGCATTTAGAAAATATATGATTTAGAGTCTCAAATGAAACAAATTATACACATTTAATTGAAAAAATGCTATGTGGTTTATTGTATATTATTTTGGGTCTTAACTATAGGTAAAGTTTTAAGTACTTGTAAGACAATATATATATCAAGATCAAGTTAGAGTCTCAACTTGTAAATTGAAAAAATAAAGTATTTACATTCAGATGATTTATATTCAATTTATATTAATAAATTGATCTCAATTATAATTTTGTAAGTCTTAAATTTCATTTCAAATTCAAATAAAGTATTTACATTTCGATTTTAGGGTTTAGGGTATGGCTGAGTTATCTACATCAAATGGCTGAGTTATCAAAACGAAACGGCTGAGTTATTTATTAAGGCTGAGTTAGAAGGTTCATTGAACATACATACAAATAGAAGAATAGAAGGTTCATTGAACATACAAATATAAGAATAGAAGGTTCATAATGGCTAAATCAGCTAAACTGGGCCAACATATCATATCCCTTTTCATCAAAGATCTCTGCTGCCATTTTCACCCGTATACCCTGAATATTTGTGTCGCATATCCCATCGAAAGTTACACCAAGCGCTAGACACTCGACAAACTTCGCTGAATACACGCCACAGTCGCCAACTTGGGTGTTTTGTGGAATGTTTTTGCCGCTTTTCCGTCTGAAGGCAAATTGTTGAAGGCAAGCGGTTTTTTTACCAGGAATGACAGCATTGATCATTGCAGGGATCATTTGCAACAGTGGCCTAAATGCTTGTAGCATTTTCTGTTCACTTTCCGGAGTTACCTGTCCAATGATGGGATCATATGCATCGATCTTCTCCTTCAGAAGATCCACGTGAAACGCCACCCAATGATCGCCTCCAGTATGAAGCACTCCGTACAAGTGATCAACATCTTCAAGCCACTTTTTATTTGTTGGAAGGTCGCCGGGAATCTTACCGTATATGAGATTCTCATACCCTGAGTCCTTGAATTTGAACATCTTTGGATTCATCTTGAACTGCTCAAAATCCCGAACCCATAATCCTAGGAACCATGTGTCCACAAAGGCAATGCGCTTGGACCAGAATGGGCTGGGATCTTGCATGGACCTTTTGGTGAGGACTCTCATATACGAAGCAACATGCTGTACACAGAAGATTAAGTCAGCCATCGAATTATCATAACTCAGCCATTAAATAATCATAACTCAGCCACCAAATAACTAATAACTCAGCCATCAAACAACCATAACTCAGCCATCGAACAACCATAACTCAGCCATCAAACAGACATAACTCAGCCATCAAACAACAATAACTCAGCCATGAAACAACAATAACTCAGCCATCAAACAACAATAACTCAGCCATGAAACAACAATAACTCAGCCATTAGATAATCATAACTCAGCCGTAAATTATACTTACAGTATCAAACAACCATCCATACTGTAGATTTGGCCAATGCTTTCTTTCAGTCATGAGAATTCTGTAGAAACTCACTTCCTCGTTATTAAGATCGGTCAGTGCAATGGCCCTAATAATCAAACACAAGTCAGTTTAGACAAATATTGCTAATAGCTGTATAAAATTAAAAAAAAGAATGGTGTAAAAGTATATACTCGAATGGCTTCAGATGTTGCTTAAGTTTCTCCAGATTAGCCGGGTCAACAGGTGCGAGAGGATCATAGATCGCTGATGAAGGTTCAAAACCCTTCCTCATGCACGTCGTCCCATTGTCTCCAACCGAAGGAAAAACTGCTGAAGGAGGATTTGGCTTCTTTGCTAACCCAGTTGTAGCTAATTGAACCCTCGACCGATGCTCCTTAATTCTCGCTAACCGAAGTCTTTCATCTTCTTCCTCCTCAGACTCCGGTAACAGTTGGTTTTCTTTTGCGAGAACTTCATCGGTCACATCCTCAACATCAGTTGGACCTTCCATCTTCCCCTTCCCCTTCGTCTTCACAGCCGGCAATTGTATTCTAATTACGCCCTCACGACTCTTCTTCGCAGCCGCTTCTTTCTTCTTCAAATCTGCCGCTGCCTTCTCTTCCTTCTTCTTTAAATCAGCTGCTGCTTTCTCTTCTTTCTTCTTAAGAGCGATCTCCTTCCTTTTAGCAGCAGCTTCAGACTTCTTCTTAGCATCCTCAGCCTTTTTTTTCAAAAATTCCTCGTTTTCTTTTTCTGTTGGGTGCCTCCTGGTTCCGCGTCGTAATTCTTGCTTCGCAGGCGAAACAGTTACGAAATCAAGTTCACTACCAAACCCCAAATTCTTTTTCGCCACAGGCGTACCCTTAGAAATTTGTTCTTTCGCCTTCAATTTTGACCCCACAGCTTCCTTCTGTTTTGGAAAAAACTGCTGCGGAGTTCGGCTTTCGGCCTTAGCAAGCTCCTCAGGCGATGTCGTTTTAGCCCACGCAACATTGTCAGGGGTCTCAGATACCGTATTAGGTACCGTTCGACTATTATCTGACTTTTGCCCTGCTCGCGTTTTTGGACTGGGAACATAGTTTTGGGCACTTTCGGATAAACCCAAAACTTTCAGACGCTCATCCACTGCATCTCTGACTCTGTCAGCAATATTCTTCTCCATATCTTTGACTCTATCAGCAAAATTCTTCTCCATATCTTCCAACTTGGAATCGTAGACGGAAAACTGCCTCTCAAAAATAGAGTCATATCTATCAAATTTAGTGGAAATTTTCTCCAGTGTAGCGATTATGGTATTCATAACCGCCGCGTCCTCGCTAGCACCCGCTGCCTTCTCTTCCTTCTTCTTTGAATCAGCAGCTTCATCCTCCTCAGCAGCTTTCTTCTGCTTCTTTCTGGGTCGCTCAGAGTCGGAGTTAAAAGGAACTAAAGCCAACTTTGTTTTTTTCTTCTTCTCCTTCTTCTCCTTAGTCTGAACATCCTAATAATCACCTACTACATACCTACCAGAATGTAGGTCTCTTATCAGGTTACTCAGATGTGGGTCATCGTCTTCACCCGGCCACTGAGGAAACATCTCCTCTATAGACTCCTTGAAAACCATATGCCTAACACGCACCTACAACAGTAACTCATAACTCAGCCATTGAATAATCATAACTCAGCCATAAAAGAATAACTCAGCCATCAAATAAAGAATAACTCAGCCATCACACAAACAAATCATAATTCAGCCATCAAACAAATCATAACTCAGCCATCAAATAAAGAATAACTCAGCCGTAAAATGAAAAATAACTCAGCCATCAAATAAAAAATAACTCAGCCATCACACAAACAAATCATAACTCAGCCATAAAAAAATCATAACTCAGCCGTGAAATAAAGAATAACTCAGCCATCAAATAAATAATAAATCAGCTTAAAACTTACATGACCATGGTCTTCAATCTCCTTTTTCACGACTGTATCAAAACTTGCTCGTGTGCGCGTTGCTTCATATCGAAGAAGCGGAATTTCTTCCGCATGGATTATTCTGCTAAAACGCTCACGAAAGCAAGTGATAGATTCATATGCCCAAGCCAATAAAGCGTAAACCATGCCACTGATGGAGTATGTCCTTCCTACTGGATTCAAAGACTGAATACTACCAACCAGCGCTTCAAATGCAGCCCGACCCCATGGGTAAGTCATCATGGCTTCATCATCGAATACCCTTTTTGCCGTTTCAAAAGGTATCCTAGAATTATGATGCCCGGAATAAATTCCCATGGCTAGAAGAACTAACAGCCCTAACCATTTACGCTTTTCAAAACTCCAGGACCTACAACCTGTTATTGCTGCCCTCAGTTCGTCAGGCTTGGGTCCAAGGCCATGCGGCACATTCAACTCGTCCCAAAACTCTCTGTATTGGTCGGGTTCATTTCTACTTTCTGTTGGCACTGGGTCTGTGTTTAACCCAGTGATCTCACCAAACTCGAGTAAGCTGAACCTGATAGGTTGATCACCAACCACGCTCCATATCTCCTTCTTCTCTACTTTCAGCTGTCGACATAGTAGATAGTGTACAGTCCTACCAGACCACACACATTTTCCATCGACTAGCTTAGCAATTATTCCAACTGGAAACTTCTTCAGTTCTTCCCACACCTCAAGCCCTAATTGTGTTCTAATCAAACCAAAATCTCCCATATAGGAATTGTGGTTAAGCTCTCTATTTTCTAGATTAGCGGAGCGGATTGATCTTCTTGGGTATTCAGGTGTTTGAAGTTCCATCTCAGTTGCTTGATGTTCCATCTCTGATGACAAAAGACTTAAATAAATCAGCCGCAATAGAAAACTAACTCAGCCAAAACATAATATATAACTCAGCCACAACATAATTTATAACTCAGCCGCAATAGTAAACTAACTCAGCCGTGTCGTGGCGTTTCGTCTTTCTATACCATAACTCAGCCACAACATAATTTATAACTCAGCCGCAATAGTAAACTAACTCAGCCGTGTCGCGGCGTTTCGTCTTTCTATACCATAACTCAGCCACAACATAAGTTATAACTCAGCCGCAAAAAACCCTAACTCAGCCACAATTTATAACTCAGCCACAACATAATTAATAACTCAGCCGCTAAAACCCGAATTCACCCATAATATAATTGATAACTCAGCCGCAAAAAAACCCTAACTCAGCCACAACACTATTAATAACTCAGTCGCAGTAAAAAAAAACTTAGCAACAACCTACCGGATAAGAAGATTATAGGCGAATGCGGAGAAGACGATTACGAGGGAAGTCGATTTCGATTGTGTAGAAGACGATCACGAGGAAAGAAACAATGTCGATTTCGAATGAACAGTTGAGAAAGTTTGCGTTCTTTTTTTCCTTTGAGAGGATAACTTTTTGAGAGGATAACTTAAACGTTTTTACTTTTGAAACTTGACTCTTTTCTAATCACGGTTATTTCTTAATGATGTGGATTTATTTTTGATTATTTTAATTAAAAATAATCTCAATTAAGAAAAATTAATCAAGGGTGTTTATCGTAATTAACCAGGGGTGTGAAAATATTTGAGTCATTTTTGAAAGATATATGGTATTCTAGTCATATTCGCATAGTTTCATGGGATTTGAGTCATTTTTTCTATTTATTTTAAAAGTGACATTTCTTTTGTATATTTTTTTCAGTTTTTAGTACGATTGTCTTAAGTCTCAAATCATACATAGCGAGAGACGCACGTAAAAATGTGAAAAAATTCTGAAAAGATTAAAACAATAAACTACACATAAGAAGTTTTGAAGCTCCCACCTTACACCCTTCAAGACATACGTTGCATTGGTATTCGTTAAACTTAGTAGCGACACACAATAAACCTTGAAGAATGCTTTGAATTATGACATATCTACGAAGCAGAGTTACCATGAAGAAGACCATCCCTGATCTACAAATCAATGTAAAAACAACGCCTGGACTGTGTGGAATGAACATTGAGTTTGACTTCGAAGACACACTAATTTCCTTCAATGTGTCAAACTACTGAGTGACCATCAGAACTATATCCATCTTTAGAAGATGTCCATGGAGCAGACTTAGAGAGGCATTTCGATTCAGCTTCTCCCTCAGAAGAGGTCACTTTTCTGCCTCGTCATTGTTAAAGATGTTTGTCCATAGAAACAAAACATGTTAAAGATGTTAAAGATTCTCAGCTAGTATAAAGTCGAAAACATGTATATCAACAATTGAGCATACAGCCATTCATCTTATAAATTGCCCTCTTCACATCCACAATAAGCTTCTTGAATTATCTGAAGGGCTTTAAAGTTGTTTGGTTCAATTTTTCAAGCTCACTCTCAACGGTTTTACAATGTCGTTCTTCTGCTCAAAGGTTGAATCAAGATCCAGCTTGCACACTTGCTCAAAAATAAAACAGTGGTGAATTAGTAGTTATTAGGCAAACAAAAACCATCACAAACATAAGCTTAATTCAGATTGCTCGTGTGGCTGAGCTTGTAAAAACCATCTTGAACACTCTCCGCTAAGTCTCGGAATTGAATGGAAGCAACAACAATGACAAACTCTTGATCCTAAATAAACAATGTACACAAAATCAATACAAACTTAAATGTCACAAAACATCTAGATTATAGGGACACAAAAGAACAAAGCATCGTTTGTGGAAGTTTCAGAGACCTTAGAGATGACCGCCAAACTGATTTCCCAAACACCGTGGCAAACAATGACAACCTGGCTTAAGAACATTGTCATTGAATTTGTCAAAAGGTCTTTCGATCATTTTTTTTTCCTGGATTAATCAACCAAATAAAAACAGAATATCAGCAAACACTGAAATCATCCGGTAGTTTCATATTGCCATCTAGAAACTTTTGCAAGTGGGTTTGTCCAATCAAATCAATAGAAAAAGATTTGAGGAGGGCATGGGGAGGAGTATACAAAAAAAAAACACAGGTGCACATGTATAAGATGCTTCATTAATGCAAAATAGTTGATGGTGATCAAAAACATTACGATGGAAGTTTAGCTAGGAGATGAAGCAAAAGAGCATATTTAAAAACACACGTGTTTAACAAATTTAACGGATACAAACCGGAGAAACATCCTATGCAACCTGCTTCTTAAGGTTTGTCTACGCATGATGGGCAAGAAATAACACGTACAAAAAATCTCAACTTTTTCTTGAAAGAGCCACCTGACCAGAGCTTTAGAAATTGATGGTGAGTGAGTCTGCAAGCGATGTGATGACAAAGTATAGATTCAAACGTTCTAAAATTATCAAAACAGAAATCATGAACCATAGAAAAACGAATTTCATACCTAGATTAATGAATATGATATATCACTACAAGAAAACAGGGCCGTTTCCGACGGCCAAAACCGTCGGAATAAGCCCTATTCCGACGGCTTCCCGACGTTTTTGGTCCGTCGGTTCTATCTCGTCGGAAATTAAAAATCCGTCAGAAATACTGACGGATTTCCGACGGAAAAGGGATAACCGGAATCCGTCGGAACTCTGTCGGAATAATTTACTGACGGATTTCCGACGACCGTGGTAACCGACGGATTTCCGACGACACTGGTCACCGACGGATTTCCGACGAACCTGGTCACCGACGCATTTCCGACGGTAGCCATAACCGACGAATTTCCGACGGCTACGCAAAACGACGAAATTCCGACGGATTTATTATTTTTTTTTTTAAAAAAAGATTTTTAAATAAAAATTAAATATAAAAAAATATTTGAATTAAATTAAATAAAATTAAAATAAAACAAAATTTAAAATTAAATTTCAATATATTTAAAAGTGAATTACAAAATTAAAATATTACATAAAGTAAATACTACTACGAATGGTTACGGAAGAACTCGTTCATCCTTTCTTCCATTGTCCTCATGGCGCTCATCTGTTCTTCCATTGCCTGCATGCGGGTATTCTGTTCCCGAAAGCGTGCTTGATCTTCTGCGCGTTGTGCCTCCATCACGGTCACCCGCTCCAGAAACTCGGCGTTCTGTGCCCTCAACATCCCAACGTTGTGAAAACGGTCAGAATTAACGGACACGGATAAACTGTCTTCCGGGAGGCCAAACACACGACCTTTGGTCTTAGGCGTAACCTACGATAAAAAAATAAATCAATAAATGTTATAACTTTCCGGTATTCGAATTTATTTTAATTTTGTTTAAATTTGACAGTGTTACTAACCTGGTAGGTGAACTCGTTGATCATCTATAGTGGAACTTCTGTGGCCGGGGGAGTTCCTTCGATGATCGGTTGGGATTGGAGGTACTCCTCACCGAGCCGCTCCACGCTTTCCACGATTTCACGAGCAATGGAATCTTGAATTTCACCAGTCTTTCTGTTGGTGTGCGCATCTTTGACCAAATCAAGATGTGATGGACGCACACCGGTCTTCTCAATCTGTTGACATAGATAATGAAAGAAATATGAGAGGTGTTATAAATAAAATTTTGGAAAATTTAGAAAATTACCAGCTTCTCAAGACGTGACGCTTTGCTCGTTGCGCCGAGGTTATGGGTCGCCGGTCCCTTCCCCTTCCGGTCGCTGTTCCGGTTAGACGAGTTTTTTCCGGAGCTTGCTTTTGTGTCCTCCCGTTCCCAATGGGCAAGTAGTCCAGCCCATAAGGTTGGGTTATCTTGCATTCTCCGAGGCACCTTTCCTTCTTTGTACCACATGTCCTTCCACTCGTTTATCTTCAACGAGTACTTTCGGGAGGCCTTTTGTGGAACTGGCGGCGGACCTGGGCAGTCAACTGTGGGTCCCAAGTAAATTCTTGCTGAAAAAAACACGTACCAAGATTAGTATTGTTTATTTGAATGGAAATAAAAATCTACATTATTAATTGGGAAAAAAAAACATACCGCAAATTGCCGAAACCAGATCTCCTGGTCTGCCACCGGCATCGAACTAAATGTGGGATACGGTTTAGTTATCAACGAATTAGTCATTGCGTTGATCGAACTCGTAATCCCGTTTCCCGAAAATTGAAACCTAAACAATATTTAGTTAAATATTTTATTAAGTTAATATAATCAAATACATTTTTAAATAAAACTTACCAGGTCGTGTTAGGTCGCAAGTCAGGATCTAGGCGAGTCAACCTATCCCGTCCGGGTTGCGAAACAAACTCCTCAATGCTCATGGCCGTGGGAGCTGAGGGCTGTGTACCCATTGGAGGAGACGGGTGTTGGGGATCCGGAAAGCTAGTCTCGGGGATATGCGACTGACTCCCTCCCCTACTGGAAGTACCGGATCCAGTAGAGTGATGAAATCGCCCATAGTCCCTACAATTGCCAAAATGTTTACATACCGTTGAAATTTACTTACATATATAAATATAAATTCTGATATTAAATATAAATATATGTAAATTTAAATCATAAATTTTAAATATAAATTTACAGATATTTTAATCTACATTACGGATTTAGGGATTTTCAGTTTTTGAGAATTTGTGATTTCGAAATTTTGAGATTTCCGAATTATGGGATTTACGGGAATTTGGGACTTAGCGATTTTAGGATATTGATATTTTGAGAAGTAGGGATTTTGGAATTTAGGGATTAATTTATGGAATTTCGGGTTTCATAAATTAAGGTTTTAGGGAGTTAGGGATTGTGGGAAATTGAGGTTTCTCTAAATAGGTATTTAGGGATATTTGGATTATGGATTTCAGATATGAAGATTTTACCGACGGATTTTTGACGGATATTGATTTTTTTAATAATTATCGGTAAACTTAATAATTTTTTTTTATAATTTAAAAAAATCAATATCCGTCGGAAATCCGTCGGTAAAACCGACGGTTTTTTGACGGATTTTGATTTTTTTTAATAATTATCGGTAAACTTAATAAAGATTTTTAATAATTAAAAAAAATCAAAATCCGTCGGTAAAACCGACGGATTTTTGACGGATGTTGATTTTTTTTTAATAATAATCGGTAAATTTAATAAAGATTTTTTATAATTAAAAAAAATCAAAATTCGTCGAAAATCCGTCTGTAAAACCGACGAATTTTTGACGGACATTGATTTTTTTTAATAATTATCGGTAAACTTAATAAAGATTTTTTATAAATAACAACATATAAAGATTGATCTCATTTCTCAAATAAATTTTCTTAACATTAGATACTTCAACATATTAAACATACAACGGTTATGGTACAAGGTCGTAATACACTTCTAAATTTTCAAACATAAATCGTCGGGAAATCCACTCCAAACTTACTATTTGTTAGAATCAGAAACTTTATTTTCCCTTTTGTTTCTTTGGCGGAGAATGTAAATATCCGTCGCACAATTCCCTTTTGATTGCATCAACATCTACATTTAAGTTGGGGCTTTCTGGTCTTTGGGCAAATTCATAATCATAGTACTGATCCTTACATTCATTTGAAGTACTTCCACCGTAAGTATCTGACTTTTCAATCAATTCTCTTTTGATTGCATCAACATCTACATTTAAGTTGGGGCTTTCTGGTCTTTGGGCAAATTCATAATCATAGTACTGATCCTTACATTCATTTGAAGTACTTCCACCGTAAGTATCTGACTTTTCAATCAATACCGATGGTTCATCGCATTGAGATTGAGTTTGAGTTTCCCACGAGATTTTTGGAATGTGTGGGATGGTTGGCAAGCATTGGCTGCCCGGCACTATTATTGATGAAGAATCTTCAATTTCAATTGGTGAGCACGTATCAAATTCCCACGAGTAAGTGGGTATCTCTTGAGTGAATTCGTCGCATTGAGTTTCGGTTTCCCACGAGTATTTTGGAACTTCCCACCAATATTTTGGATTTTCTGGTACATTTGCCACGATTTTTGATTTATAGTCTTCATTAGGAGAGCTAGAAGACATTATTTGTGTTATTGATTGTGGCTTTTTAAAATTGTGTTATGAAGAAATAAAAAAATGTGGAAACTTATATAGAACGGATTTCCATCGGAAATCCGTCGGAAATCCGTCAAAAACCTCCGACATAACACCCCACCAATCCCATCGGCCACCGCTAACGAAATGGTAACCACTCAAATTTGCCGACATCGAATTTCCGACGGAAATAGTTCCGTCGGTATGAGCTGACCAATCAAACTTTGCCGACTTCGGAAAAATCATATTTTCATCGGAAATCCGTCGAAAACCTCTGACATAACACCCCACCTATCCCATCGTCGGGAAATTATGACAGCTTATTTCCGTCAGAAATCCGTCGGGATTTATTAAAATATATATTTAAAAAACGAAATTTAAATTGTTAGAGTACAACATTCATAAACAAACATTTATTCATAAATTATTAATCTGAATCTCCTGATGAACCGTCACTAGGGATGGAGTCTGAATCGTCGTCAAATTCTTCACGTGTTTCATATTCGTCCGAATGAACTAGATCATCGCCGATATGTGTGACCTCAATGACAAGGTCAATATTATCCATCTCCTCAACATGTGACATTTGTATACTTCTCGATACTTGTAGAGCATCATGTTCTGGAACTTCATATATTTTACCTCTCGGATTAATTGGAGTTACTGTGATCCAAGGATCTGTCCGATAGGAATCTCGAGGATATGGAATGTAGCAAACCTATTAATAAATTGTGGATATTGTTAATATACAGGAATAAGAAAACCTAACGTATGAGTATGTAGGAAAACCTATTATTGTATTGATACCTGGTCTGCCTGAGATGCAAAGATAAATGGATCGTAATGCTGTAGTTTCCGGCTTGAATTTATCGAAATAACACCAAGAGGGTCAATTCGAACCCCACGACCGTTGGATGTGTCATACCTATCGCACATAAACACAATGCACCTCAAGTCCAACATTCCTGGATAGTGGATTTCCAAGATTTCTTTTAATTTGCTATAGTACATGGTATCACCTGATTGCGCCGAAATACCATTGTCCAAAGTTGGCCTTTGACGTCCTTCCTCAGAAATCCTGAACAAATATCTCCTACTGCAAAATCTGGGATACGAAGTAGCGGTGCTGCGTAAACCATGAGCCAACTCCACTAACCATGTCGGGAGGGTTTGACCACTTGCTAAACCTTCGGAAACCTAAAAACAATATAAGTAAGAAATCAGTAACATATGAACGTGAAAACCTTAAAAAGTAAGAGTTTCGGGAATTTATATTAAACGTACATAAAATTTCAACCAGTTCGGGAATTCTTCATTTTTTAAGACAGCAAGTTCAGAATCTGTCTTATGAGCATGGTAAGTTTGTGCTAGGGACATGTAAATCCTGTAACATAATAATTGTTATTAGATGAAGACAAATAATTCCACAAATAAATGTATGCAAATGGTGTACCTTTCATACACTCCAAGTTCGTCACAATTTCTTAGGATATATGTATGCAAATGTGTGACCTCTTGTGGTGATAGTATGCGTTTCTTCCCTTTTCCACTTACGCGACCAACTTGGGCAAACAACTCAGGTACAACCACGGGATACACTACTTTTTCACCTCTATCATCATGTCGCGCCGGCCGTCTACCCTTAGTACGAACATCCGAAGGAAAGTAATACTCGGCAAAGTGTGATACTTCTTCATTTAGACTTTGTGCGACAATATATCCCTCAACCCTGCTCAAATTTTTAACCTTTTTCTTCAGGTGGAACATGTAACGCTCGAACGGATACATCCATCGGTATTGAACTGGGCCTCCTAATGCTGCTTCTCGTGGGAGGTGAATAGGAAGATGTTCCATAACATCAAAAAAAGACGGTGGAAATATCTTCTCAAGATTACAAAGGAGTACCGGGATGTTGGCCTCTAAATTACGGATCCCGTCGACTGTTAGTGTCCGTGAACATAAATCTCGAAAGAAAGCCCCAACTCCTAAAAACGAAAAGGAAACAAGTTAGTAAATATATAGTAACAATATTTTATTAGTAACAAAATGATGAGAATACGAAATATACCTCCAATTGCTTGATGGATGTCTTTTGGAAGAAGATAAGCAAATGCAAATGGAAGAAGACGCTGCATCACAACATGACAATCATGACTCTTCATTCCAATAAACTTCACTTCCGTCGAATCCACGCAATTGCGCAGATTAGATGCGTAGCCGTCAGGAAATTTAACAATTTTTTTTATCCATTAAAAAAAAACTTGTTTCTGACCCCCGTCTAACCGGTACGCAGACATCGGCAATCTACCATTAGGCAATACATGAAGAGATGCCCTTGAACAAATCAATGGCAAGTCTAATCTAGACTTCCAGTTGTCTTTTGTCTTTCCTGGTACATTTAAAATGGTGTTCATGATGTTGTCAAAGAAATTCTTTTCAACATGCATGACATCTAGATTATGCTGCAATAGATGGTCTTTCCAATACGGCAAATCCCAGAAAATACTTTTCTTGTGCCAATTGTGATATTCCCCACAACCGTCGACGGGGTGATGGCCATTACCCCCACATTCAGGAGTTCGCTCTGCACCAAAATCTCGTAACTGTTCCAATATGCTGCGACCATCTATCTCCGGAGGTGGACCATGAAACACTGGAAAATTCTTCCTGAAATGTCTTCTAGACCGACGATATGGATGATTTGCCGGCAAAAAACACCAGTGGATAAGCCGAGGTATACATTCTGTCGTTCGTATGCAAAATCTGGATATACCGATTGAAAGTGTTTCCACGCTTCTGCGTCAGAAGGATGCGTAATATCTCCACCTTGACTATGCTCTGCATGCCATCTCATAACCTTAGCTGTGCGTTCTAATTGATACAGCCTCTTCAACCTCTCTGTTAATGGTAAGTACCACATCCGTTTGAAATGAATCTTCACTCTGCCACTTGTGTCCTGGAACCGTGGTTTACGGCAAAATTTACATTTGTTTCTGTTCTCATCTTCTCTCCAGTATAGCATGCAGTTGTCGATGCACATATCTATTATCTGGTAGGGCAAACCAAGACCGGCAACAAGTTTCTGGACCTCGTAGTATGATGCTGGAGAAAGATTATCCTCTGGCAAAACATCTTTCACAAATTCTGCGAATGCATCAACACATTCTTCGGACAAATTGTAATCAATCTTCATGTTCATCATCCTACTAGCAGAAGATAACGGTGAAAGACCTTCCCTACAACCGATGTATAGTGGTTGCTTTGATGCGTCTAACATATCAAAAAACCTTCGAGATTCTAAATTAGGTTCTTCAACCCTATCACCCTCATAACCACCGGACTGCAAATTCTCTCTAAACGCATTGTTAACCATCGCAACCGTACTTACCCCAACATCTACTTCCGCTGTACGTTCTCCTACGCTATCCGGAAAATAAGGTGCATTACTACTGGTACTACCATATTCATAATTGCTTTCTCCATGTAAAAACCAAACCTTATATCCCGGCCTAAATCCATATCTATATAAGTGATTCCAAACAGTATGAACTGCAACACTAATTCTGTTACAGCAATTAGAACATGGACATTTGATATTCTGACATTTTTTTGCAGCATCTTGGTTTCTGGGTAAATTCATGAACTCGCATATACCTGCAGCGTATGCGGATGCTAATAAGTTCGAGCCCATATCCATCATTGGCTCGTCCATCCAAGACCGAAAATATGAACTCATCGCTAACAACTTTTTTTTTTGTAAAATTGTGTTATGAATGAACGAAGAAATGAAAGAACTTATATAGAACGGAATTCCGTCGGAATTCCGTCACAAAACTCCGACATAACACCCCACCAATCCCATCGGCCACCGCTAACGAAATGGTAACCACTCAAATTTGCCGATATTGAATTTCCGATGGAATTCCGATGGAATTAGTTCCCTCGGTATGAGCTGACCAATCAAACTTTGCCGACATCGGAAAATCGGATTTCCGTCGGGATTCCGTCGAAAAGTCGTCAGAATATTACGACAGTTTATCTCCGTCGGAAATCCGTCGTCTTGTACCGACGGATTTCCGACGGAATACCGACGGATTAATTTTGGTCGCAATTGTGTCGGTAAACCGTCAGAAAATTCCGACGGAATCTCGGCCGTCGGAATTTCCATCGGAATAGTGGCTGTTTTCTTGTAGTGTATGCATGATGGGGAACAGATTAAGAAATATAAAAATATCAACAACCAATAAGAGAACATTACTAATACCAATTAGAGATCTATTACTTACGCTTAGAAAGCCACTAACCAATTCAAAATCTTTCTTCTTTCTAAAAGAAAAAAGTTCCGGAACCTTTCTTGTCATGCAACTCACCAAGACCGAATATTATAATAGTGAACTTCACAAAAAAAAAAAACAAAGAATAAATTAGAAAGCAAATACCATTAGAAATTTGAAAGAACTCTTAAACATGACGTTTCGATCTAGATTCACAAATTTCAAGCACACAAAAATTATATTCACAAAACTATAATAAAATACCATCAATGATAAACAAAACTCATCTATTTATTGAAGTTATGGATAAAAAAAGCAAAAACAAACCGATAACAGAACATATATATACATATACAAAATTATACATATATAAGAGTAACAAAATTCATACCTGGATAATTAGTGCTCAAATATTTGAGTAAAGAAAAATAAAAATTACATCAGTAACTATATATATCTTTAGCAAAAAAAAAAATATATATATATAAACAACAAAACACTAAAAACAGAAATCATACATAGAAGGTGCAATATGGTGATTGTTGAAAAAAAAAAAAAAAAAAAAAAAAACCACACGAAAAAAATAAATTTTTTTACATAAAGTCTGCTAAACCCTAGAGGACTCACGTTCCTGTTAGAATATATATATAAAGTATAAAGAATATGGCTATGGTTTTTTTTTTACCTACTTATCTCTTTGGGTTATTGAGAATTTATGGACTTAAATAATCTTAATTTTCGAACTTAGCCCGAAGAATATATGATCGATGGCAAGAAGTAGTAAATATGTTGATTTTATTAAGGATACTATTGTAATCAATCACCCTCAAATCGTTAACAGGATGCCACGTAGGATTTTTTACTTCATATTTAAAAGAATAGATATCTTTCTATCTATTATCTATTCTTATAGTCAAAACATTGTTAGACCATCTTTAACGGTGAATTTATATCAATCTCATATATTAACCAAATAATAAATGCAATTAAAAATAAGAAAGAGAAACATGATACGTTTCATTGCGTGAATACATATGAAACGGTTCTTTGGTATTTCTTCCCATTTGTCTTTTTCTTATTGGTCTATTTTTCTTTTTTATTTAATATTTAATTAGTTAATAAATTCAAATTTATAATATCAATATTTTATTTGTTTAGAACCCTTTATCATCGTTGAGTTTTAATAAATATATTTTTAATCATTTTGTTTCCATATAAGTACCGTCCACACAATTTCATTAAAAACCTAACCAAAACATTACAAGTGATTAAAATCATAGAGCCCAACAACCCAAATATGTTTACAAAAATTTTAAACCCATTACAAAGATAAGGATAAACTACATGTGTATAATATATAGAGTTGAAGTTGAGGAGCACTACTTGGTTACCATTCTCCACCTTAAGTTTGCCACAAGTAGAATTCCAGTGAATTTGGCAAAATCTTAGTCATACTTCCACCACGATTCATCAAAGTTCGAATCCTGTCTCCGATAATCACTGTAAGTACGAACTATTTTTTCGGAGATTCGCCAGGCTTAAGTGGCTGAAATGCATTTCTCGCCAGAGTAATATGTTATGTTTTACAAACTTGTGAATCTATGTTTTACTTAAACTAATCTGGTTGATTGCTTCACGAACGAGTTACCCTAGAAATCTAACGATTGATTGAACATGCAAAGATAGAGATAGAGATTTGCACATAGAGATTGTTTACCCAGTTCACGCCTCGATGTGAGGTCGCTACGTCTAGGGTTGATGGCACAAGCAAGATATTCACTATCAGAATAACAAGAGAATACACCAAGATCATAATCCAAGAGAACTCAGCAAACCAGTAAGAACTCTCTTCAGATCTCTCTTCTCTCTTTCTCTCTCGCATACCTAAAACCCTAGGTCTGGTTGATCGCCTCTTTTGTTCTAGTTATTAGCTAGGGTTACATGACAGACTCCCCTGTTTCTCATATATATATATCAGAACCCGCTACACCCTGAATTAACCATATTCAATAACCACTTCAGTTATCTCCAATTAATTCATGCACCAATAGAATTAAACCAGACTCGGTTTAACTCTAACAATAGCTATGACATGTCACTAGATTCAACACAATAGAACACCGAGAAACTTTTCAGAAGATTAAGATACAACCGAGCCAAACCTCCTCATATGTGCAAATCCTGGTGTCTTCTTCAACCAAATCTCTTCCGGAATGTTGAAGTCATTTGTTGATGATGGTGTCCTGTAGATGATGTATACAGCTGTAGCCACAGCCTCAGCCCAGAACTTCTTGTTGAGATTTAACCACGTAACTATGTTCAATTTCAGCACCAATCTTGGTCCGATTCAATTCCAATTAACTCGATCTAAGTGAGAATTCAATCTAAGTGAAATTAACACACGAGAATTGTTAACCCAGAGTTCGTTGCCTACTCTCTGGACACAGAACAAAACTGTGATGCTTTCACTATGCGATATCAATTTGATACACAAAGACAATTGTGTTGTTGTTCACAATCTAATTGATTAGCTATCACCCTGTGTTTAGCTGCTAATCAATCTGTCCTTGATTCGCATGTACTATGCGAACCTCCTCACTCGCCACAACCGAGCTCAGTTCGCCGATGCAGTCCCGAAGACAGGCGAAGGATCTTACTCTGTTCGTCAACCTTCACAGTCACAATCAAATCGGAAGAGAAGAAGGCCTGAAGCTTCCGATCGTCGTTCCGAGAAGAGAAATGTAGCTCACCGAAGACCCGATGCTTGAATCACCAGGACTTTCTCTTTCTCTCTCTCTCTAGACTCTCTATAACAAACTTCTCTCTATCTCTCCTCTGTTTTCTGTTTTCTGCTTATTGTAGAAGAAGAAGTTAACTAAAATATATAAACAACTTTGACCACTGCACGCCAACCTTATTTCTCTTTCTACAAAGCCCAAACCAATTTTCGAGGCCCATAACTGTCTTTAATCTGAACGACACCGTTCCAACAAATCTCCACCTTGTCGTTCAGCCGAGACCAAAACCTAATCGCAAACATCTTTTCACTTTCTTCTTCTTTCTGGTTGCGAAACAACCTCCGATAACCTAACCACCGCATAAGACCATGTCTTCATCGTCGTGGCTTCCAATCCTTCACCCGGATTCTTCTCCTTCCGCTGCGTCAGAAACCTCATCACCCAGGAAGATCAGAGCACCATACTCCATCAACTTCCTTGAGGCTCCATGTAAGTCTCTTCGACTTCCTCTGTTCAACTCAAACAATTTCTGACCCAGACCCCCTTACTGACTCTTTCTCCTTTTCTGACTGTTCCCATCTGATGCTTTTACCAGCTGATCGAGAGATCTCAGACTACACACTCATCGGAGGAAATCTTCGGTAAGAATCTGCACCTTTCGTCTTTTCCAAAAAAAACTTACACCTGTTTACTGACGTCGATTCGTTTACCAGTCTTAAGCCATAAACAGCACTGACTCTTGACTTGTTTCTTGTTGTTGCGAGATGACTCAATCGACAGAGACATCCACAACTACGCCCTGAAGTACTCATTCCAAGGCGAGGACTTTGACGCCTACGAGGCAGTCGTCAAACGCATTACCAGGTAACGTCTTTGTCAACATATCAGCTAGGTTTTTCGTTGTGTGAACCTTCAAAATCTGAACTAGGCCAAATTCATGAATGTCTCTGATAAAATGTATCCTGTTAGCAATGTGCTTCGTTCTGTCATGGAACGTAGCATTCTTTGCTAAGCAAATAGCACTATGTGAATCATAGTGTAGCTTAAAAGACTCCACCTTAAAACCCAATTCTTCACAAAACTCTCTTAGCCATAAACCTTCTTTAGTTGCTTCTGATAATGCCATGTATTCAGCTTCTGTCGTAGACAAAGCTACTACATGTTGCAATGTAGACCTCCAACTAACTATATTTCCACCAACCTTGTACACATACCCAGTAATTGACCTTCTCTTGTCTAAATCAGTAGCATAATCTGAATCACTGTAACCTTCAATCTCAAAATTATCTGATTTAGTAAATGTCAAACATAGGTCTGATGAACCTTGAATGTACCTTAAAATCCACTTCACTGCAGCCCAATGTTCTCTTCCTGGATTTGCCATAAATCTGCTCACCAAACCAACTGCATAAGCAAGATCAGGCCTTGAGCCGATCATTGCATACATAAGACTGCCTACTGCACTTGCATAAGGAATTGATTCCATTAGGCCAGCCTCAGTAGCTAGTTCTTTCTCTGTCAAACTCCTCAGTTTAAACTGACAGTTAGTAGGAGTTTTCACAGGTCTGCATTCACTCATACTGAATGTCCTAAGAATTTGCTTAAGGTATCTCTCCTGAGATAACTTGAGAACACCCTTCTCTCTGTCCCTCATAATATTCATTCCTAGGATTCTCTTAGCTGCTCCTAGATCCTTCATATCAAACTCAGAGTTCAGACTCTTCTTTAAAGCTTCTATCTTCTTCATGTCCTTAGCTGCTACTAGCATATCATCAACATATAGAAGTAGAAAGATGGTATCCTCAATCTCTTTACCCTTAAAGTAAACACACGGATCTTTGATACACCTTCTGAACCCTAGAGCTTTGATATACTCATTGAACCTTTGATTCCACTGCCTAGGAGACTGCTTTAAACCATATAGGGACTTCTTGAGTAAACAAACCTTGTTCTCTTCACCTTTCTTTACAAACCCCTCAGGCTGATCCATGTAGATCACTTCATCTAGAGTACCATGGAGAAATGCAGTCTTGACATCCAGCTGTTCTAGCTCGAAATCTAGGTTGACCACTACTGTTAGAAGGATTCGAATTGATACATGCTTAACCACAGGTGAGAATATCTCATTATAGTCAACTCCTTCAACCTGAGTAAAACCCTTAGCAACAAGTCTAGCCTTGTATCTCTTATCCTCAACCTTAGGAATACTTTCCTTTAGTTTAAAAATCCATTTGCACCCAACAGTCTTTTGATTTGGCGGCTTGTCAACTAACACCCAAGTACCATTCTTCTTTAGAGACTGCATCTCTTCTTCCATTCCTTCATTCCATTTTATCCAGTCCTTACTCCTTCTAGCCTCAGCCACAGTCTTAGGCTCATCCAATTCAATCTTTGCTGCACAATGTAAAGCATAAGCTACAACAAATTCATCACTGTTGTATTTGGCAGGAACCTTCTTGGTTCTCTTAGGTTTATCCATAGTAATGACATGTTCTCCAATAGCTGATCCTTCCTCTTCATCATAATCTGAATCCCCTGGACTATAGTCAGGATCTGACTTACTTCCAGTTCCTAGCTGAGACTCATTCTCTGAAGTGTCTGAGTCATCAGAGACTACTCCACCTTCAGCAGCACTCTCTGAACTTCCTTGACCAACACTTCTATCACCTGAGTCTCCCTGACTATTCCCACTTGGTCCCTGAATCAGATTATTACTGAAAGTGACCCTCTTGCCTTTGTTAATCGTAGAACCCTCACTGTCTTTCTTTCCAAAGTACATAGTTTCTTCATCAAAGACAACACTTCTGCTTATAGTAGACTTTCCATCTTCTGGCAACCACACTCTGTATCCTTTTGTACCCTGAGGATAACCCATAAAGATACCTTTCACAGCCCTAGGACTCATCTTATCCATCACAATATGAACATAGGCAACACAGCCAAACCTTCTCAAATGATTATACTCCACCTTAGTTCCTGACCACACCTCTTCTGGAATCTTGAAGTTTAGAGAAGCATTTGGAGTTCAGTTTATTAGATACACAGCAGTAGAAGCTGCTTCAGCCCAAAACTTCTTTTCTAGGCCAGCTTCAGATAACATGCACCTTATCTTATCAGCAATAGTTCTGTTCATCCTTTCTGAAACTCCATTTTGCTGTGGAGTGTATGTGCACGTTCTGTGTCTTCTAATACCAGCTTCTTGACACAGATTATCCATCTGAATATTATAAAATTCCAATCCATTATCAGTTCTCAAACACTTTACCTTCTTTCCAGTTTGGTTTTCTACCATCTTTTTCCACTCAGAGAAGTTTTCAAACACCTCATCTTTTGATCTTAGGAACATGATCCAGACTTTCTTTGAGAAGTCATCAATAAAAGTGAGGAAGTACTTACAACCTGACATACTTTCTGAGTTACCAACTGAGCCCCACAGATCACTGTGGATATAGTCCAGAATACCTTCTGTTGTGTGCTTAGCAGTAGGAAAACTCAGTTTGTGTGATTTCCCCAACACACAGCTTTCACAGAAATCAAGAGTATGCACCTCTTTAGCACTTAGATACCCTTGCTTAACCAGACAATTCATGTTCTTTAGACTCATATGACCAAGTCTAGAGTGCCATCTGTTAGTCAAATTCACCTCAGCTCTAGCTACATGAACTTCACCACTGACAACTTTAGCTTGGAGATAATACAGTCCATCTATCCATTCACCTGTAAAAACTTTAGGACCAAGGCTTTTATCTGGCATTTTCTTGAACCAGGTAATGATGAAATCATCCCCCTCATATTTGAGCCCACTGTGCTCTAGCTGTCCATAGGAGAGTAGATTTCTTCCCATAGTAGGCATGTATCTTACTCCTGTTAAGATAACCACAGAGTCATCAGGATTGACAATTTTTACTTTGCCAATCCCTTCAACTTTTTCAACCGTATTGTTTCCTATCATTACAGTAGTACCATCAAACTCTTCAAAGTCAAATAGGTAATCTCTGTCTGGTGTGATATGAAATGTACACCCAGAGTCAAATACCCATTCCTTCTTTGACTTACTGGTACTAGCAGTAAGTATCATGGGAAGGTCTTTCTGTTCTGCCACATTTGCTGAGCTACTTGGCTTAGCCCTCTTTATCTCTAGACAGACTCTTTTGTAGTGACCTTCTTTGCCACAGTTCCAACACTCTCTGGCCTTAGGCTGACTTTTAGGCCTAGACTTAGATCTATTGTCTCTGCTCTTAGACCTGCCTTTTCCAAAACCTTGACTCCTCTTCTCAGTTCTACCACGACCAACAAACAATCCCTCAGCTTGATACTTTGACTTGTTCAGCAGACCTGCTTCTCTTAAATCAGTTTCTTTAGAATAAGCTGATTCAATCACCTCTGCAAGAGTCGATGTCTCTTTACTATTACCATACTTCAAAGTATGAACCAGGGAATCATACTGTTTAGGTAGACTAGACAACACCTGTATAGCCTGATCTTCATCACTGACAATGATGTTCAGACTTGCAAGATCATCAACCAACCTGAGAAACCCATCCATGTTCTCCTCTATGGATTTAGCTTCATCCATTCTGAAACTGGCAAATCTTGCTTTAGGTAGATCCTATTAGGTAAGGACTTAGTTTGATAATCCTTTTCCAGTGCTCTCCACACATCAAGAGTCGTTCTCTCCTTCATCACCTTTCTCAGAACCATATTCCCTAAGCACGAGCAAATAAGATTCTTAGCTCTAAGATCTCTGTCTTTCTTTTGTTCCTCTGTATATCCAGCTGCCTTCTTTGGAGTAGGAAGGGGAGGCTCATCTGACTTAGGATCAGTAGCAGCTATAGCCTGACCCCTTAGCACTGAGGGAACAAAAGGAGCTACACTAGATGAGCTCACTGTTTCTTCACCAGTGATTATCTTGTGTAGGCCTTGTAATTCAAGCTGCATAAGCATCTTGAACTTCCACATACCAAAGTCACCTTTACCATCAAATTTCTCCATATCAAACCTTGCTATAACCGGTTCCATAACTTGAAGAAAACTGACAAGCCAACTGAACCAACCTTCAAACACACCAACTCACAAGCAGAAACCGCAGAACTGAACCACACAGAAAACTAACACTGAACCACAGAATCAGCCACCACTGAAACCAGTACTGAACCAACACAGACAAAACCTCCCAGAAACTTTAACCTGAGACCAGTATAACCTGCAACCTGACTGCTAGACCACAATCACCACCCTTGCCGTTGCAACCTGGCTCAGCTCTGATACCACTTGTTGAGATTTAACCACGTAACTATGTTCAATTTCAGCACCAATCTTGGTCCGATTTAATTCCAATTAACTCGATCTAAGTGAGAATTCAATCTAAGTGAAATTAACACACGAGAATTGTTAACCCAGAGTTCGTTGCCTACTCTCTGGACACAGAACAAAACTGTGATGCTTTCACTATACGATATCAATTTGATACACAAAGACAATTGTGTTGTTGTTCACAATCTAATTGATTAGCTATCAACCTGTGTTTAGCTGCTAATCAATCTGTCTTTGATTCGCAGGTACTATGCGAACCTCCTCACTCGCCACAACCGAGCTCAGTTCGCCGATGCAGTCCCGAAGACAGGCGAAGGATCTTACTCTGTTCGTCAACCTTCACAGTCACAATCAAATCGGAAGAGAAGAAGACCTGAAGCTTCCGATCGTCGTTCCGAGAAGAGAAATGTAGCTCACCGAAGACCCGATGCATGAATCACCAGGACTTTCTCTTTCTCTCTCTCTCTAGACTCTCTGTAACAAACTTCTCTCTCTTTCTCCTCTGTTTTCTGTTTTCTGCTTATTGTAGAAGAAGAAGTTGACTAAAATATATAAACAACTTTGACCACTGCTTATGGGCCATGGGCCACGCCAACCTTATTTCTCTTTCTGCAAAGCCCAAACCAATTTTCGAGGCCCATAACTGTCTTTAATCTGAACGACACCGTTCCAACACTTCTCTTCAAGTCCAGACTCATTCAACAAACATCTTACCTTCTCCATGATGGTCATGTTCATTCTCTATGCCACACCATTCTGCTGAGGTGTGTAAGCACACGTCATGTGCCTCTTAATTCCATGCTTATTGTAGAAATCATCGAACTCCAAGTTGCAGAACTCCAGACCATTGCATGTCCAAAGGCACTTCACCTTCTTATTCACCTAATTCTCCACCAGAATCTTTCACTCTGCAAAATTACCAAAGGCTTCATTCTTAGTTGCCAAAAACTGAACCCACACTTTCCTTGAGCAGTCAATCTATAATAGACATGAAGTACTGCTTCTTTCCCAGCGAAAGTGTTACATTAGAAGAACCCCAGTGGTCAGTATGAACATACTTTAGAACCTCCTCGCTGCTGTGTTTCCCAACACTGAAACTTAGCCTCTTGTTCTTCCCCATTATACAACTCTCACAAAAACTCAGATCACTGATCTTCTTCTTATCCAGAATGCACTTCTCAACCAAAACCTTCAGATTCCTCATACTTGTATGACCCATTCTACTGTGCCACAGGGCCGTGTCATCCTTTGACACAACTTGGTTTGACTGAACTACCACAGCCTCACCATCCAACAAATACAGACCCCTTGTACCAGTCAAAGTCCCCTGCAGAGCCAACATTTTGTTCTTGCAGAATCTTATCTTACTATTCCCACCTTCCTGTGTGAACCCCTACACATCCAGGACACCAACATATATTAGATTACGAGCAAGATTAGGAATATATCTAACATTGGTGAGCTTTGTGACTGATCCTCTTGTAGCACTGATTCTGACTAAATCAATTCCTTGTACAGCTCTGTCATCAGCCAGTAACACCTGGTTTCCTGTGATTTCTGTGAAATCATCAAACCAGTCTCTCCTAGATGTCATGTGGTACGAACATCTAGAATCAATGATCCAGCGATCATTATGATTTCTGTCTGATATAGAAAATGCATCAATTTCCTGTAGCTTGTCTATCACCACAGCTACTTCACCATGTTCTTCATTCTCCATCCTTTTTTCCTGGAGAAACAGTCCTTTTTTAGGTGACCCTCCTTCTTGCAGTACCAGCAAGTGACTCTTGAGCCTGAACCAGATCTTGACCTAGAGCTGTTCTTGTACTTTCTGTTGTACGGCTCTCTCTCTTTTCAGGTCTTCCTCGAACTACAAAGGCTTCCCCACTTCTTTGTGAGCTTGGATTTTCTCTTATCTCCCTCTTCTTTGACCTTGCATCAGATATGACTTCTTCCAAAGGAAGAGTCTTCCTCCCATACTTTAAAGTCTCTTTCAATGAGTTGTACTGCTGTGGCAGTGAGTTCAACAGCAAGATAGCTTGCACCTCCTCTGACACAGAGACCTTCACACTCGCCAACTCAGATACAACCTTCAAGAAATCATCAGTATTCTCATCAATAGATTTCTGATCATTCATCTTAAACGTATAAAACTTATTTTGCAAGTAAATACGATTAGGAAGTGACTTAGAAAGATACAACCTTTCCAATGTTGAGCATGTAGATGCAGCAGTCGTGCACTCATCGAGTTTGCGCAGTACTCGATTCCAACATTCAAGAAAATCATATTCATCGCCTTCTCAGATCTTTCGAGCCAATCTACTTCTTCCTTCTTAACACGAAGTTTTGCTGCAGCAGTATCCTCATCCTTCTTAACTACTACAGTCTGCGGAACAACTTCGACCAGAACGTCCTTCAGCCCCAAAACAAATAGATGCGCGAGCATGCGCTTCTTCCACATTGAAAAATCGCCTTCTCCATCGAATCGCTCCACCTCGATTCGAATGTTCGTCATAGATTCACTCAACCCGGAGCTCTGATACCACTTTGTTATGTTTTACCAACTTGTGAATCTATGTTTTACTTAAGATAATCTGGTTGATTGCTTCACGAACGAGTTACCCTAGAGATCTAACGATCGATTGAACATGCAAAGATAGAGATAGAGATTTGCACACAGAGATATAGATTTGCACGCAGAGATTGTTTACCCAGTTCACGCCTCGATGTGAGGTCGCTATGTCTAGGGCTTGACAGCACAAGCAAGATATTCACTATCAGAATAACAGGAGAATACACCAAGATCAGAATCCAAGAGAACTCAGCAAACCAGTAAGAACTCTTTTCAGATCTCTCTTCTCTCTTTCTCTGTCGCAGACCTAAAACCCTAGGTCTGGTCGATCGCCTCTTATGTTCTAGTTATTAGGGTTACATGACAGACTCTCATGTTCCTCATATATCAGAATCTGGTACACCCTGAATTAACCAGATCCAATAACCATTCTAGTTATCTCCAATTAATTCTTGCACCAATAGAATTAAACCAGACCCGGTTTAATTCTAACAACAGCTGTGACATGTCACCAGATTCAACACAATAGAACACCGAGAAACATTTCAGAAGATTAAGATACAAAACTTTCATCAAAATACTTTTTTCCAACATGGAAAGGTCCGATTCTAGTGATCATGCCCCTAATAAACCAAGGTTTAACACTCAACCCAATTCTTCAAACGAAAAAGACCTTTCAAACATATCAAAGGAGTAAAGAATTACTTTCTTCTGTAAGAAGAACCGAGTCTAAACCGAAGAAAACAGACATCCTCTCCAAAAACACCCAAAATTTGATTAAATCTTTAGGTGAAAATCCTGAAGTTTCTCACGATTAAAAGAGGGAGGGAAGAAAAATCTAAAACAAGCCATATTTGAACAAGTTGAAATTACAATTCGACTGAAATCAAAAGACAAAAAAAAAAAAATATATTGAGATTTCTCTCCAAAATATCCCAAAAAGAGAAGAAAGAAAATCTCTCATATTTTTCTTTGGTTCATATAATTTTATCGTTTATTATATTAAATTAGGTGAGTATTCACGCATACTCACATGTTTTTTTTCCCATCAGTATCCTTAATCCAGTTTACAATACGAGTGTAAAATATAATCTCTTACATAATCCAAAAATGTGTCCAATCATACTCATCTCTCTACGACTTTTAGTGTGCATAAATTCCCTTTCGAAACTGATACCACCAAATCTATATGTAACTTTCATCACTTTAAACAAATATAAGGTTAAGATTTGAGTGACAACCTGTAGCCGAGCCTATCAAAGTAAATCCAACAAAGGAAAACTATTACAAAATGAGCAAGCCAATGATTGAGCGAAACATATATATGGTTCTAGCATTTTAGCTTAGATTTTTTTTTTTAATTTCCATAATATTGGAAACAAACTTAAAAGAAGGGTTTGCTTGTTCGCCACAATTATAACAAAATCCTTTTCAATGGTCTTATCAAATATTAATCATAACACCAATTATGGGTTTTTGTAACACAAAAGTCACTCTCTTTACATGGTTCCTGTTAAAAGTCTCACATCGATACTTGGAGAAATTTTCAATTAATATATAAATGTATATGGCAATTCTCCTCCCTTGAACCAGTTTTTGGGTGTGAGTTAGGCCCAAGTATCTGATTGTGAACCATCCGTAGATGTCCAGCCCCACAAATTCCATGTTTCAGATGTCCAGTCCTGAACGTGAGAGGGGGTGTTAAAACTCCCACATCGATACTTAGGGAGATTCTCAATCAATATATAAGTGTATGTGGCAATTCTCCTCCCTTGGATTAGCTTTTGGGTGTGAGTTAGGCCCATTACTAATAGTTCCTATTTTAGCAGTGTCAATGTCATTGTTAGTTGAAGCCTTTTGGTTTAACATTTGTGATAAAGATTACTTACGGCGAATCTGGTGCAAAATCTGTAATTACAAATTCGTTGGTTAAACAATTAATCAACAAGATATAGGTTTCTTCATTCACAGTCACATGCAAGAAACTGAATCATGTAATCAGATGATTCAACGAGATTAGTGTCTTATGTACAAAGGCATGGCGATCAAGAAAGAGATGCAATTCAGTAGCTATATGATATGATTCTGGGTAGAATCGATTTGTCCTTTGATCACTTTGCGAGGTTGAATGGATGCGGCTGATGATTACTGCGGAATTATGAACTTCTTGTCGTGATGATGAATGAAATGATGAACGATATTGCTAGGCGGATTGATTTGTTTTGAAACAAAACAGATTGGAACGATGGATACTTTTTAGTGTTGTGAGAGACACTTAGACTATTGGGACTTGATTCTGATTGGATTCACCGAAACAGACACAAGTTGATGATTTTAAGTGTACTTCCAAGAGATATGAAAGTATCTTAGACTACGGATCTTGATTTTTGTTTGGATTCACCGAAACAATTTACAAGAGATGATCAAACGAAATTCAGAAAGAGATTTTTTATAAGAAAATGTTTGATGGTTTTATTAGAACGAAAAACAGAGTACTTATAGAAGAGAGAAGCCTTGGAAACAAGGTAAGACTTCTCAAAAATGCATAAGTGTAATTAAGACATTAAAACACCTAGTTTGACTTAGAAATTCGAATTTGAAAGATAAGACCAAAAACTAGGCCTTTTTAGCTTGTTATCAATGGGGCTAAAATAAAGAGTGTGTGAAAAAATCTCATTAAAAACATTGTCTAGAAAACCCAATGGGAAAAACCAGACCAAGGGAAAAAGAGCACAAGTCACACACCTCCCATTGATAACCCTTAGTTAGCTTGAATCATAACCATAGTAGTTGGATTAGCTATGTTACTAAGGTTGCTTTCAGCTCACTTAGCAATGTGCTAATGACTTGTTTTAGTTTCTTGGTTTTAAACCTTGTGATGGGTCCAATAGGTAACTCCAAAACTCCTTTAACATCCTCTGGTTCAAGTTTCTCCTTAGGTTCGGGTTCAGGTTCAAGTTTCTCCTTACCTCCGGGTTCAAGTTCAAGCTGCTGGTCCATTATTACATCACTATATGGTGTACCTCATTTATCTGTTGTTTTCTTGGAACCACACTATGCTTTCTCTCCTCTCTAAATAAAAAAAATGTAAATTTAAGTTTTACTCTTTTATATAGCTTTAGTGAGAAGATTTTGACTTACGCACATGTCTTGAGATGGCGTTTTTTCACGCATAGTTAGATAGAAGGGAACAAAAAGAGATGTCTTCCTTTGTATGATTGTGAGTGTAATGTGTTTTGCTGCTTCATCCTCCATTAGATCTTGAGAGTGAAAGAGACGATGAAGCTGGTTTAGGTGCAAATATGGAATTACTGAATAGGTAAGAAAGTTTGTTCATTTGAACACATAAGAGAGGTGGAGAGACCTTATAACAATAAAATACAAAATGTTGATTAAACGAGAGTGATTAGCTCTATACTCTATAGTAAATTGAAAATTTCCGAACCTCGCATGATTTGTGGGTTGATGTCCCCACAATGAAAACGTCGTTATTGTCTGCAATTAGATATGGACTACCTCCAAAAAAATTCTTCAAAGTTTCGGAAAGTAAGATCAATGTCAGGCATATGGAAGTTCTCGTCATCACAGACTGTACAAATTTCACGGTCTTGTAGATTTTGGTGCCACAACTGAAGATACATAACTAATCGGTTTTACAAAAACTAATGTATGATATTTGAACCATACATGATTGTTCTTATTATATGGACTTTCGCATTTTCAAAAGGAATCACCAAGTTTGGAGGACTAGGACAAATGTGAGAAGTTAACAATTATATTTTTTTTCCACTAAAATGAACTTCTCTCTGCTCCTAAATATCATCAAAAGCATCGGTACATCAACAACAAAACAGAGATATATTCATCCATCAATATACAAAAAGCAAACATCAATCAATCCTTGTTCATTGCGTTTTGTGGATTGTCTTTTATGTCTATCCATTACAAAAGATTTTTACATTCGAAAATTATGTTACGGGTTGAATAAGATCTTATGAGTTTGATCTGCATTTTTTCACTACTTAATGGTAAATTTGCAAAAAAATATTTCACTTCAAAGGATTTTTATTTTTTGCAGAAAATTTTAGTTTAAACTTACCACTTACAACGTTTAAACGAAACGGTTAAAGAGTTTTTGACCAGTTGTGAAGAAAGTAGTTAAGAGAATGCGGTTAGAAATGACGAAATAGAAAAGGTGGTTGAGTTGAATAATATTTAAAATATAAATAATGATTTTAAAAATTTAGTTTGGTCTTAAATTATTTTATAATAAAATAATATATAAAGATAGTATTTTTTTTTAAAAAAAAAAAGATAGTATTTTTTAAAAAAATGAGAAAACAATATTTATTTTTGTTAAATCCAAACGCCTATTTGATAAACAAGGCGATTGTAAATTTAACTATTTTTGAACAGTTCACAAACATTTCGTTTGAGCATCTAAACCTCTTTTCCAACCATTTATTTCAATCGTTCGTTTCAATAGTTCGTTTTAAACGTTTATCCGAAGTTAAACCACAAGGCTTTTTCAAGAAGGATAGTCAATATTATTTTTTTGTCGTCGAAACATAACCAAACTAAGATCTCGATCTAAGGTTCTTAGAGAAATTCTTAAAAAATTTATATAAATAAAATATGAGAAGGGATTCTCAAAAGAGGAGTGAGAGATTCTCAAATGAGATACTTTGGACACTTTCTCTCCTCTTTTGAAAATATCTCTAATATTTAAATACTAGTGAAAATCCACGCGTTGCGCGGAATAACTATTTAAATAAAATTTTTAATTATTTTCAATTATTATATATATATATATATATTAACATTGATATACTTAAATGATATTTAAGATTTATGCTCATAATATATATTTATAAGAAAATAAAATATCATTTTCAAATGCTTAATATGAAAGTGAACCAAATGATGATATAGATACAAATATTTTTATTTGAAATTTTGCTCTAAAATTTAGTGTATTCTTCTTGGATCTCTTTGTTATTATTCATGTCCATTATTGTAAAAAAAAAAATGAATATTGAATCCACAGGTGGTCAAAAAGATAAAACTTATATAATGAAATATGCAATAATTCAGATTAATATATAGGTAAAACAAATTAGTGAAATTTAGTTACTTTCAAATTTAGTTGTTTATATTATCTAAATTTATAGAGCTTCTACAATGTTTTAAAATTGGTAGGTTTTTTATACAACTTTATTTTTATTCATGTCTTTATAGGTATTTGCATAAAATACTCTATATAAAAATCAAGAATCAAGATCGTATGTGACATAAAAAAATTGTTTAGTTTTTAATCAATAAATGAAGATCATAATATTTTTAAATAAAAAAAAATTACATTTTCTAATAATCATTTGGTATTATTTGCATAGTGAAAAAATATAGTACAAAATTATCAATGATATGTCAAAATTAATTTTGCTTGGCCTAAACTTACAAAATTATAATATTAGTTATTGCTATTTAATATCATTCATTATTAAAACGTTTGCATTTGTAATACAATACATGCTATTAAGATGTTCCCCTCAATATGTTTCCATACGTTTTTAAAAGACTTTTTCTTTTAAATGCAGAGTTAATTTGATCTTACAATATTAGTAAAGAACAAATTCAAAAGTAAACAATAATTTTAAATTAATTTATGTGAAATTATTTTAAAATATATAAAGTTCTCTCGTGCTATTAAAATATTGATCTATTAAATATGATAGAAAATTATATAATGACATTATGGTATGTACAGAAAAAAAGATTGGAATATCTTATATACTTTTTATAGTTTATTATAGAATAGTTTGATTTTAATATAGGATATATTTGATTTTTATTGTAATAAAATAATAAATCTAGATATTTAAAAATATAATATATTTGATCACAAAATGACAAAATCTAAAAATTTGAAAATATATATACTTTTAAAAAATATGATAGTTCTAACTAAAACCATTTGAAATGAGATATTAAAGAAAACTATATATTAGAATATGATTTTTACATATTTATAATTAATTTATGAAGATAATTTGATGTTAAATGTTTACTTTAAATTAATATATTGATATCACATTTTTATTTTAGAGAATCAATATAAAAATTCTAAAATCTAGAGGGATTAATATCAAAATTAAGTAAGCATAAAATTCTATATTAAAAAAAAAAAATTATTAACACTAAAAATGATATGTAGCAGTTTCTCAAAATTTCACTTGATAAAAAATTTAAAATATTATATAAGATTATTTTGAGAACCTCTCTGATCTTGATAGAAGTGGTTTAAGCTTTGGTTTTTAATCAGAGTTTTACACGTTGAATAGAAAAAATTACTCTAAAATAAAAATGTTTGGTCTTAGTTTCGGATAAGAAGAACACTACACATAAAAGTACGAGAATGCTTATCCCGTGATACTGACATCTCTTTTTGAATGGCCCACCAATACCCCTTTCTCCGCTAGATATTATGCAGAGATTCCGTATTACTGTTTATTTGTTTTTACACCATCTTTCTCATAATTACCTTAGATGGACAAACAAATTCATTTACGGACTAAATTTCTATTTTCTTTCGTGTTATGTTACACTATAAACACACTAAAATTTAAAAACAAAAAAAAAGTCTCCCCATAAAAGTTAGTCTCCAACGCAATCCATATATAGGTCTAATATATACTGCGGGATCTCATCATTTTTAACAAAAATTTACCGTGAATTATTAAAAAAAATAAAAAAATATATATATATAGAAAGAATAGTCTTATGATCTCATCCAAAAACCATTTTTCTTCCCACAGGAAAAAAAGAAAAAACCTGACAACAGACTAAAACTAATAGCCACCGCTTCAATTATATATACTCAAGAAACCTCGCCACTCTTGTTTCTTCTTCTGCATTGTTTCCTCAAATAAGTTCTTATTAGATATATCATAATTTTAATTTCTGGATTCATTCTCTTGAAAAAATGTTGACTATATTTCACGAGGCGTTTGCTCATCCTCCGGAGGAACTCCACAGTCCGGCATCGGAGAAATGCTCTAAACAGCCGAAACTTCCAGAAGAAACCCTAAAAGATTTCTTATCTCGTTACCCTCTCAACACTTTCTCCATGTCTTTCGGACAAGCAGCTGTTCTCGCTTATGTTCGTCCCTCTGCCTCTCTCCCCATCCACCAAAGGTAATCTTGCTTCTCTTCTATTCTAAGATTCTCCTCCATTAATCAGTCTTCACTTTATTTCTTCTGTTAGGTTGTTCTGTGGATTTGATGACATCTACTGTCTGTTCTTGGGGAGCTTGAACAATCTGTGTCAGCTAAACAGACAGTATGGTCTCACCAAGACAACAAACGAGCCCATGTTTGTGATTGAAGCTTATAGGACTCTTAGAGACAGAGGTCCTTATCCAGCTGATCAGGTCGTCAAGGATTTAGAAGGAAGCTTTGCCTTTGTTGTTTATGACAGCAAAGCCGGTTCTGTCTTCACGGCTCTGGTAATGCTCACAGATCACTCTAATCACTTTTTGATGTTTAAGATGTTGAGACTCTTTTGAGCATTGACGATTTTCTTGCAGGGATCTGATGGTGGAGTCAAACTCTTTTGGGGAATAGCTGCTGATGGATCCGTTGTTATATCAGATGATTTGGATGTTATCAAAGAGGGTTGTGCTAAATCTTTTGCTCCATTTCCTACAGGTAATACTGAGTTCTTACATCGTACGGAACACAGATCTTTATATGCTGCTAAAGGCATAAAGGCATATAGGACTTGATCATGTTGATGCATGTTGCAATGAAAAGTCAAATGAACTTAGAGCGTAAAACAGGGGAGAAATTCGTTGAAGCAAATATCTTATTTTTTTTTTGGGTTGGTACTGTTTGTTTGATGCAATTAGTAGAGCAATGCATACTCTAATTTTACCAAACATGGGATATAAACCTAGTTATTTGATTCACAAAGATGTTTGGTTTAGCTAAACCGAAGGAAACAGGTATGTATGATGCAAAACAGAACGAATTGTTTGATGAATGTTTGAGAGTGCTGCATGTGCAGGGTGTATGTTCCACAGTGAAGGAGGGTTAATGAGCTTTGAGCATCCGATGAACAAGATCAAGGCGATGCCGAGAGTGGACAGTGAAGGAGTTCTTTGCGGTGCCAATTTCAAGGTGGATGTGTATACGCGTGTTAACAGTATCCCTCGTCGAGGAAGTGAAGCCAATTGGTCCCTCTGAATACTTCTTACATACTCGGGACTTTCGAAAGAGAGTTTTCGCACTTTTTCGTTCTTGTTCTTCTCCACTTTAGTTCTGGACTGTTTCTTATAAGCCATGAATAAAACTGTATATAGCTTTCGAGGTTCTGTTTCCACCTTAAAATTTCAACGCTCGTGACCTGGTTGATAAATCGTCGGCCCCAAGTGAATCACGAGCGATCAGAGTATGATTGATGCTACTCTGATCGATGCTCTTTAAACTACTGGTGTTGTAGAGAACAACTGTTTTGAATTTAGACGAAAGAGAGAAGTTGATAATTTTCATTTTTCATGCTTTACGAAACACACTATTTTTTTAGACAACGGTTTATAAAACGACATCAAATGGATTAGATGAATTTAGAAGAAAACTAGATTAGCATTTACAAAGTAGCAAGAAATAAATTGAATCCAGTTCGCTCAAGTGGTTAAGTGGGAAGAATTTAGTTGTCGACTTTATGGAACCAAGTGAGAAGCTTATGTTCTCTAGTTCAACTTATATCAACTGGATTAGTACCGGCTATCTTTTCAATGATTTTGGGTCGTAGGTTTACATAAAACACTAGCAGGTTAATGCAACGAGGGTTTGAAGGCAGATGTTATTTAAATTAATTAATGAAAATATTTCAGTTAAAAATTACAAGCTAGTGGAAATCTTTACAAATTCTTATTAATTTTATGACATAAGTCCATTAATACATGTTTTACAACTCTAAACTCATATATATAAATATAAAATTTATCCATGTTTTATAATTTATACGAATAATAAAAATCAATTTTACACTTAAAATATATTAAAATAAATAAGATTTTCATATATTTTGATCAATTTTGTACATAAAAATATTAAAACTAATGACAACAAAATATGTTTGATCAAAATTTAACTTTATTATATACATTTTTTTGGTTGTCGTCCATGTGATTATATTAAAACTCAAACGGTCACAAACAAGTGGAAATATACAAGCCTAGCTAATCCAAAACATTAAGTCCAAACATCATTAAACTAATGAGATAAAGATGAAGAAACATGGGACACGTGTACAACACGTGTGAAGCAGAGCATTGCCGGAAGGAAAAGTTCGGCCAACTATTTCCGTAATTACAGAACGCGCCGGCCGATAAATCAAGAAAAATCAACTCCGATTCTTCAAGATCCGATCCCTTCTCTTCTATTTCCACTTGATTCTTCATGGTAGAACTCCAATTGCATCATGTAACTTTATTATATTTATGCACAATACATATTATTTTTGTACTTTTATAAATATTAGAAATCATATGTTTTGTCATATACGTTTAAATATTAAAATCGATTAGAAAGCAAATTTAATCATTTAATCTACGTTTGGCATGGGTCAAAATCTAGTTTGGTAATAATTTACTGAGGCGTGGCTACATTGATATAGAGTATTACTATGTAAAAGTAACTGGCAAATACTGAGAATTTAAGAAGTGCTACTATTATATCATTGTAACTTTTGGGTTCAATATCGTAAAATTAACCTTACTTTTTCAGCTAAAAATAAAATCATGTATTAACATAACTATTTTTCATTCTATTTTGGGATAGGTGGAGTTGCGCCGGCAATTCTTGAACATTGTTCTTTCAACATAGGAGGGAAAAACGGATTAAATGGAATTGGAATTTTTGGCATGCAGTTGGCTTCACCTTCTAAAAATGCTTTGCGACAAGTAGGACCTATATTGCCGAATTGTCCGGTGAATATAGATTGAGAAATCTCTGCAATACATCATTGACCAACATTTTGTTATGTTAGGTAATCCTGACAATCCTGGACTTGGATGGAATGGAAATGGAAATGGAAAAGGAATCGGAAATTGTGGCAACTGAGCATTTGCGGAGAACACAACACATATGACCGGTAGAAAAAAGATTAAGGCCTTGATAGCCATGATGATGTATTGAGATAAAAAGAGTTGTATTGTAGCCAAATATATGTTTACTGTTCGATTTTGTTTTTGATTGATGAACAACAATAAGATCATTGCTTATTTATATGGAAAAGAAATGAAATTATGGTATTAATTATCTTGATAAACGTCTTTGAATTCTCTTATAATGCATTTAATTAGATGTTTTCTAGATTTAAATAGAGTAGAAACTCCCAGTTATGAAACATGCGACATTAACTAAGAGATATATTGACTTAAAAACAAAAAAAAAAACGTATATTACACATAACTGGCTCACTTAATCAAGAACCGGTATAGCCCAAAATCTAGACTAATAAACCGTCCTCGTGGTTATTTGACTTGAACCGGTATGTTCGTGGCAGTTAAGAAGTCTAAGGTTGTGGACGAAGACAAGTTAGAAGAGTTTGTAAACGAGGTTGTTATTCTGTTTAAAATCAACCACCGTAACATCGTCAAAATACTAGGCTATTGTTAGAAACCAAGGTTTCGTTAACTCTGCTAACGAAAACTTAACAGCGAGCCTTAAACGGTCGAATCAATAAAAGTTAAGCATTTTATTTAAAACTCAACGAAAACTTTGAGGTTTAAATGACATTTTAGAAGTTGGAGTTTTTTTTTTCCACAATTTTGAAAGTTGGAGCTTTTTCGACATTTTTCCCAAATAAAACGGTGTCGTTTTATTAAAAACAAAAAGTCGTCGTTTTGTTAAAACGGAATTCGTTGACAGAAAGTTAACTCCGCTAACGAAACTTAACGACGAGTCTTAAAAACAAAAGTTAAGCATTTTATTTAAAAGTCAACAAAAACTTTGAGTTTTAAATAACCTTTCTGAAATTGGAATTTTTTTTGCCACAATTTGAAAGTTCGAGTTTTTTTTTGACATTTTTCCCAATTACAATGTGGTTTTGCTTGGAATTTTATTAGAGTGAGACTTTTTTTATTTTTTTTGCCTTATGAGTATCTGAGGATTAGCTGTTAGTATAGATATTACTAGAATCATAAAGCCATTCAGATTCTAATTATGTTGATATGTCTAGTACATTTTGGGAGTAAATATATGTTGATATCCCTAGTTCAGGGCTGAGTTATCAAAGGGAGGACGCTCTGTTTCTGAGGCTGTGGTCTATATAGTTTTGAAAACATGGTCCGGGTCTATGCGTTCACGTGAGTGTAGTATCACGTTCCTCTTTCGCCAAAGTATATTGATAGAAGAATGATAGTAGCTAGTGACATCAATAGAAGGAGAGGAAGTTTTGCGCCAACGTTCTTAGCTTAATCAGTCTTTTGAAGACGTCTGAGCAGGAAGTTGAGAATACAGTTCACCAAAAGGAGTGAAGCGGGACTTGGAGTTCTAATCTTGCATATGAAACAAACAATTTGTAGTGTAAGGTATTGAAACTGAGAATAACTGATCTTGTTAATCGAAACACAGCAAATAAAAGTTTCAAATTCACCAACTTTTATTTCTTTATTGTGGACTACTCGCCCAAGCCGATCTACACTCAAAAGGCACTAACGAAAAACTCAACAATACAATCAGACATCTAAAAATCTCGAAACAAAACTCTAGGTTTCATCAATTGGCACGGACAATTCTCATCAGAAGAAGGGATCTCAAGTTTTTTATCAGGCCAAGCCCACAAGTTTCTCACTGATCTCCCACACTTTACGAGCCTTCTCAACATCGCTCGCTTCTTCTGATAACTGGTTCTCAAAAGAAGCTGATGCGTTGTTCCAGCTCCAGTAAACCCCTGACTTCGTCAAGCTCGGATCACTCACCACCTGATCAAACAAAAATTTATCGATTTGAGTACACCGCAAGAAAAGGCTTTCCTTGACAAGCAAGCTAAAAAATAAAACTTGTCCATTCTTTATTACCTGAGCAAGCCTTTTGCCAGACTCTGTCTCGGAGACGTATCCTTTAGTGATATACTTCTGAAAGGGAGGGAACAGGAAACGGAAAAGCGGAATGTGTTCTCGAAATAAACCCGTGGAGGCAATGCAACCGGGATAAAGCGAGGCGAATGTGACTCCGGTTTCTTCATGGAAACGTCTGTGAAACTCTTGCATAGTCAACATATTGCAGACTTTACTGTCTTTGTACGCCTTTGCACCGTCAAAATCTCCTCCATCAATCATAGCCGAGCTGTTTAAACCGTTCAATCCGCCTGCTAAACCCCTCAAATCACCGAGATTCGCCTTCGGTGGTACATTACCAGCCAATGTATTCGTGTTCCCTAAACCAAAACAAAGATGCAACGATCAAAAGTCATTCCCTAGCTTGCAATGTAGGCTAAATAGAATGGAAAAAATACCAGTAATGGATCCGACGATAATGAGACGCTTTGACGGGTAATCAGATTTCTTCAAATCATCAAGCAACAACCTTGAGAGAAGAAAATGTCCCAAATGATTCGTCGCAACGCTAAGCTCAAACCCTTCTGCACTGTAAGTAGGCTCTTTAGCTGTCGGAAAGTAGACCGCCGCATTGCAGACCAAAACATCGAGAGGCATCTCCAATCTCCTGAAGTTATCAACGAACTGTCTCACGCTGTCCAACGAGGCCAAGTCTAAATGCATCACCGTGTAACTGTCTTTAGGCATTCCTGCGGATTTAGCGGCTCTCTCTGCTTTAAGGAAGTCTCTGCACGCCATTATCACGTGCCATTTCCCTGTCTCTGCTAGAGCTTTAGCCGTGGCTAGACCTAACCCAGACGAGGCTCCCGTGACCACAACGTTTCCTTTCCTCAACGTTTTCTTGCCGTCCACGGAAGATTTTGTGACCGAAGGGCTTGAAGTCGCTGCGGTTTGGGCTCGAATTGCTACATTCCTCAAGCTGTGTTCTCTCTGCATATTATCATTCATATCTCTTAATCAAATTCCCAGCAGTAGGGTTAGTCAATACTTTAATGTAAGGAATGGGGACTTGTTATGTACCTTGAATCTTAGTGAGGAAGAGCCATGTTCGGATTTGATTTGGTCGGTAATGGAGGCACCAAAGAGACTCGAGTCCTTGAAAGATGATGAAGAAGCATTCAAATTTACATCTTTTCGGACAGAGAAACCAGAGGAGACCAAAGAAGTAGCTTGAAGGGCCATTGTAGAGAGAGACAGAGAGCAAAAGCGATTGAAAGAAGAAGACTATCAAAGTGGATATTTTGCGAGAGGGAGAGTGTGCGTATATATGTACTTGCGAAGCTGATGAGGTGATATCCAGACAGGGAAGAGTGGTCCACCACAGAGAGCACCGAAGATGTGTGGATAACATTATCTTAAAAGAAAGTATCTGCCACGTCATCGTATATCCAATGAGAATTCGAGGGTTAGATTTCCCTGGTAGAAGATATTTTATTTTATAGTTTTTTTGGATAACAAATGTAACAGTTGCAGTAAGGATAGGCGGTGATTGGTGTTCATGGGATTCCATCCTTTAGCATGGGAGCATGATATTATCTTACCAAAAAGATGCTACTGGTTCGTGTTCGGATAAAATTTCACATTTTATATATATATATATATCACACCTCACAAACTACTATCTATAAATGCAATTAGTCAAATTACACCCACCTTTTAAAACAAACATTTCAGTTTAATATTCATACAAATCTATCTACAAAACTCATAGTTGTATCCTCAATTTCAAATAATTTTGCAGTCATACGTAAAGAAAAAAAGAAACTCCAAAATATGATACGAGTATATCACATATATAGTACAGAAAAAAACATTAGAAAGCTTATTTTGTTGGTTATAATCCTCTAGTAAGGAGAGGGGGAGGCCTCAGCAGCAGAAGAGTAGAAGAAATAATAGAATTGAGAGACAATGGCGTTGAAGAAGACAAAGGAAGCACCCGCGGCGAAGACACCCTTACGAAGTGTCTGACAATCAGGAGGATTGTCCATGAACATTGTCCTGTACTTTGTGTGGTATGCATTCTCTACCGATCCAGCTAATAGACATATCTCCGCTATCAAGAAGAACACCCTGTTTTCGCCAAGAAAACAACAATCAAAATGTTAAACGCGATTTCGGTTTTTGCTTACTGACGAATGAAAGATTTATGCGTTTTATCAATTCGATCAGTGGTAGATTGAAGTACAACTGGATTAGGTAATTAAAAAAAAAGATAATAAGCACGTTTGGCTTTGTAACGGATTAAGATGCTTGGTACTTTAGTTTCAGAGACACATGTTAGATTTGAATTATAGAAACCCTTGTGGTTTGAAAAGAAAATGAAAATTTGTAAGCGAATCATGAGATTTATTGCGACTTTAATATCATTGATAGATTCATAATATGTTAAAACTATTCCCTTGTGTTTTTTTAACACCTTTGTGTTCCTCAGCTATCATCAATCTATCATTCCACATATTGGAGGAAAGCCGAAGCCTAGATCAAACTTGAATTGTACATGTTTGATTGTGGATTTGAAATCATCTTTGTAATAACCATTTGCTACTACTTTTCTTCTGAAGTAAAAAACAATATAGTTTCTGTTTTGGTTAAGGTCAGTTCGTTTCGAATCAAAATCGCCTACTTGCACAACCGGCTATATCCAAGTTAGCTTATTTTGAATCGAATAAAAATCGCCTACTAGCACCACCGGCTATATCCAAGTTAGCTTAAGCTTAAGCTAGGGGATATATAGGTGAACGTGATGGACTTATTGAGTTAAAATAACAAAAAAGGTATAAATTACCAGCTGGAAATGAAGAGGACTAGGGCAAGTGCGCGTGAACCGCCAGGCTTGAGAGGCTTGCCACAACAGAAACAGCGGCTAACGAGCATGATAAGGAGTTGACTAGCCACTGAGAACAAAAAGGCTCCAACTCCATACCCTGTGGCTCTGTCCGAATCATACACACAGTAGTTGTATTGCACCTCAGTGTCCTGCACAACCCTTGCCTGCCCCACCAATAAATAGATAAATAAAAAAACTTCACAATGATAAGAGAGATCACATAATCAATCATCTTCCACAAGTTAAATTTGGAGATTTGTTCAAGTAAGGCTCACAGTGCTTCGTCTCTGTTCAGCAGCAACGGCTAGACCAAAGGCAATGAGGTTGAATACAAAGACTATGCCTGAGACAACCTTCGACGCCATGGATTCACTTTACTTTCTCTCGCTCTCTTTCACTTTGATATAAAGACAACTTTGTTTGCTCAGATTTTATTGTCACTGCCTAATGGAAAAAGACACGTTACCATTTCTTGAAATGGGTATTTCACCTTTTGTTTATTATTTTAAAATAAAAGCACCACTTTTTTTTGTTTTCTCTGGAAAAGTTTATCTAAGAAATTGATGGAATATTAGAATATGGTAGTCGAGGATGCTTAGGGCGCAAGATAAAACAGAGCTTCATTGTAGGAGAATTCTCAGCTATTTTTGTCTTTCTGACAAAATAAATTAGCTTATCCTCTCTGGTTTTTAATTCCTTTTCATTTTCTATGAAATTAACGTGACGGAATCAAAAATTCAAAAGTCTTATTTTTGATCGTTGCTTTTAAAATGGAAAACAGCTTGAAAAATGCCAAGAACGTGAAAAGATATTACGCGGGAATTAGATTCGCACTTGATGGCAACGTATTACCAAAATAAAGACTTAAAAAGAAAAAAAGTAGTAACAAAGAAATGCTTATTCCACGGTTTATAAAAGCATAAAAAAACAAATATTGGAGTAATACCGGTTTTAGTAAACCGATTGTAAATTAAGGATATTGGTTATGATAAACCAAGGTCTCATATATGATATATGTGAGATTTTAATGTAACAGAATGATGAAGATTGAATAATAACGTTTTCAACTTTACTCTCGCTTGTTCATAACTAACAGAGCTCAAGAACAACGAAATTCCGCTTCTTCATCACTTTCAATCTTCAAATTTTTTCGTGTTTTTGACCTAGATTGATCGGTTCTTCTCTTCCGATCAATCAATTTCTGCGTTTGATCAGTTATTCCGCCTAAATCTGGGTCCGATGGTTACTCTCCACCGATCTGCTCGTCGTCTGGGACGCGGTGCTGCTTCAGCTACTAGAACTGCGAATCCAGGAAGAACGACAGTGAATCAGGCGATTCCGATGAACGAATATTCAATTCCAATGACGAATCCAACTAATCTAGCGCCGTCGATGACCAATTCCGCCTTCGTTCCAGCTACTTTTCCAGCTTTCGACTTCGATGGGATTCAATATTCTCCATACTTCTTGACGAGTGGAGATAATCCAGGAACATTGATAATCTCTGAGGTACTTGACGGATCGAACTATAATACCTGGAACATAGCAATTACGATTGCGTTAGATGCTAAAAATAATCTAGGCTTTGTGGATGGATCTCTTCCACGGCCTCTTGAAACGTATCCACACTATCGTATCTGGTCTAGGTGTAACAGTATGGTGAAATCTTGGATTCTAAACTCGGTTACTAAGCAGATACATGGAAGTATTCTTCGCTTTAATGATGCTTCAGAGATTTGGAAAGATCTAATGATGCGATTTCGTATCACAAACCTACCAAGATCTTATCAGCTTACGCAGCAAATCTGGTCTCTCCAACAAGGATCCACGGATCTGTCTACATACTACACGAAGCTCAAAACATTGTGGGACGATCTTGATGGAGCAGATTCTGTTAAAACTTGTCAACATTGCGAGTGCTGCAAAGCCACTGCTACAAAAGCAGAACACACTAAGGTGATCAAGTTCTTGGCTGGTTTAAACGAATCTTATACCAATGCAAGGAGTCAAATCATTATGAAGAAGAATGTTCCTGATCTTCCTGAAGTATACAATCTACTGGATCAAGACTACAGTCAACGAAACATCAATCCTAATGCTTTCAATGTAGCTCTCTCTGATGGCACCTCTTCCTCTATCAATGTGGCTCAAGCTCACTATCCACAACGTCAAAACAGACCCATATGCTCTCATTGTGGATATTCAGGACACACAGTGGACAAGTGTTATAAAGTCCATGGATATCCACCTGGATTCAAGTAAGACGAAGGCCTACTCTGACAAGTTCTCACATTCTGATAGACAACCTCAACCTGTCAAGCCTGTTGTAGCTAATCTCTCTCTTACTGATTCTCAGCCTCATGATCAGAATGTGACAGAAGTACTCACTTCTCTTACCAAAGACCAAATTCAGGGAGTTATTTCATACTTCAACTCTCAGCTCAATATGTCTTCGGATCAAGCTTGCATTTCATCTACTTCTGGTGGCACTATCTCTACTCTTCCTGGTATGTCTTTCTCATCCTCCACACTACGTTTTGTGGGAATATTAAGAGCAACCAGAAATGTCTTGTCATCAGATTCCTGGATAATAGATAGTGGAGCCACACATCATGTTTGTCATGATAGGAATTTGTTCATCAGTCTATCTGAATCTTTGAATAACTCTGTGAGTTTGCCTACTGGTATGGGAGTCAACATTACTGGAATTGGTCAGATTAAACTCAATAATTCTCTGGTCTTAAAAATGTCTTGTACATTCCAGATTTCAGACTGAATCTTATGAGCATCAGTCAATTGACCAAGGATTTGGGTTATAGAGTTGTTTTTGATAGTGCATCTTGCATGATTCAGGATCCTACCAAGGGGTTGATGATTGGTCAGGGTGAAAAAATCTCCAACCTCTACGTATTGGATGTGCTTTCCATTGGCAAGTTTATTTCACAGTCTTCTTTTGTTGCAAGTGTTGTGATGGATACAACTTTATGGCATAATAGACTAGGGCACCCTTATGTACACAGATTGGATACTCTTAATGATGTACTTGGGATCACACAAAGAAATAAAAATTTTTTTTTCTGTGATATTTGCCCACTTGCCAAACAAAAGCACTCGTCTTATAATTCCCAAAACAAGATGTGTAGTGAAGCTTTTGAGCTTTTCCATATTGATACATGGGGACCGTTTTCAGTTACCTATGTGGAAGGATATAGATACTTCTTGACTATTGTTGATGACTACACAAGGGCTACATGGATTTATCTTTTGAGAACAAAAGCTGAAGCTATTAAGGTGTTTCCTGAATTCCTTAAAATGGTTGAGACACAATACAAGGCAGTAGTTCGAGGTGTGCGTTCTGACAATGCTCCAGAGCTAAAGGTATCAAGTCCTTTCACTCTTGTCCAGAGACTCCTGAGCAAAACTCAGTTGTTGAGAGGAAGCATCAACACATCTTGAATGTGGCTAGGGCTCTCATGTTCCAAGCTAAAATCCCTCTGGAATATTGGTCTGATTGTGTCCTCACAGTAGTGTTTCTCATCAACCGAATCCCTACACCTCTCTTAAAGGATAAGTTACCTTATCAGCTGCTAAATGCTAAGAAACCAGAGTACAAAGGGATTCGTGTCTTTGGATGCTTATGTTATGTTTCCACTTCATCTCAAAATCGGCATAAATTTCAACCAAGAGCAAAGGCATGTGTGTTTCTTGGATATCCTGCAGGGTACAAAGGATATAAGGTTATGGATCTTGAGACAAATGTAGTGTCTATCTCCAGAAATGTGGTTTTTCATGAAGACATCTTCCCATTCAAAACGGATTCTCCAGATTCTTTACAGGATATCTTTGAGACTTTCACTGACATGATGGAACCTGACGTTTCTTCTAGTTTGCCTGCAGTTGTGAGTACTGATCTGTCACCAGAGGTTACTCCTGCAGCTACTGAATGAGTCTTCTAATGCTCCGGTTGTTGTGAGTCTTGATTTGTCATCAGAGGTTGCTCCTACAGTTGTAGCTCATCAAGATGGTTTGATTCCTGATTCATCAATTGGTAAAAGGTCCTCCAAACCTCCGGCTTATCTTCAGGATTATTTTTGTACCCATGACTGATACGGACATTCCCTATCATTTGGCTGCTTATATGTCCTATGAAAAGCTTTCAGAGGAATACAATGTTTACATCAATGCTGTTACTCTACATCCAGAACCGACTTCATTTCATCAAGCCAAGAAATTTGACAAATGGATCAAAGCCATGAATGAAGAGTTAACTGCATTGGAGAATAGTCACACATGGTACATATGTTCTCTTCCTCCTGAGAAACATGCCATAGGTTGCAAGTGGGTTTACAAGGTTAAGCTACTGGCCAATGGTTCTTTGGAGAGATATAAGGCAAGGTTAGTTGCCAAAGGTTATACACAGCAGGAGGGGATAGACTTTGTTGATACTTTTGGTCTTGTGGCTAAGATGACTACAGTCAAGACTCTCTTAGCTGTGGATGCTGCCAAAGAATGGAGTTTGACTCAACTAGACATTTCCAATGCGTTCCTTAATGGTGAATTGGACGAGAAAATGTATATGTCTCTTCCTCCTGGTTATACTCATACACCAGGTACTACTTTACCACCTAATCCTGTATGTAAGCTGAACAAGTCCCTCTATGGATTGAAACAAGTTTCTAGGCAGTGGTTTCTGATGTTTAGTTCCACTTTGACGTCTCTTGGTTTTCAACAGTCTCACTCAGATCATACTCTTTTCATTCGAAATGTTGTTGGGGTTTATGTTGCTGTGGTAGTCTATGTTGATGACATAATTATAGCCAGCAACTCCACTGAGACTGTCAGTCAATTGAAATTGGATTTGGAAACAGCTTTCAAGCTTCGGGACTTAGGTGAGTTGAAGTATTTTCTTGGTCTGGAAATCGCTCGATCTAGCAGGGGTATTGTTGTTTGTCAACGCAAGTACACACTTGAATTGCTTGAAGAAACTGGTTTGCTTGCTTGTAAACCTTCTACTATTTTGATGGACCCAAGTGTGAAACTTTGTTTGGATGGTGATGAACCGGTTTTAGAGGATCATGCTGTTTACAGGAAATTGGTTGGCAAGATGATGTATTTGACCATCACACGGCCTGACATTACCTTTGCGGTAAATAAGCTGTGCCAATTCTCCTCTGTTCCTAAGCAGTCTCATCTTTAAGCAGCCTTTAAAGTTCTCCATTATCTCAAAGGAACAATCGGGAAAGGCTTGTTTTACTCTGCTGATTCTGATCTCATTTTGAAAGGATTCACGGATGCTGATTGGGCTTCTTGCAAAGATACTAGACGTTCAACCTCTGGTTTTTGCATGTTCCTTGACCCTTCACTTATTTCTTGGAAATCAAAGAAACAAGGTACTGTTTCCCATTCTTCAGCTGAGTCCGAATATCGTGCCATGAAATTGGCTGTGAGAGAGATCCGATGGATGGTTAATCTACTCGAGGACTTCTTGGCTCCACAGCTTCAACCTGTGCCATTCTTTTGTGATTCCACAGCTGCTATTCACATAGCAAATAATTTTGTGTTTCATGAACGAACCAAATGTTTGGAGATTGATTGTCATATCGTTCGGGAACAGGTGCCACGAGGATTGATCAAAACACTTCATGTCAAAACAGAACATCAACTTGCTGATGTCTTCACCAAAGCTCTATATCCAGCTCAGTTTGTGTCTTTGATTGGCAAGATGGCTTTGACTTTGTTATACTCGCCATCTTGAGGAGGGGTATTGGAGTAATACCGGTTTTAGTAAACCGATTGTAAATTAAGGATATTGGTTATGATAAACCAAGGTCTCATATATGATATATGTGAGATTTTAATGTACCAGAATGATAAAGATTGAATAATAACTTTTTCAACTTTACTCTCGTTTGTTCATACCTAACAACAAAGAAATGCTTATAGAATTCTAGTTGGATGGTAATGCTGGAGACTTCTTCATCAATCAAACAGTACCAAATGCTTAAACACGAAGGACCATGTCATGAGTAACATATATATATATATATATTTTAGTTTTTTTTAACTTGAGTAACATATTTTTATCGTCTTTTTATAAGAACTAAAAAACAAACCGGCACGATTTTTATTTTTTAATTTTTGTTTTTCTTATATTATTTAAGTATTGTTTTGTAAAAGTTTTACAAAATGAAGAAAATCAATAATTTATATAGTAATAAGATCGGGTTTCCTACTATGCGCGTACAGACATTGAACACAATCTTTGCAGAAATAAATCATATGTAGTTTCTGTTTTTCTGAAAAAATTAAATCATATATGTAGTTTAAGACAAATTGCTCTTACATGATCAAAGATGACACAAACGCATGATGATTTTTCTTATCTTGCTATTTCATTTATGAGAAATTTCAAAAAATACTACTTTTTAAGTGTCATTTTACAAAATATCATAATTTTGAAATTTTTATAAAAATGCCACTTTTTCAAAATTATTTTTTTTATATTATTTATGTTTGGGTTAATTATGTTCTATTAGGGTTTAGTTTTGAGTGTTTAGGGGGTTTTAGGTATCAAAACATTTTTTAGAGTTTAGAATTTTAATATATATGCTTTATAAATCTATAATTAGTGTCATTTGTTTAAATGGATATCCCTAAGTGGTATTTTTGCAAATATGCACACAAAAAGTGACATTTAAGTTTAGTCTGTTCAACCATAACCAGATATTTAATTTTTTCGTTTTGTAAATTTTTAGCCTCCAGATTAGCCAACCGATCAATAAGTATCTTATTAATATAAAAGTTTGATTAACAAAACGAACCATTGAAGACTAACAACATTGGCTATGCAGTTGAAAAACGAAAACAACATTCGCTAACTTTCTGGTTTCAAAAATAAAAAACATTCGCTAACTTTTAAACAGCTTTTGGGGTCAGCTGATCACACTCGTTCCTTACTAGCTCCGCTCCAAAAGAGTTCATTAGTTCATCTCTGTTCCTCGATTCTTTTTTTTTTTTCATTCATATATTTCTTCACCAATCAAATAGTTTAGTTTTCTATAACCTTACTTTATTCAAACTCACCAAACAATTTTTTCAATGTCCAATCTCAATGCTATAAACAACACATTAACAATGTGAATAAAAACAGCCATATCAAATTCACAAAAAGAAAAACAGAACACAATTTGGATATCACACTAGAAAAAAATTTAAAGAATTATTAAGGAGAAATATGAAACATGAATCCGATGATTCCGGCGAGAAGAAACCTAACTCCGGTTTTTCCTTCCGAACATAAGGAGCTTCCGGAAGACTTTAGCCGTTGCCTTTGGAGACGTCTCTTCACTGTTCCATTTCTTCCTCGAATGATCTGCTTCAGTCGCCGGTGGTGTCGAGATGTCAATCTCCGAGACCCTTGGTGAAAAATAATACTTCTCCTCCATGTTTGTCTCCGAAAAGGTCACCGATTTCTTAGGAGACGCCGGTTTTGTCTGTGAAACCTTGATTTCCCCGGCATCATCCATTTTCTCATCCTCACAAACAGATGTTTTCTTCACTGTTTCCTGATCATTAATTTTTGTCTGATCTTGTACTTTCTGATGATCGGAATTCGATGTTGCATCCGAGGTGTTTTCATTAGGTCCGTTGTTTCCTCTGGGAGTTTCGTCTGAAGGCAGGCTATGAGACTCTTTAATGTCTTTAAAATCATCAACAGAAGAAGCCGGAGGTTCATCAACTTGCTTCTTGGACAAGTAAGACTGTGAATCTTCCACTGCTTCCTTGATTTCGAGGCTCGGTTCACGAGAAAGTTCCAGGCTTTTCGCATTGGATTTACCTATTTTAGTCGATTTCTTGTCCTGAGGTTTCTCAATCTTGTTTCCTAAAGGTTTCGATGTTCTTTTGATTACTGGTTTTTGTTGTGGCTCCTTTGGTGTAGTCCGGGCAGCAGCAAGACGCTCAATGGTGGAACTTCTCAGTACTGGCTTAGCCTTTGACTGCGGGGTTTCTGGGGTCTTCTCCTTCTTTATCGATGTCTTAACGGTTTTGGTTGCAGTAGGAGTTTTCTTGGACGTTAAGGAGGTTGATACAGTACCACCAGAACTCTTCTCAGCAATTCTCTTTTGCCTCTGAATCAAAAGTTCCTCCATTCTCTTCTTTCTCTCTTCCTCCTATCAAATACCAAATCCAGATGAGAAAAGGAAACTAATGAAGACAGACAAGAAGAAATTACAAAAATTACCAGCTCGGACTTGGTCTTGGAGACAGCAGCTCTACTTCCCCAAGGAGGTCTCTTGGCTTTCGACGCAGGGTCAGGTCTACTTGATCCTCTTGACTTTGCATCCTTCCCCTTGGAGACGCCACGGCTCTTCCTTTCCTTACCATCTGAGGGTTGTTCATCTGCAGAGGCCTTTGCAGCGGTTTCCAATTCGATTTTGCTTGTTTCTTGAGCCAAAGTGTTAGTCTCAAAGTCAATTTCAGGGGTCCATAATAACAACGCAGGTGTAACATCTTGTTCTCGTCCAAGAACCATGAAAAGGTCATCTGGCTCATGCCGAGTGATCTCGGGTGCATAGTTTTCTTGTTGGGCGATTCCGTAAACATCTGCGTCCATGATGTCTGTCCTTAATCGAGACTCTTCTACATGGCCTTCAACGCGAGAATGGATCATAAACGAGTCATCAGTCAGGACATCTCTCTCGCTGCTCTTATTTAAGTGGAATTGGTCTCCTACAAACGTTTTGACAAGACTTTGATCTGTTTCTGGACCTGCTTGGTTACGTATGAACCAGTCTTCCTCTGCCTCACTTCTGGCTCTGAGCTTCCCATCATAAACTGACATCTCTGCCTGTGAATAGCTTCTTGTATCATCGCTTCTACCCGGATTCAACATCTCCTCGTCATAGTTGTTCCCTCTTCTAACCATACGAACATTCTCACCCGCATCGAGTTTCTCAATTCTTGTTTCTCTTCCCCAATCCTCATTCCCATTTGCAACCAAAATAGAATCATCCAAAGCCAGTTCTCTCTTTCTGACAACTTCTGACTCCATCTTTAATGGAGATAATGATGTTCGTAGTGAATCCTCTGGATCTGAATCTTTGTCTTTCAAAAGAAGGTTTTGGAAGGCATCCCAGTTATCATTCCCTTTAGTTTCCTTGTTACTTGAATCATCATCGTCGTTGTGAATTTTGTGTTTCCTCTGACGCCGTGAAGTTGATTTATGTCGTCTCTCCAGTGAGCCAATGGCTTCTTCAACTTGCTGCTTGATGGAATCTCCATCCACAAACCCTTCATCCTCCTCAGAGTCCTCTGAATCGCTGTCCTTCGCTCCATTCCTCTTTGAAGTTATATAATTTATGTTGCGGATGACCACTTTCCTGGATGATTTCTTCCCTTCATTTTGATCTTCTGATTCGGTTTTGGCACTGGAATCTTCGCTTGGCTCAGCAGATTCATCTTGCTTTGACTTCTTCTTCTTATTCTTCTTCTTCTTTTTCTTGGAAGACTTCTCATTTGACTCCATATCTCCCACGTTTACGGGCCATTGCATATTCCCAGGGAAATAAGGTGATTGGCCTTGCATCCCTGGAAACATATAAGGAGAAGCAACATTTGGATACCCATGTCCTTGGAAGTTCTGCATGTACTGAGGATAATGGTTTGGCCACGGCATTCCCATTTGAGCTCTCCCTTCTGCACATTACGGTTAATTCAGCTTTAGTTACTAACCAACAACCTCAAAAAGACAAATCCAAGAATCATCTAATGAAAAAAATCAGAATTGATGCGTCCAAGGACCTTGGGTAGTCTCAAAGCTACCCTGGCTCGAAGATTCTATGGAGATCCCGTGCTTCACGTTTGTAGTATTCAACAAATCATTCTCTTCACCAGCGAGTATGATCCCGGAGTCACCCATGAATGACAATTCAGGCCTAGGAAATGCTTGCATAGCCGTGATTTGGTCCACCCACATTCTATCTTCGTTCTTTCTCTTGCACAAGTCCACAAAGTTAACACATGCTTCCCTGGACGTAAAATAACACACAATTGATTCATAATTTTGGTACAAATGCTACCGAGCAACACGGCATAAATGGTTCAGTTACCTACCTTAAACGTGAAGCTCCAAAAGCATCCGCAAAAGACAAGAGGTCATCCATGTAATCCAATTCAAACCCAACAACCAAAGCTTGAGCGTAAGCCATGGCTTGCTCTTTGCATAAAGCCGCTTTGCGGTTCTCCAGAACACGCTGAAGACCAACCCTATTTCATTCATTTCATCGCATAACGGATCAATCAACTTCAAATTATTGGTAAACTCAACCCACAAGACATTAAAAAACGACTGAAACTTACTTAGAATTTTCTTCGACTGTTTCTCCATCATTTTCACCTTTCGTCTAAAACATAAACAGGAGCCAAGAAGAACAATTGAAACATTAAGCAATAACTCAGCTTTTGGCATCTTAGAGATGGAAACAAAAACAAAAAATCACCTTTGATAAAGCCGTAGACTTCTTCTGAGAAGTCCATGAACTGCCCAAATCGTTTCCTATATATGGACAAGATTTACACAATGTTGAAAAATATCAAAAAAAAAAAGAATTTCTGTCTGATTACCAATTTTGAATCTGATTCATGATTTCGTTGCCATAATTCGATCAAATTCGTATTTATTATAAACATTCCAAAACATACCTTCTGCTTCTCCGGCAATGGCGGTTGCATTAGACTGAATCGAATCCTCGATCTGCTCAATCTCCTTCTCTAATATTACGCACCTCTCAAGAATCTCCGGAGTAGTCACGAATCGCACAAATCTTTTTCCCAAAATCAGAAACAAAATTTAGGGTTTGTAGACGAATACAGAAAGGTTTTTTAAAAGACGGTGAGATTATTTATACCTCTGAAGGGTAACTTTGGTAAACCAAGGAGCGACGGAGGAAGGACGGAGAGTAACGGAGTATCCGCCTTTAGAAATCTGATCTCTAACGCTCTTAAGATGCGTAACGAACGGCTGAAAGATCCCAGAAGCAAGTTTCTCGTTTTCACCACCGGCGAATATCACCAACTCACATCTTCGGACAGAGACCAAAAAAACATTAGAGTGGTTTTTTTAGAATGAATGGTTTTGATCAAAGAAAAGCCATGGAATTGAGAACTACCTTGTCCTGGTTGGTGTAAGCTGAAACAGAGCATAATCAAGTCTTGTTCTGGGATCCATTAAAGACCCAACAAGCAAACACAGAAACAAAGATTCAATGTTTTTTCCAGACAGAAATGGGTTATGGAGTTATGGTACTGTTCAAGAATGTTCTTGGATTTCGAAAAGAAAGAGAGAGAGAGAGAGAGTAAGAGAGAATGTTTCGTGACAGCTAAGAGATAGAGAAGAGAGAAGAGAGAAGAGAGAGAGAAGAGAGAGCTTAAGGACGATTGAGATCCAAAAGCGAGCACATGCAGTGAAGCTCAGACATTCACATGAAGAAGAGGAGAGAGATTTTCATGGAGGTTTGATTCTTTTTTTTTCTTTTTTTCTCTATCCTTTAGTTTTTCTCTTTGATCTATTAATCATATGCCCATGTGGGTCCCTTCGTTCTCTACGCCGACACACCCACTTCATCTATAGCTCCCACTGTATTTTGTTTTTTTTTTTCTTTTCTTTTTACCAACGCATCCAAAAACAAAGTTTCTAGAAACCAATTAGGGACTGAAGTGCTAATGTAAGAAAATACTAAATTTCGTTGTCGAGTATGTCGGGCCAGAAGATCTGTCCGCACATTCATTGAATCATTTCCCTGGGACAATAATGTAGGGTAAAGTTTGAGAAAAACGCTCGTACTTCTTTCAATTCTTCCACCTCTGACTTAAAACGTGACCACTATTCCAGTTCTTGCACCATGGCAGTTAGCTCATGAGAGTTGGTGACGAATAAAGTACAATACCTTTTTTCTTCCTTCCCACTGTATATATATATATATATTTCCAAAAAATGTTAAATTATAGGGTTAATTTATGGTATATTCATATTAGGTCAATAATAAAGTAGCTATGAAGATTATACCATCATTATCCCTGAAACTCTTAAGAGTTCTTAACCTAATGTTTAATACTAAATTTAATATAAATTAATGTATGAGACTCACAATATTTTTTTCTAATTTAACCGTGAGACCCAAATTTCAATCTCTTCTTTCTCTTGACCGGCTAATCATCGCCGTCGTAGTTTTTCATCGGCGGCCGGGTGTCTTCGTCGATTACCAAAACGCCATTGTTTTCTTCCTCAATCCCTTCTTCGCTGTCGTTTTCCATAGACCAGAAGAGATCGCGATTGAAAAGAGGGAAAACAGGACAGATCTGACCATCTTCGAAAGTTTCGCCGGAAATTATTGGAGATCCTTGTGCGTTTACACAAGCATACGAAAACTCTTCTTCTTCTTCGCCGTCTAATTCACCGTCGATTTCGATGGATTCTTCGAGAGAAAAGTGACATGCATCGTTGTTGATCAGATCCAAAAACTCTCTCTCTGTTTGTGAAACGGTCCAATAGCAATGAGACACGTGGCCCCATTGAAACGTAACAAAAGTCTCTTCCCAAGAGACGCCTCATCCAAAAAGTGACAGAATTTTCTTTTTTTCTTTTATTTTTATTGTCTTTTAATGAATTGATACTTTTAAAGTATATATTTTAATAAATAACCAAATAACCTAAAAACTTTCAATTTTGTCCCTATCTTTATCTTCAATTTTCGTTGTCATGCCATCTTTGAAGCCGCAACATTCCGATCAGAATCACCACAACCGTCGCGCGATGATTTTTGAAACCACTGTTGCCATGCCCAAGCGACGGCCACAATCGCGAGTTTTCTCTTCCACCACCATGATCACCGCCGCGATGTCGAAACCTCCGCCGTAACACGACACAATTTCTTTTGGCATCATGCTGATTCCAATCGTAATCACCACCATTGAAACCACCATCGCCATAACAAGACCGTGATGATGTGACGATGGTACCAGTATCGTACCGGCAGTGATGTTGTGACGATGGTACCAACGGTGATGTTGAACGGTTACGGGATCCGAGTAAAAGAAATAAGAAGTGTTATGTATCTATAAGGATATGTTTGGTAATATTGTAGAAAATATAGAGAATATTATAGCTTTTCATAGATATTGTTACTTACCTATAAAAATTTTGGTGGCTATTAGACCAAAATTCCTTAAATTTTACATTAATTTAAGTTTTTTTTTTGACATGATATAGAAACAAGAAAAATTAGGTTAAATAACTATAAAAAAATCTACAATTATAAATCTAACTATTTAATCAAAAATTAAATGGACATAAACATTCCACATATGTTTATTTTTGTTGCTGTAGAGAAATAAAAGTGGCTGTACGATTATGTTTTGCCTTTTGTTTTTCCTTCCTTCATTATTTTCTTTTGCCTCTTATTTTCTCTTTCTTTGGTTTCTGTATATTACTATATTATAAAATGTATAACAAATTTGAAGGTAATCGATTTGTGTCACTTTTACATACAATATTTATATATGTTATAAATATGTATGTATACTACATTAATTCTTTATATAGAAATAGTATTATATAGTACTTATATATGTAGAATATATATATATAGTTTTTTCTTATAAATTTCTATAAAAACTCTACATATAATTTATAGTTAAATATTTTTAAATATACATTATTTAAATATCATTTATTTTATTTTTCAAATTTTATATTATAAACAAATATTCTACAACATAAATCCAACATTTGTCAATCGTACTTTAATTTTTAAATAGTTATAGCTAAAATCCAAAATTTTACAGCTGCAACAAAAACGTCTATAGACCAAATTATACAGCAATTATTTTACAACAATAACCGAACCAATCACGTATATGGCTTTAGGAATTGAAGAAGTTACAGCCTAATTTTTTTTAAAGGCTATACTTTTCAAAATAAATTTAAAAACTGATTAGAAACTTTAAAAATTGTAAATAAAAATTAAGGTTGTAGCTATTTTTTACGACTCAATCAATCATCCCCATACCTATCCTAAGTGGTTAATAGAGTAAGAAACTGTGTGAGTGGGTGATTAAGCTATTTTATCCTTTTGGAAACTGTTAGAGATAGCAGATTATGGGAAGATTATGATCTTTCTAGATTCTCAAAAATTAATTAAATATTGAAACTCTCTCGTACTTGCACTTTCCAGATCAATCATATATCAAATCTCATCACATAAAACATGCATATTTACGACAATCATTGAATTTAAAAGATCTGTTGTTGTTGCCGATCGATTTGGTTGAAGAAAGAAATATATTTGGTCGTCGCGACGTTTGATTCTTTGGGATAATCGCAGGTGTGAATTTCCATATCTGACTGTACTGAAATGAGTAAGCAACTATTGACGGAGAAAGAGATGGATCGTTAACGGAGGAGGAAGCAATGGAGAAAGGAGAAAGTCATTCGCAATTTTTAACCACAAAATAATAATTCGCATTTATTTGATTTTTTAAAATATATTTAATCGCATATAACACAGAAAATCATCTAGTTAGACTAAAAAATATAAATTGTTGAATGGATGGAGTAAGGTAATTGAATAAGATGTTAATTGAGTGGCAAATATTGTGTTTGTAGAACAAACAAAATAGGATCACCAAATGACACGTGGCGCATTTTGGAGCAACCACACATAGCAAAGTGGTGTCACTTGCATAGTGATTTTGATTGGATTATGTGTGATACTGTTATTGGGTGCTAATATTTTTGATATTTTTATTTCAACCTAAATATTTGGGATCAATTATTTCATAGTAATTTAAAAAAAAATTAGTAAAAATTCATCATTTTTACTCTACAAATAGAGACTTGTTTCATTTGATTATGACACAGAAAAAACGCATTTTTTTACTATTATTCAAAATTTCGTTTAACTCTTAATTAATTTAATTTAATTTAAATCGCTAATTTTTATTAATATGTAATTACAAGCACATAAAAAAATATGAAATAAAAAAGGGGGAGTGTTATGAATATTTTTAAAGTGTAAAAATTGAATGTAAAAGTTGTAATGGAAGAAAGAGAAGACGACGTGGAGAGTTAAGATGTAAAAGTAGGGTGTTGAAAATCAAAACCATTTTACATAATCTTATAGGATCAAAATTTTTTATTGATTTATCGAGTTATTAATTTATCGAGTTTATACAGTAAACTAAACACGTAAAACCAACAATAGAAACATTGCAGACACTAGTAGACATGAAACATCGAAAAATTTGCATCTCTATCAACCAACACATCTCTTAAACTCATGAAAGTCCTCAAACTTCCACGAGCTAATTGCAATCTAAGACCAGTTCTCAAAACCTTTAATCAAGCAACACCTATAGCTTTCGTGAGACCAATTAAATCTGCATAAAAGCGATTACATGAACCGCCGAACCACTTATGGACTCCACCAGCGGTTTACGAAAAGCTGTAAAGACCATTAACCGAGTTTCAATCTGATCATCGTAGAAACCGCCTCTCATCCGATCCTCGTAGACAAGCTAGAAGCCTCCATCTTCAACTCTATGGCAAGTTTAACTATGGAAAATATATTCCCGATGCCAAAAGTTATGTGTTGTAGCCATTACCGAACCCACTAGCCGACAAGAGAATGAAGACCGATATCATCCCCGATGAAAGACCATCCATAGTCTCCGAAGACAAGAGGGCGATTTGAGCCACATATATGCGTCATCGAGACAATCCTGAGCTGTTTTGAACCACAGATCTTCCAGATTTTGGTAGCCGTCTCACGGGATAGAAGAAACCAGAACCACCATAAGTTAGGCGAAGTTGAAGAGCCGCTTCATCTCCAAGAGAGGGAAGAAAGGTAATCTGGAAAATGATCCACCGCGAAGGGGGAGCTTAACAAGGGAGAAGGAGGAGGTCGTTACTGTCTTCGAGCAATGTCTGCCTCCTATTGCCGTAGACTAAACCAACGATGAAATGTTTTGAGGTCTTGTGCTTGTGTAGGACAGCTGTGTTTTCTAGGTTTGTTAGTCCATTCTCTTTCTCCTATCTGGTTGGTTTAGTGTGTGTGCCTTCATTGTCTCATGATCTTATTGAAGGTTTGTCTTGGTGCTGATTTTGAGTGTCTCTTTTCTAGTGAAGAAGATGGTGTTGAGCCTGACTTCCCTCGCTTAATAGTTTAGTTTCCTCTCTATCTATATTTCAATTAATTCTTCTATCGGCAATGCATATCAACAGTTTTCTTTCTAGTATTGGGTTGAATTTCAATATGAAGAAGCATAGGATTTGATTGGGTTATAATCTTAGTTGTTGGTGATATCTTCTTCCTGATTTATTTGGTTTTTGTCACTCTTATTTGGTTTAGCTTTGGCCTTGGGCTTTGGTGTATTCATCCCGAGTGCGTTTGCAGTTACCTCATCTCTTTTTATCTCTGCAATGATTTCTCCGTTTTTAAGCAAAGGTTTCAAGTTTGGTGTTTCAGTGGTTGGTTGGCGATTGGCTTTGTTGGAGGTGGAGATGGTTGTTTTGGTTTAATAGATTTGGTTTGTGCAGTTCTAGTTTGATCTTTCGATTTTTAGGGTTCTTCTTGTGATCTTGATGTTTCGACGTGGATTTACTTGTATTCCAACCTCGCATTCCACCCATGTATTCCATCCTTGTATTTCACTATCGAATTTCTTCATAATTAATATAATATTTAAGATGACATAAAAAATCAATTCCTCTTTTTCTTCTTTCTATCTATTCCTCTCTCTAACCAATTAGTTAGGTTATACATAATAGTTTTTTTTTGTTATTAGCAGTGTTTTGAAAACTAGACCGGACCGGTCGGTCGAACCGGTTCAACCGCGAACAGTTGAGGTATCCAATTCGGGTTAAGGTTAAAAACCAGATTTGAGAAAAATCAAAAAACCTATCTAAAAACCGGCCAAAACCGGTGAACCGGCTTAAACCGGTGAACCACCCAAACCCGATTTTTGTGTTTTCTTTGCTGTTATACGTTTTCAGTTGATTTTTTCTGCTATTTCGATTGTTTTGGTCTAATTAATAGATGCATATAATGAAGAAACAAGTAAATGAAAGAATGAATTTACATAAATTTAAGATTTGATAGAAGGGCGGCGATTTTGGAGAAGAAAGAGAAAAAGAATTTTTTTAGGGTTTCTTCTTTATCATGTGTATATAATACGGAGAAAACACGAAGTAAATTAAGGTAAATACTAGTATACACATACAATATACATTTATTATATGAACTCAGTTGAACTGGTTAGATCGGGTTGATCCATGACCCAGAAGACTTTCTGGTTCACCATCCGGTCCGGTTTTAAAAACATTGGTTATTAGCGATGTTAACCTTTATTTATAATCAAAAAAATTCTTATTTCCGGTCAAAGGGGATCATTTGTTCATTCAAAAACCATATCATCAATATCTCTATTTTGATCAAATAGTACCATTGACAATGAAATATAAATATTTATATTTAGTTTTCACTCAACACAAAATGATTCAACTGGGGATTTAGTAAAGAAAAATATTAATAATACCATTTTAAAACTATAGTCATATAAGTATACGAATTATCAAAACAATCATTTAACACCATGTTAGAGAGAAAAAAGATGTATTCCACATTAGTTAAGTGACAAAAGTAAGACCATTTAAATATTATAGTTGATCAATTAGATGTCATATAGAGATTCGATATGTTACTAACAAAAGTCATGTGTCTTTACGATAGTAAAATGAGAAAAATGTTTGGTTCAACTCATTGCTAGATTATTAGTTAGTGATATTTTTTTTGCCTTTTAACTAAATTATTCGAATATATAGACTGAATAAGCAAGTGTTTTGTTGGATACGAAAGTGCTAGTTGAGATGTCAGATGACTGTGATCAGTCAAAAAACTTGGGTATGAAGAGAGACAGAGGATAATAATAGTTACTCAAACAAATATAATAATAGAAAATATATAGCGAAAATGGTAGTATGAAATTTTGTGATGTTTACTAGTAATTATGTGTCTTAGCTTAGAGGGTAGATAATCGAATTACAAAATTATTTCGTAGATATTCCAAACCATGTGAGGTGGATAAGTGATGAAGAAGTGTTTTAATAGACAAGTTATAACGTGATGTACATTTGATTTTCTTACAATGATTATACTCAGATTTCTACTTACACTGAGAAGTGGGTGTGATGTGATGTTTATATAGCGGAAGCTTTAGGGATAGAACTAGATTCATTGATTATGAGAATACCCGAAAACTAGGGTTTGAGAGTCTTCCTCTCAGGGTTTTCGCAAAATCTCTTAGGGTTGTGAATACTCTTCACAGTAGTTTATCAAAACCTCTTTAGAAATCTTTCGATTAATAATTCATCAATAACTGAATACAATATGAGGACTAAGAAAGCTACTTATAATAAAGCATAAAATCTTAGACATCCCTGGAACATTTTAGAATATTCTAAAAGATATTCATTAAAATATAAATCTAAACAATTAAATAGATAATAATGATATTTGAAAATATTCCAAATATTTCGCTGCATCAGGTCTCGCCGGCCAAGAAAAATTTCGTCATCGAATCTTGTATCTGCGCTGCATCAGCTCCCACCGGCCTAGAAAGATTCGTCCTCGAATCTTCATCCAGTTTTTCCATATCAGTTTGGTTGTTTCTGCATAAACCGGATTTTGCACGGGTCTTGCACGAACAGAATCTGTACAAATTTGTAATTCTCTGAAATTTTCGTAGATCTGCAATCGTCCGGATTTTGCACAATCCAAGTTTCGCCTGAATTCTGCACGGAACAGAAACTCTGCACATGTATGATCATGCTTAGATTTCACAGGAAGTTGATGTCGCCCGGCTTCTGCACGAACGGATTTTGCACGGATCTGATCTTAAAAAAATCCAGTTTTGAAGAGGAAGTCAACAACCATAACATCGTCTTCATATATGTCGAAGATAAGATTACCGTAGATCTCCCTGTAGATCTGATGGTTTTCTCCTCTTTCAACGAATGGACTTTTATCCTGGATAAGGTAGACGCTTGGACTCACCATGATCACCAGAATCGTTCTCTGATTGAGAAATCAAAGAGATTGGCTCTGATACCAACTGATATAGCAGAAGCTTCTAGGGATAGAACTAGATCCGTTGATTCTGAGAATATCCGGAAACTAGGGTTTGAGAGTCCTCCTCTCAGGGCTTTCGTAAAAGCTCTTAGGGTTGTGAATACTCTTCACAGTGGTTTATCAAAACCTCTTTAGAAATCTTTCGATTAATAATTCATCAATAACTGAATACAATAAGAGGCCCAAGAAAACTATTTATAATAAAGCATAAAACCCTAGAAATCAAACTGGAGCATTCCAGAATATTATATAAGATATTCATTAAAATATAAATCAAAATAATTAAAAAGATAATAATGAATTTGAAAATATTCCAAATATCTCCATAAAACCCTAAGAAATCTCTGGAATATTCTAGAAACCCTAAAAGAGAAATATTAAAAATATCAATATATTAAAAATACAAATAAATGGAAATAGTCCAATTATACGCTGCATCAGTTCTCGCCGGTCAAGAAAGATTTGTCTTCGAATCTTCAATAGGGTTCTTGACACCAAAGAAATCTTTAACATATCTTCAAATCCATTCTTATAGTAAAACCCAAAACTTGCACGAACCTGATTTTGCACGCTTTCTGGACAGATCTGAGATCGTTCGAATTTCGCACAGATCGAACTCAACACGAATTCTGCACGAATCTGACCTGACTTGGATTTTGCACTGATATGATCTTCTGTGACTTTAACAGAAAATTCAGATTTTGCACGGTTCTGGTCTTTGACAGAAAACTAGGATTTTGTACGTGTCAGATCTCCAAAATCATCTTCTCGAAACTCGAAGTCAAAAACCATAACGTCTTCTTCATATATATCGAAGATAGGATTGCCATGAATCTCTTTGTAGATCTCATGACTCTCTTCTCTCTCGACAAAAGGACTTTCGTCCTCGAAAGGATAGATGTTACTATCACTCACCATGATAACCAAAATCATCTTTGATTGAGAAACCAAAGAGACGCAGCTCTGATACCAACTGATAAAGCAGAAGCAACAGATAAAGAGCTCAACAATTAATGCTAGGTTGTTTCAACATAAACTGTAATGAATTCAAAGATAGTGCTACGCCAGGTTGGTATCAGAAATAGTGCTAAGCTCCTTACGACGATGGTGCGAAGAAAGAAAGTCGTTCCCCTTACTGAAGCTGAGCTGAATCGTCAAGCCCTTGCTGACCTTCAAGCTCAAGTTCAAACCCTAACAGTTGCAATTCAAGCCATGAATACACAACCTACTCAACAAGTTCGTGACGGTGTTACAGAGAAGCATCCTGCTCGTCACGGGTGTTACAGATGACAGAGATGGCTCTAACGTTGATGTAAACCCGTTTTGCTGGTGACCGCTGAATTCAAAACCAGAATCGTGTAGTCAATAATTCTAATGACGGAGATGACTATGATGAAGTTGGTCTTAAAGAGTTGATTCAATTCCTCTTTAATTGATCCAAGTAGGTCTCAAGAGATTCAAAACCTGATGCAGCGAGATATTTGAAAATATTCTAAATATCTTTATTATTTATTTAATTATTTAGATTTATGTTTTAATGTTCATCTTTTAGGGTTTTTTAGAATATTCCATAGATTTCCAGGGTTTTTATGTTTTCTTATAAATAGCATACCAATGCCTCCTATTGTATTCAGTTATTGATTAATCGAAAGATTTCTAAAGAGGTTTTGATAAACCACTGTGAAGAGTATTCACAACCCTAAGAGTTTTTGCGAAAGCCCTCAGAGGAGGACTCTCAAACCCTAGTTTTCGGTTATATTCTTAAAATCAACGGATCTAGTTCTATCCCTAGAAGTTTCCGCTCAATAAGTTGGTATCAGAGACGCACCGCTTTGATTTCTTAATCAGAGAACGATTCTGGTGACCATGGTGAGTCCAAGCGTCTACCCTATCCAGGACGAAAGTCCATTCGTTGAAAGAGAAGAAAACCATCAGATCTACAGGGAGATCTACGGTGATCCTATCTTCGACATATATGACGATGATGTTCAGGTTGTTGACTTCGTCTTCAAAGCTGGATCTTTTAAAGATCAGAGCCGTGCAGAACCCGTTCATACAGAAGTCGGGCGACTTCAAGGTCCTGTGAAATTCGAGCAAGATCAAGTCTGTGCAGACTTCGTGTTTTATGCAGAATTAGGGCGAAACTCGGATCGGGCAAAATCTGGACGATTGCAGATCTGCGAAAATTTCAGAGTGTTATAGGTCTGTACAAATTCAGTTCGTGCATATCCGGTTCGTGAAAATTTCGTGCAATTTTTGGTTTGGGCAGAAACAATAAAACCGATGTGGAAAACCGGTTGAAGATTCGAGGACGAATCTTTCTTCGCCGGCGGGACCTAATGCAGCGCAGATACAAGATTCGAAGACGAATCTTTTCTTGGCCGGCGAGACCACTGATAGAGCGGAAACTTCTAGGGATAGAACTAGATCCGTTGATTCTAAGAATACCCGGAAACTAGGGTTTGAGAGTCCTCATCTCAGGACTTTCGCAAAAGCTCTTAGGGTTGTGATACTCTTCACAGTGGTTTATCAAAACCTCTTTAGAAATCTTTCGATTAATCAATTTATCAATAACTGAATACAATCGGAGGCTTTAGTAGGCTATTTATATGAAAACATAAAAACCCTGAAAATCTCTGGAATATTCTAGAAAACCCTAAAAGATAAACATTAAAACATAAATCTAAATAATTAAATAAATAATACAGATATTTAGAATATTTCCAAATATCTCGCTGCATCAAGTCTCGTCGGCCAAGAAAAGATTCATCCTCGAATCTTGTATCTGATGCAGCGCATAATTGGACTATTTCCATTTATTTATATTTTTAATATATTGATATTTTTAATGTTTATCTTTTAGGATTTCTAGAATATTCCAGAGATTCTTAGAGTTTTATGGTTTTCTTATAAATAGCCTCTGAAGGCCTCCTTTTGTATTCAATTTATGATTGATTAATAAAAGTTTTTGCTTTGAGGGAGATTATTCTCTATCCCTTGTTTAGATTTGATTAAATTCATTAAACAAGAAGTAGGTCCCAAGTGAGGATTCTTGAATCTCTTGGTTGAGATGGCAGGTCTCAAACGAGGATTCTTAGAATCCCTTGGTTGAGCTGTTTATCTGTTGCTTCCGCTCTATCAGTTGGTATCAGAGTTGCGTCTCTTTGATTTCTTAATCGAAGAACGATTCTGGTTATCATGGTGAGTGATAGTAACATCTATCCTTTCGAGGATGAAAGTCCTTTTGTCGAGAGAGAAGAGAGTCATAAGATCTACATACAGATTCATGGCGATCCTATCTACGATATATATGAAGAAGATGTCATAGTTTTCAACTTTGTCTTTCGAGAAGATGATTTTGAAAATCTGACACGTGCAAAATCCGGGCGAAATAAGATTTGTAATGAATTCGTACAGAACTCGGATCGTGCAACATGCGGGCAGAATCAGTGCTGTGCGAAAACTGGGTCAGATACCAACTGATTGAGCGGAAGCAACAGATAAACAGCTCAACCAAGGGATTCTAGGAATCCTCGTTTGGGACCTGCCAGCTCAACCAAGGGATTCAAAAATCCTCGCTTGGGACCTGCTTCTTGTTTAGTGAATTTAATCGAATCTAAACAAGGGATAGAGAATAATCTCCCTCAAAGCAAAAACGTTTATTAATCAATCATAAATTGAATACAAAAGAGGTCTTGAGATGCTATTTGTAAGAAAAACATAAACCATAAAAAAAATCTCTGGAATATTCTAGAAATTCTAAAAGATAAACATTAAAAATATTAATATATTAAAAATACAAATAAATAGAAATAATCCAATTATGCGCTGCATCAGGTACTGATAGAGAAACAATAGATAAACAACTCAACCAAGGAATTCTAGGAATCCTCGCTTGGGATATGCTTATTGTTTGATGAATTTAATATAATCTAAACAAGGGATAGAGAATAATCTCCCTCAAAGAAAAAACTTTTATTTAAATATAAAATGAGACCATAGTAGGCTATTTATAAGAAAATCAGAAAATCTTAGAAAATCCTAATCCTAATTAAAATAGGAAATATATCAGAACTCTCGTTTAAAAATTAAAACGAATGCTTATTTTTTATTCTTTCTAAAATCAATTTAAAAATCTATCGTTCAAATACCCGCAAAGGTAAATGGTTGAAATACGAAGTTTTATTGAATGTTACAATTTAACTAGTGTTTTTGTTTGTTTGATAATGTGTGTAAAAGGTTGGAAACTATAATTGTTAATGATGGTAAAGTGGCTAATCACCAGAAAAGCATACATCGTTAGTTAGAATATATGTTTCATTAAACAAGATCACATGATTATCGCCTAAAGGTAACCACTTGTCGGAACCAACTCAAGTCAAGAATAACAGTGAAGTTGTGTTTGTAATGTGGGTCACGTGATTGATCAATTGGATCTACTTGTCTTCTTATACTTCTTGCCAACGTATATCAAAACTATAAGGTTTCGGATTGCAAACGGAATAGCTCGTAAGAAAACAACAAATTAAAGGGAATGGGCTTATACGTGCAAAGAAGAAAAGCCTTCTTGGGAATTCAGTCCGAGCAATGTTGAACTAATGACGAAGTTGTTGGTGGTTTAGTGGTCTTGAGATTTAAAAAAAAGTATTTAAACTCACTAATTCAACTCTATTTGGAAGAGGTGATTTACGCCATAAATGTAATATTATCAATTGCTGGCCCAGACCTCTCACGGTTTATAAAAAAAAAAATGTTGAACAAATGTTGCAACGATACTGGCTTTCTTATCACAAACTAGAAATTTTAACCTTGATATCAATTTAGTCGTGTTCGGTTCGGTGTATCTACATATAGTTGTAGTGGTTAGAAGTGTCCACGTTTTATACAGCTCGTAAACTTTAAACCCAAATGCTCAGATCTATCATTGCAAAAATATTTGAACATGGGAATTCAACTCCACACTTCCGTAAAAAGTTAGAAATAAATATTCTAATTTTTGTGCACGAGTCAGCTTCATGATCCCAAGAACACATCTTCTTCTTATGTCGATTTTCGTCACATATGGTCTACGATTTGTAACACTTTGCTAATTAATCATTTTACAGATATCTCACACTTTCTCTTGCAATAGATCTACCAAGCCTCAAGAATACTCTATTGCGGTTAGTTTCAGGTATTCATACATCATAAGAACACGAGATATCATCACTTACACCATTTACGGACCTCACACCAAGTATATGCAAACTCAACAAATTAGAAAATTTATGCTCGTCAAGCCAATTCTTCCCACATCAATGATCTCATGGTCCTGTGGGCTCACACTCATCTCTCGTACTGGTTCCTCCATTTCAAAGTTTTTTTTAATATTTTAGTATCGTTTATATTGGTAGTTGGTAGTAGTCTTCCAATCTTGTAAACTTCAAAAGCTCACGTTAGTATTTTTTTTTTGGCTCGATAAATAATAGAATATATATATATCTGAAACTACAAATAACCGGAAAAACTTTATGTACCTATAGAATTCCAAATGTTCTAAATTAAATTTGCATATCACCTTCTTTTTTTTTTGCTAAATCAATCACCTTCTTCCATCGATGGGAGGTGAGTTAGTAGTAGAAAGAGGAACATAAGAAGTTGCACCTCGTCGACACATCCTCAACATGACTTCGGAGGTTACTTGTATCACTTCTCCGGTGAAGTCAAGCAGCGGTTTTCGGACAAAGCGTGCCCATAGTCCCAAAACTCCTACCATGACCATCCCCGTCTCCGCCATCATTTCTTCCACTTCTTTCTCCCTAATTTCTTCGATGATAAACTCTATACGTGACACAAATTATAGTTAAAAAGAATTATGAGGGATAAGTAGAACTGGAGAAGAGTGGCCATAAAAGGCTTGGACTATTGTCTTGATTTCATGTGGGGGTTGCAACGACCGAAAGCTGACTCAGCTAACGGTCATTATAAAGGTAGTTTCAAAACTCTCTTAATCGACAAGCGGGTTCACTCGGGTTTAATGAAAACTTAATCATTTCCATGAAAGGAGAACTACATAATTAATTTGCAAATTTTCTAGTAATTTATTTCAAATCAAAGTTTGTAGATCTTTAATATTTAATATTTTAGGGGGCTGTATTCAATCAACCACTTCTAATGATTTTGTGTTACATCATGTTATTTAGTTATGAATTTCAAAAAGTTTTCAAAAATCTAGTGTTATATACTTCCTAATTGACGTGGCAACTTATGATTTGGGGGTACAAAACTGTCCCAAACATAGTTCTTCTATAAATATTTTGGCCCTATATGGTAACAGAAGTTGTGTGGAATGTGGAATGGATTTTGATGACTTTTTAAAAAACACACCATTTGAGTGTGTGGAATTGATTTGTGGAATACTGTTGATATTTGTGGAATTGAGGTAAATGTCTAAATGATACTTTCTCCGTTTCAATATGTATGATGTTTTAGAAAAAAAATTGTTTCAAAATGTATGATGTTTTTAATTTTCAATACAGTTTTTATGAATTAATGATGATGAATTGTAAATTTCAAAGCACATTAATTGATTTTATTGAACTACTATTGGCTTAAAGTTATGGAAAATTGTTTAGTGCAAAAAATAATGTATTAATAGATCAAAATTAATATGTTTTCTTAATATGTGCAAAATTTCTAAAACATCATACCTATTGAAATGGAGGGAGTACAAATCTTTGCTGAGTGCCAACTAACCTTATTTATTTGTATTTGTTTTTTTTTTTGTCTCAGTCGTGGGATTAAAACCAATGTATAGAGCTCATGTCTAAGCCTTTCGACCCATGCAACATTACTGTTATTCTCTTTTTGAAAAAATATATAGTCTTTCTTTATTAAAAAAAACCTTAAAAACAAATTATATGATTGATTTATCTTACGGTTTGTACAATCTATCATACAAATAAAAAAGACAATAAAATATTACAAGGTCTGAAAATTGACATAGTTGAAATTTTTTTGATATATATTTAAGAATAATGTATTTTCAATTTATAATATTTTTGAGTTTATATATTAGTTTTTCTTTTTTTGTTAGTTACTAAGTTACTAATATTATAAATGAATAAATTAATAAGGTTCTTACTAATTTTAAAAGTTTTCACTAATTTTAATAGTTAATAATAAAAAATATTTGTACAAACATAAAAGAAAAATGTAAATGAAAAAGTTGAATTTAAGAAAGAATTCAATAAATATTATTATTTTTGTAAAATTAATACATTTATGGACATGAATATTTAGTTTCAACAAACACAATCTAATTTAATATTTTCGTATAATAAATTAATTTATTTTATAAAATTCTGCTATATTTCGCCAGATTCAACTGTTACCATTTAAATTCAAAATTATTCCGTCAGATTCCGCAAAAAAGTCACCAAAAATTCCACCTGATTTTGTAATTCCGCCAGAATCAGCTGATACCATTTACACCCATTAATACATATGTACATACTTTAGAAAGAAACATTAGAGTATCTTTAACCGTAATTAAAAAATATTAAAAATAATTAAAAAATTAATTATTCGGGTCATTATTGCATGAGGCAGTTCAACAGGGCGAGACGCAAGAGCCGGTCTCATGGAGCCACGTGGCGAGTTAGGATTGGGCCATTAAGAGATTTTTTTTTTTTTGCTAAATAGTAAATATCATTAATGAAAATAAAAATTTAGGATATGCCTAGGTATACGGGTATTCGGATCGGGTCCAGTTCGGGTCTTATCGGGTATAGTCGGGTATAGAAATTTTATACCCATATAGGTACCTGTAAGGTTTCGGGTCGGGTACAGGTTCGGATCGGGTCACAATTAATTGTACAAAAAAATCCGGCTACATGTTCGGGTATATTACTCTTTTTTATATAATCTTCAATTTGTTTTAACGGCTGTATTATACGTTTAAAAATTTATGAAACATAATGAATTCAAGTTTTTATAAAATCGTGTATATTTATATATACTAATTTGATTTTCTTTCATTTTATTTTTTATTTTTTAGAACTCCATTGAGTATCACCATTAGACATACAAAACTTAGAAAATTATTAATGAGTCTCAAAAATTAAATTATTATAAAAATTAATATTAAACTAATATTAATAATACCCACATGGTATCATAGATAACGATGTTCTAATCTAAAATATCTTTCAATAATATTCTTCCTTTAAGAGCACTCATTGAGAGTCTCTCACCAAGTCTCTCACTAATATAAAATTGAAAAATAATAAGATTGTAAGGACACCCATAATGGTTGATTTGGATTTCTTAAAATAAGATATTATTATTTTTAATATAATTTTATTATACAATTAATTTTTAAGTAAAAAATAAAATTATGACCAATTGAGAAGTGACACATCTCAAATAAGTTTTTTTAAAAGTTTTTTGACTTCCCCTCTCTTTTACTTTTTGTTTATTTCTTTTATCTTAAATGGTGGGTTTCTGTCAAAAAGATTTTTCTTTGAGAACCTTACATTGTTAAGAGATTCATTCTACACATGTTTGAGTATTATTGGTTTTTTTCATTTTTTATATATTAAAATTAAAAGATAATTAAACTTTATTATTTTTATTGTTATAATGTACATGAAAAACTCAATAAGTGTTTGAACGTTGGAGGTGCTCTAACGTTTTTTCTGACATATTAACTTTTTGAAATCGACTTTTGGTCAATTTTATAAAAATATGACTTAAAACATATACAAAAAAAAATAAAAAATTGTGTAGCCAAATCCACAAAATCAAAATCACACAACATTGGAAAAGGAGGTTCAAGTTTCAAACTAAATAATCTTCGTTGGGTATTGGATGCAAAATTGAAGTAATTTTCTTATTTAAGGGTAGCATTTTTAATAAATTGAACAAAAAAAAACCATCAAAATCTGAATGCATGTGGTTTTGGATCTTTTTCAAGTTCTGTGTGTCGTTAAATCGATTTTCAAACTTTGTATGGCTTTAGATTGGAATTTTGGGAAACTGCAAAGAAAAATCCCAATCTACCGTAAGCACCTGTTTGCAGTTAGTCGAACCACACTCCATCACAGGAATTGCAAAGAAGGAGAGGGATCTACAAAAATAGATATGGGCCGGACGACATGCGTGAGGCAAGCGCATGGAAGCAGGTGATCTTTACCGTATAAATCGCCATTGTCGAGCGAGCTACGGTTGAAAAGAACCCTAGCAACGAGACACGATTGTCACACACGGCGGAGCTCCATCCCACTCACCACGAGAAATCGAGCAGATTTGAGAGGTCCAAGACGAAGAAGAGAGAGTTGCCCTCTCGCAGTACCGGACGACATTGGACACCAGAGAGGCGAGATGATGAACATCAACAGAGAGAGTTTCAGCGGTGGTTTGGGAGAGAAATCGTCACGCGTGAGATCCACGCGCTCGATTTCAAATTTTTTTTTTTTTTTCAATTGTTGTGTCTGATAAAATCATCATTGAATAACACATGATTTGTTCACTTATTGTCTTCTCAATTAATATATAAAGGATACTATTTTTTTTTATTTTTTTTTTAGAAAAATATTTATATACTCATGTCGCTGTGAACTTTTATAATGACCAAGAACTCGTTAGTGGATGATCGCGTGCTCAACTCTTACTATTCACTTGGGAACCCCTACCTTTGATTTCCTAAGTGGACATACATTTCTTTCATGTTTTCTCATCTTTTATGTTAGTTAATCAGTTTTGTTTTATTTCAGCATACTGAAAAATAGATATCTCCACTCACATTTACCCAACAAAAAAAAGATATCTGCACTTATATCCCGATTATAATCAACAAAGATTCCGTCCTCCGTAAAATATGTTTGTCATGTAAGTAAAAATTCTTTCGAGAAATTGATGTCAGAAATCAAGAGTATTACAATTATTTACTATGTTCTTTTGTTAATTAAGAGATTTTAGGCTTACACGATCTTAGTGAAAATTCATTTGGCCGAGTGATTGATCAGTAATGCTTTTATATTAGATGGTATGAAGTTCAAATCTCAAATATTACGATTTATTATAATTTATGCGACATGGTTACATGAGATTTTCAGCACGGAGCAAGTAAAATCGCATGGTTCGGATCCTCGTAAAAACAATAGAAATGTCCGTTGTATAATTGAAATAATATTCTTAATAAAAGAAATTTGTACCCATTAATATCCCCCTACAATATTTTTAAACCCAACACGGACATGAACCGGACTACCTATCGGATCATCGGGTCACCAGTCCAACCATTGGTCAATCGCAGGTCAATATTTAATAAATAAAAAAATACATATCTTAATTTAAAAAAAATATGAAAACTAAACTGTTAATGATTTTTTTTATTTAAATATCAACGAATAAAACTTTTGTAATAAATTTATGTCTAAATTTTAGACGAATAATGCTAGATATCAAAAAGTATGGGATGTCTAACAAAAATCATAAGTGAACATTCAAAATTCAAACTAAACGTAAAGATATATTATAGTAACCGACAAACTTAAAACCCCTATGTTTTAATATCAAAAAGTCAAAACAAACCCTCTAATTCAAAAAAAGGTTCCTTCAAAACTCAATCCGCCGGTTCAACGAACCAATTGGTTGAAAGCGGTTTTTCTGAGTTTCTACTGTTTTTTTAATCAGCGGGTGTTACCATCAAACTCAAACTATGATACTGATTTGGTCACGGTTAAACAATTTATCTTAATTACTTTACAATTCAAAAATATATACAATTTATCTTAAATTATTGTTTTTATTTTTGAATTATCTTGTGTTAGAAATTAAATCTATTATATAATGAAACTTTTTTCTCTCCATTAAGACTATCCACATCAACAAAACTGCACTCATCCTGGATCCCATATGTACTAATAACAATCTTTTGCAAATTCTCTACACATTAACTCATATATTCTTTAAGAATACATATATTCTTTTTATAAATTTGGGAAATTTTTGTCACAAAACATAATAAATTTTCTTGAATTTCTTTTATATGTTATTAGAGTTTATGTTATTACTTATTAGGGTTTTCACTTTTTTTAGTTTAAGTTTTTACTTTTTAGTGGGTTTTTGGACCATATAAACTTAACTAGGTAAAAGATATTTTCGGACCATATGAACTTAGCTAAGATATAGACTTTATCATGTTTTTGTGTACTGATTTAATAATTTAATAATAATAAAAATAATTTATTTGTCATGTTATAATAAAATTGTGTCAAGATTTAAAATATTATAGTAAAATTGTGTCATGTCATAATTTACTTGGATATTTACTTTCTAAATAATATATAAAGTATCGAAGATAACCGTACTATTTTATCAAAAGAATGATTGGCAGTGTCTCCAGCGGCTTTCCACAGCCAAAAATATTTATAAAAAACAATAAAATTCACAAATCATGTGTTACAATATATTATTCTAAAAGCTACAACTCTAAATTATATGAAAACATGTTTTTTGGCTGGAAAAATTAAAACTTTTACCTGTTATTCCAAAAGCTACAGCCTCAAATATTTTTTTAAACATTATTTTAGCTTAGACAAATCAATATAAAACATTAATCCACATCATAGAAAGAGGGCTCTGAACTTCTTGTTTTTCCTCTTTTTATTTCTTTTTCACTCAACTTTTTTGCACATTTTTTAAAAGATACTGTTATTAATTTCGTCGAAAAAATAGTATTATTGAGTATATATCTCAACGTGTAGAACCATATATATTGTTTATATGTAACGTGTATATATATAAGTCTCGATTATTTTAGATGTGAAAACAATAGTGACGGACGACATGTAGATATAAGGACATCTCCAACTCAATTTCATAACCTACACTAAATTTATTTTGGAGTAAAATCATATCTAACCTTACTTCATTTTCAATTCCAAAATAGATTAAACTCATTTTTTTCCTCCACATTTGGAGTAATCTCATTCTTCACTCTATTTTAGAGTTGAACTTTTTTATTTATAAAATAATCCTTTAAGTTTTAAATAATTTTATTTTAAGAGATAAATAATTATTTTGGTGATGATTTTCTATTTGTTTGATATTTTTTTTAATTAAAGATTTACGAGTTTATCAAATCACAAGAATTTGGAACAAAATAGTTATATTATGTTATAATATGTGAAATTGTAATGTATTTGTAAGTTTTTTTAATTAAAAATGTGTATGTGTGTCTAAATTAATATATGTTACTACGAATTTAATTCTTTAAAAGTGAATATTTTAAAGTTAATATGTATGTATATGTAAGTTAATATAACAAAACGTAATGTTACGATTTTGATTTATAAAATAAAAAAAATAATGGGTCAATATCTAAATTTTTATAAATAAAGAGTATTATTAGTAACTAATAATAAATAGAAAAAATTATACTTAAAATATTCTTTTTGGAATAAGAAATGGAGTAATATATTGAAGTAAAAACTCTATTTTAGAGTGGAAAATGAAGTAATACATTGGGGGGGGGGGGGGTGTTCGGATTCAGACAAGACAACTACCCAATATTAGCTGGCTTTATCGAGATTTTATGTAATTGTTAAGGCATTTTGTGTTAGAATATAGGAATATAGAATATTTTTTTATTGATGATAATGACATATATGTAAATAGATTATTTGGAGAGCACTCTTCCAACGCCTATATAAGGCTTGTGTCAATAATATAACTCTCCACGGAGATTCATAATCTTAACATGGTATCAGAGCCACCCGATCGTTGGGCCACCCCGTGGATGTTGTTCCCACAATTGCCTACGTTACAAGATGTTCATGCCTTGAGCGTGAGGGGGGGGAGGGGTGTTAATGAAAGAAAGTCCCACATCGGAAGTTGGAGAATTAATTAACTAATATGTAAAGAGTTATGGTAAATGTACTCATAGCCAATTGGTTTTGAGTTGGAAACCCATATTCTAACATGGTATCCCTAGCACAAACCGAAAACCATAATTTTCGGCCGCTAGTCTCAATCTAGTCTCTGCACTCTTTCTCCTTCTCTCTTGATCTTTCTCTTCATCTCTCTTTCTTCTCTCTTCCTCATTAGCATTATCCCCTCTCAACGATGACTATCTCTGAATCTACAACTGCTACAATCGCCGCTGCAAGCGACAAACCTTTTGGTATCGCTCAAATTCGAGCTCACGTCCCAATTGTGCTTAACATAGATAAGCTCAACTATGACCTATGGCGCGAGCTATTTGAGACTCATTGTCTCTGTTTTGGTGTTTTAGGACACCTTGACGGCATCTCTACCCCTACTGAAGCAGATGCCGCCAAGTGGAAAGAACGTGATGGACTTGTCAAGATGTGGATCTACGGCACCATCTCTGAACCTCTTCTTGACTCAGTCCTCAAGAAGAAGTGCTCCGCTCACGAACTGTGGCTCTCCACCGAGCACCTCTTTCGTGACAATAAGGACGGTCGTGCTCTACAGCTCAAAAACGATCTCCGCACATTGCTCATCGGCGATTTGAGAATTCATGAATACTGTCCGAAGTTGAAGCTATCTGATCTTCTATACAACATCGACTCCCCCGTTGCTGAGCGTGCTTTGGTCATGTATATGTTGAATGGTCTCTCTGAGAAATTTGACAATATTATCAATGTCATCACGCACAAATCACCGTTCCCATCTTTCTCTGAATCTCGATTGATATTACTCATGGAAAAAGATCGTCTCAAGAAGCACGTTCGAATCTCTCCAGGACATACACAATTCATCCTCTCCTAATGTGCTCTTCTCGTCTTCGAATCAGTCACATGACCAACTGCCTCAGCAACTGCCTCAGCAACTATCTCAGCGACAACAACAGTACAACAACAACTCCGGTCGTGGCTATCGGAATAACTCTGGTCGGGTGGACGTCACAATCGTGGTCGAGGAAGAGGCCGCAACAACTACAACTCCTGGTCATACAATACTCCGCAACAACTACCTTGGTTTCAACCGGCGATGAAGTCGTACCCTCCTGCATACTCAACATGGTCTCCACATTATATGTATGCACCTCCATCACCGTATGCTCCTTTGGGATTTCATCAATCCCCGATCAATCAGTTCTCTGCTTATACGGGTTCATCCTCCACTGGTATTCTTGGTACACGTCCTCAAACCGAAGCCTACATGATTTACGCGACACCACAATCTCAGTTGGCTCAAGCGTTCAGCACCATAAGCTTACCGGACCCCTCCGACTCGTCTTGGTACATGGACACGGGTGCTACCAACCACGTCACATCGCAACTAGGTACGCTACGTTTCCTTTTTAATAAAAGCAATGTTTCTCTTCCTTTTGTTACTGTCGGTAATGGGTCTTTTGCTCGAACCACCAACATTGGCCATGGATATCTCAAATCAACTCTCCCTAATCGACCTCTTCACCTCCGTAATGTTCTTGTGTATCCAACAATAATCAAAAATTTGGTCTCCGTTCGTCGCTTTGTTACTGACAATAATTGCGCTGTTGAATTTGATCCCTTTGGTTTTTGTGTTAAGGATCTACCCACGAACATTCCGCTGCTCCGATGTGATAGTACGGGCCCTCTTTACTTTGTCACAACGTCTCCTTCATCTACTACTCCGTTTGCACTCACTACTACAACCACTGCTTCAACGTTGTGGCACAGACGTCTTGGCCATCCGGGCAACTCTATCCTCTATTCTCTTGCTTCTTCTGGTGTTTTTGGTTTTAATAAGACTGACATGACGAATTTGTGTCATCCATGTCAATTGGGTAAACATGTTAGGATGCCCTTTGTTTCTTCTTCTTCTTCAAGTGTTTCTAAACCTTTTGAGATTATACAGTCAGATATATGGACGTCTCCTATCTCTAGTATCAGTGGGCTCAAATATTTTGTTATTTTTCTTGATGATTTCAGCCATTACTTATGGATTTACCCTCTTCAACGTAAAAGTGATCTTTTTGGCAAGTATGTTCACTTTGCAGCATATGTTCGGACTCAATTTGGAACCGAAGTCAAATCTCTACAGTGCGACAATGGTGGTGAATACAATAATAAGCTACTTCGTGACTTCTTAGCATCAAATGGCACTGTGTTTCATTTCTCTTGCCCATATACATCCCAATAAAACGGTAAGGCAGAAAGAATGCTTCGTACCATTGTCAACATGGTTCGTACACTTCTCACCCAAGCCTCTATGCCTCCGTCTTATTGGGTTGAAGCACTTCACACCGCCTCTCATCTCCTTAACATCCTGCCTTCTACTGCAATTCGTCATAAGATACCATATGTCCGCCTTTTTCAACGACCAGTCACATATGCACGTCTCCGGGTCTTTGGTTCTTTTTGTTATCCAAATCTCCTACCTACATCCTCTCATAAGCTTGCTCCGCGTTCCACGTCCTGTGTTTTTCTTGGCTATCCGCTGGATCATCGAGGCTATCGGTGCCTTGATATTAGTACACATCAGATTCACTTGTCTCGCCATGTTACCTTTGATGAGACTAAGTTCCCTTTCGCAGAGATCACTCCCACCAGTCTCTTTTCTCTAGCCTTGACATCAATTCTACCTGTTTTTCCTCTGGTTGATCCGATCCCTCGGGCTTTTCCTCCTTTGGCTCCTGTACGAGACACTGCAGCACCTCCTATACCAGACCCTACAACACCTCCTGTACCAGACGTTGAAGCACCTCCTGTACCAGACGCTGAAGCACCTCCTGTACCAGATGTTGAACTACCTCCTGTCTCAGTCGCTGCAACAGCTCCTGTAACTGCTACTGTACGAGGTCGTGCAAAAGCTACTGCACCAACCACTAACTCTTACACCATGGCTACTCGAGGCAAACATGACATTGTCAAACCCATCGACCGTCTTTGTCTTCACACCACCATCGTCTCTCCCCTCCCATCCTCACATGTTCAAGCAACAAAAGACCCTAACTGGACTCCAGCAATGGATGAGGAATATAATGCTTTTATTAAAACGGAAACGTGGTCCCTGGTACCACGACCCAAGAATACTAATATTGTTTGTTCTATATGGTTGTTTAGGCATAAATTTAATGCAGATGGGAAGCTTGCTCGGTACAAAGCTCGTCTTGTTGCGAACGGGAAATCACAACAACAAGGGATTGATTGTGATGAAACATTTAGTCCGGTTGTCAAACCAACCACGATTCGAGCCGTTCTTGGTGTTGTCACCTTCTGTGACTGGCCTTTACACCAACTCAACGTCAAGAATGAATTCTTAAATGGTGAACTTAAGGAGACGGTTTACATGTTTCAACCACCAGGTTATCAAGATCCTTCTAAACCTGATCATGTATGCCTTCTTCACCGTTCGATTTATGGTCTAAAACAGGCCCCTCGTGCGTGGTACACTCATTTTGCTGTTTTTGCTCGCCGCATTAGATTTCGTCAAAGTCTCTCTGATCATTCTCTCTTTATTCTCAATCGAGGCTCCGATACCGCTTACCTACTACTCTATGTTGACGATATTGTGCTCACTGCCTCGGTTTTATCTCTCCTTTAGTCCATCATTGCTTCTCTCCACTCGGAATTTGCTATGACTGATCTTGGCCCACTCCACCATTTTCTCGGCATCACAGTTGCACGCAATAAGCAAGGTCTCTTTCTGCATCAACAAAATTATGTTGCATACATTCTTCATCGAGCCATGATGACAGGCTGCAATCCGTGTCTTATTCCTGTTGGTACCAAGTCCAAGCTTGTTGCAGATGACACGCCTCCCATGTCAAATCCGACTTTATATCATAGCTTGGCTGGTGCTCTTCAATATCTTACATTCACAAAACCAGATATCTCTCATGCAGTACAACATATATGTCTTTTCATGCATGATCCTCGACAATCTCACTTCAATGCCTTGAAATGTATTTTGCGTTACATCAAGGGTTTTATATCTCATGGTCTTCAACTATATCGCACCTCTCTCTCCAATCTGGTTGCTTACTCTGATGCAGACTGGGTTGGATGCCCAACCACTCGTCGCTCCACTTCTGGCTATTATGTGTTTCTTGGTGATAATATAATCTCATGGTCCTCTAAGCGTCAACAAACCGTCTCTCGGTCTAGTGCTGAAGCAGAATATCGCGGTGTTGCGTGAAACAACCTGACCCGTTTTTTTTTTTTTTTAAAACTTCGAATTAGTATTCCCATAAATACTAATTCTCAACAATTATTAACAATCGTATTAAACTAGCAAATCGAACATACCCAGCAGAATCAATTCGACTTAATTCAAACAATTACCCATTAACCAAATAAACTGATTCGAGTCAATATATAACCAATGATAAATCAACAGTCCAATTCACCAAACCAGCAACCTAGCGGTTCTAAACAATACGATAACACACAATCGAGACGCTGGATCATCTCCTCTTCCTTGCCCGATTCCACGATCACATTTTCTCTTTACTTGCAACACATGGCAAAAAGAGTTGCGTGAGTATTGTCACAAATACTCAGCGAAGCGGTCATCCCGTCTACAGGTTATTTAAGTATCGACATAACGTAAGACAAATACCAGGATGAGCACACAAGCAAGCAATAAGAACTAACACGAACCCGTACAGGAACTCTGCGTCGAGCGACGCAACCTCTAGGCGTCGGTCGACGCGAAGCATCTGCGTCGAGCGACGCACAACCCTGGCGTCGATCGACGCGACATCCACAGAAACGAGCCTATCGTCTCGTGGCTCGAATCCGTCGCGATTTATCGAGTCACCTGCACGATCCCAGTCACAGAACACACGAAAACAACAATCAAACGCATTCCATCTATCCCTATGCCCACACAACCCACGATCACGCACTCACCTCGAAGGATCGAAATGAAAAGAATGGACGACATTCACTAAAACCCTCGTACACGACAAACCACTGGTCCAATTCCAAAACAGGAGACTGTTCTGGAAACTAGACACACACAGCTATGCATCGGTATACGGATCGCCTCCAGATTCCTTCTAGTTCGATCGGAATTCCCCTCTGAACCCGACTGATCGCAGACAACAATCTGCACAAACCCACCGAGTTCAAACAGCCATAACTCGGTGAACAATCAACCAAAAGACAAACCGTTTTCGCCTATGACACGAACAGAGATTGGAGAACTTACCCTCCAAAAATCACTCCAATCCGCCATGAAAAGCCTAGCCGTTTACCCTCTCAAAGTCCTGATCAGAAGCTGTTCATACACATGAACCTCTCAAGAACAAAGTCTCTCTCTCCCAAACCTTTTCTCTCTGATTCTCATCAACAAAACGGCCAGGACACTGTTCCAACATTTTATATCGAACCCTAGGGCTCCGCTAAACCATCATGCAAACCGTGCGATCAAACCCGACTTTCCGGTCTGATTAAAGATTAGCGTCGCTCGACGCACATACCCTGCATCGCTCGACGCACCACCAAAAATACACATTTTTGGTTCACGGGCTTTACAATTCTCCCCCACTAACAAGGATTCGTCCTCGAATCACGCGACACCGCCACACCACGGTCTCAACCAACTGACATGTGCCCAGCCAGTATCCTTCGAGATCACACTCGAACCCCACAACCCGTCCTGCTAAGGCTAACACTCTCGCCTAAAATTCGACCATATTCACCCGGAACACCAACGATGCACGCCCCATGGTAACGTATGCTACCAGGATTGTCCGAACCGAATTCCAGACTCCAGAATAACCCCAGACTCAACGTCCACAACATACCCTGGCCCTCAGCCAGCACCACTCGTGATCACACCTGCTCCCTGAGTCCTACTAGGCTCATACTAGCCTCATTGCACCGTCTCACCATGGCTGCAATCCTGACCCTACCCGGTCAGCATCACCTGAGATCCATTCCCGATCCCCGAAGTTCATCCAGTCTCATACTCACAACCATGCTCAGACGCTACTGCTCATATCTCATACTCATAACTCATATATATATACACCACACCTACTCGCAGGATCGTCACCCTTTGAGCTACGGTATGCATGGATCCACTCGTCCCCTGGAGAGAACCACCATCCCTCAAAGTATATGTAGGAGACCCATTATCCCCAGAGAGGCCCACTACCCCTCGAGTGTATGCAGAGAACCCACTATCCTCTGGAGAGATCCACTATCCCTCAAGTATACAGGAAACCCACCCGTCTCCTGGAGCAATACTCTGAAACATGCATCATAAGTACATGTCGACCGAAATCGCCTCTGTGGCTACCTCATGACATCCCCCACCCAGAATATCATCGCATCCGTGACCCCCACTAGGCCACTCGAAACAACCCAACCACCATGGGTGTTCCCACAAAGTCCCTGGAAAAGGCGATTCTAACTCACATAAAAACCTCTTTTCCCGACTCTCCCTAGGAATAGACAGATTCTAACTCGTATAAAGCTTTCGTTTCTAGCCACTCCTAGAACACGAATTTCATTTCTAGCCACTCCTAAAACATGAACAAGCTCATTTCTAGCCACTCCTAGAACATGAACCAGTTTTAAGCCGAATAGAACTTTCATTCCCAGCCATCACATGACCTACCAGTCATCACAACCCATGACTCCACAAGTCATAACATATAGGAACTCACATCTTAAGATCCAACAATAATAAGAAAACACATCTTATTAAATCCTCGAGAAACGTATAATCGTTACAACAAAAACGAAAATACAGTAACTGTAGCCACACGCTAATACAAAACCGAAACCAGCAAAAGAAGAAACTCAAGCCTCCGCTTGCTTTTCAAACCACCTCGGAAACTTGGCCTTCATCTTCACCTCCGGCTCCCAAGTCTCCTCCTCGACACCATCGCAGTCCCACACGACTCTCACCAATGGTATCCTCTTACGACGCAGAACCTTGACTCTCCTCTCGAGAATCCTCACAGGTCTCGCCGTAAATGTCATGTTGGGCTGAAGATCCTCAGGGATCCTAGCCAATACCTCCTCAGACTCGTGTAGACACTTCCGCAGCATCGAAACATGAAAGACGTTGTGAAAAGCCCTCATACTCTGAGGCAACTCCAACTTGTAAGCTACCGGCCCAACCCGCTCAATCACTCTGAACGGACCCATAAACCTCGGACTCAACTTATTCTCTGCAATGGATCTGTTAGGACCCCTCAACATGGCTGCCTTGAGGTACACCATATCTCCTAGCACGAACTCCAACTCCTTCCTCCACTTATCGGCATAACTCTTCTACCGATCCTGAGCCTCCTTCATGTTCAGCTTCAAGACATGGATCTTCTCGGTCGTCTCCTGAACAAAGTCTGCACCAAAAATGCTTTTCTCCCCCACTTGAGTCCAGTATAATGGTGTCCTACATGGCCTCCCATACAGAGCCTCATATGGAGCCATCCCGATACTCGCCTGATAACTGTTGTTGTAAGCAAACTCTACCAGGCTCAGATGATCTGCCCAATGACCACCGTAGTCTAGCACACACATCCTCAGCAAGTCCTCCAATGTCTGAATCGTCCTCTCAAACTGCCATCTGTCTGAGGATGATATGTCGTACTCATATGCACCTTCGTGCCCATCTCAGCCTGAAATGCTCCCCAAAACTCTAAAGCAAATCTCGGATCTCTGTCTGACACAATGCTCGGTGGCACCCCATGCAACCTCACAATCTCCCGCACATACTTTCTAGCCAACACTGCAGCCCCATCAGTCGTCTTAATGGCCAGAAAATGTGCTGTCTTAGTCAGACGATCCACAATCACCCAGATCGCATCATAAGTCCGCGAGATCGGCAATCCTGTCACAAAGTCCATAGTCACCATATCCCACTTCCACTCCGGCATAGGCAGACTCTGCAACAACCCGCTCGGAACTTGATGCTTAGCCTTCACCAACTGACACACGTTGCACCTCGAAACCTAACTCGCAACATCCTTCTTCATCCCGACCCAGTGGTAGTACCTCTTCATGTCCGGGTACATATTGGTCGCTCCTGGATGAATCAACAGCATGCTCGAATGAGCCTCCCTCAGAATCTCCTGCCTGAGACTCTCATCCTTGGGTACACAGACCCGACCGTTCACCAGTATCGTCCCATTTCCGGAGACCTGATACTCTGAACCCGCCAACTGAAAAGCATCAATCAGACCCTGATCCTTCTCCTGAGCTACCCGAATCCTGCTCAGTAAATCTGCTCGGTTAGCTGCCTCTAACCCCAACGGCTCCTGCGAGATAACACACAGACTCAACGCGCCAATCTCGCTCACCAGTTCCTCCAAGTCCCGCTCCTGAGCCGAAGCAACCCTCTTCCGACTCAACGCATCTGCTACCAGATTAGTCTTCCCCGGATGGTACTCAATCTCCAGATCGTAATCCGCTACCAACTCCATCCAACGCCTCTGCCTCAAGTTCAGCTTTGGCTGAGTGAAGAAGTACTTCAGGCTCTTGTGATCCGTGAACACCTGGACCTTCTCACCATAAAGGTAAGATCGCCAGATCTTCAGGGCGAAGATCACTGCAGCCAACTCCAAATCATGCGTAGGGTAATTGCACTCGTGCTTCCTCAACTGCCTCGAAGCGTAAGCAATAACCTTCCCCTGCTGCATCAGAACACACCCCAGACCCACACCAGATGCATCCGTGTACACCACGTATGGCTCGCCCGGATCAGGCAACGCCAAAACTGGAGTACTAGTCAGCATCTCCTTCAGCTTCCCAAAGCTCTCCTCACACTCCGCAGACCAAACAAACGGGACATCCTTACCCGTCAACTTCGTCATCGCCTGCGCCATACTGGCAAAACCCTTGACGAACCTCCGGTAATACCCAGCTAAACCAAGGAAACTCCTGATCTATGTCGCATTCCTCGGTCTCGGCCAATCCCTAATAGCCTTGATCTTAGCTGGATCAACTGAAACTCCCTCCGCAGACACGACATGCCCCAGAAAACCCATCTTCCGCTACCAGAAACTGCACTTACTGAGCTTCGCGTACAACTTCTGTTCCCGCAGCTTCTCCAGAACCAATCTCAGATGAACCTCATATTCCTCAGGAGTCCTCGAATACACCAGGATATCATCGATAAAGATAATAACGAACTTATCCAAATACTCCTGAAATACCCCGTTCATCAGCCTCATGAATGATGCTGGCGCATTCATCAACCCAAACGGCATCACCACGAACTCATAGTGTCCATACCTCGTCTTGAAAGCTGTCTTCCGCACATTGGTCTCATCTATCGGAATCTGATAGTATCCCGAAGCCAAATCGATCTTGGAGAACCAAGTAGCCTCTCGCAACTGATCCAACAACTCATCAATCCGCGGTAGAGGATACCTGTTCTTCACAGTAACTCGGTTAAGGCCCAGGTAATCGATGCATAACCGAAAACTACCATCCTTCTTCTTCACAAACAACACCGGCGCTCCCCACGGTGAACTATTCGGTCGGATGAAACCCCTACCCAGTAAATCATCCAACTGCTTCTTCAGCTCTGCTATCTCTGCTGGAGCCATGCGGTATGGTGCCTTCGACATCGGCGTAGTCCCAGGCTCCAACTCAATCGTGAAAGGATCTGAACTTGACGGCGGCAATCCCTACAACGACTGAAATACCTCCTGAAAATCCCGGACAACCCGAATATCAGCTACTACAACTTCCCCAACAGACTTTGGCATCACAATCGTCAGCAAGTACGCCTCACAGCCCTTATCAATCAATTACGCGGCCTAAATTGCCGAAACCATCAAGCTCCCGGAAGTCGGCCTGATGCCCTGATAGACCAACCTCCCTACCTCACGCTCAAACACCACTCGACCTCGATGACAATCTAGATGAACTTTGTAACGATTCAGCCAGTCCATCCCCAAAATAACATCGTACAACTCCACCAGACTGATAACCAAATCTGCTGGCATGACCTCTCCTGTCACCAGAACATCGACTCCACAAGCCCGCCCGAAAGTAGCCAAAGTCTTCTCTCCAGCCACTCTAACTACTCCCGGCTGCTCCCCGGAGTCGCTCCGGATCCCACTGCACTCCGCGCACTCCGGTGTAATGAAGCTATTCGAAGCTCTAGAATCAAACAAGACATGGGAATCACGCCCGCCTACTACTAAGGTCCCTACACAGTTCATATGTCACAGAACCTAAAGTCTTATCACAGATACAAAGCTTCCAAAACGACAATTCACAACATTATAAATTCGTCAAGTTAAGGTTAAAATGCACCTGTGATCGGCCTGGCGCTAGGACCTCCCGTCTCCGCCGAAGTGAACACACCCTGACCACTCTGGGCCCTCTGGCCGGAACCCGAAGAGCCCTCCCACTTCCTCTTCTGTCCCTGAGCCGGCTTACCGCCCCGGCTCGCACCCGTCTGCTGCTGCTGCGGCCTCCTCTGTTGCCGCCGCACCGGTGGACTAATCACCGCAGCCAGCTCTGCCCCCATATCGACCTCAATAGCTGCCGCAGTCTCAACCAACTCCGCCCTCGTGGTGTACTTACGAGCCCTGCACAGCATCTTCAGCATCGGTCGAAGTCCATACATGAACCTCCTGATCTGGGACTCCTCACTCCCAAACTCCCTACCAGCATACACCAACAGCCGACCAAACTGCTCGTCATACTCCCGAACCAAACTCCCTCCCTGAGTCAGCGCTAAAAACTGCGCCTGCATCCGGTCCGCCACCTCCTGCGGAAAATACTTGGTATCGAACTCAGCCAAGAAATCCGCCCAGGTCATCCCCGCCTGAGGCCTCCTGCTCGTCACACCTCTCCACCACATATGTGCATCACCCTCTAAGTAGTGAACCGCAAGGTCCACTCTGTATCCCTCGGGACACCTCAGCGCCTGGAAATTACGCTCCAGACTGCTCCTCCATGCCGCAGCCTCCTCAGGCTTAACACCGCCCGAGAAGTACCCAGTAGTAATCCTGTGCAACTGCTTCAAAATCCTCAGGTAGGAGGGAGCCTCCTCTGCAGCCGCCACACCTGGCTGCCCCCTAGCCACTGCTGGCTGAACTCCCGCCGCTGCCGGCTCAACACCAGCCACCTCTGGCTGTACACCCGGAGCATGTCCCTGAGCCGGTGCCCCACCTGGTAACCGCTCAAGAACCTGTCGCATCACAGCCTCCAAACGGTCCAACCGACCCTGAGCATCGCCCCCGCCAGGACCCGTACCTGGGCCCTGCGCCACACTGGCCAACTCATTAACCTCAACGCCCACTGGCCCTAGAGGCATCTGCGACTCTGCAACCTCCTCCTACGTGACCTCCTGAGTCCCACTCGACTCAACAGGATCAACCGCCGGTCCCCGACCACGGCCACGACCACGCCCTCTAGCACCACGGGCACCACGACCCCTGCCTCTTACTCCTCTAGCCATCTCCCACTGACTATTCACAGCAGACTAAGCATTAGAAACAGAAAATCATAAAACACATACCGTGGAATCTTATTGAAGGCTCGGAGAAGATGATCCAGGACTCCAAACCCAAACAACAATCAGCTGACTAACTACTTATAGTCAATCAATCAAACATACTACGTTCTCCCGCAACCCGACCCTTTTTTTTTTTTTTTTTAAACTTCGAATTAGTATCCCATAAATACTAATTCTCAACAATTATCAACAATCGTATTAAACTAGCAAATCGAACATACCCAGCAGAATCAATTCGACTTAATTCAAATAATTACCCATTAACCAAATAAACCGATTCGAGTCAATAAATAACCAATGATAAATCAACAGTCCAATTCACCAAACCAGCAACCTAGCGGTTCTAAACAATACGATAACACACAATCGAGACGCTGGATCATCTCCTCTTCCTTGCCCGATTCCACGATCACATTTTCTCTTTACTTGCAACACATGGCAAAAAGAGTTGCGTGAGTATTGTCACAAATACTCAGCGAAGCGGTCATCCCGTCTACAGGTTATTTAAGTATCGACATAACGAAAGACAAATACCAGGATGAGCACACAAGCAAGCAATAAGAACTAACACGAACCCGTACAGGAACTCTGCGTCGAGCGATGCAACCTCTAGGCGTCAGTCGATGCGAAGCGTCTGCATCGAGCGACGCACAACCCTGGCGTCGATCGACGCGACATCCACAGAAACGAGCCTATCCTCTCGTGGCTCAAATCCGTCGCGATTTATCGAGTCACCTGCACGATCCCAATCACAGAACACACGAAAACAACAATCAAATGCATTCCATCTATCCCTATGCCCACACAACCCACGATCACGCACTCACCTCGAAGGATCGAAATGAAAAGAATGAACGACGTTCACTAAAACCCTCGTACACGAACCACTGGTCCAATTCCGAAACAGGCAACTGTTCTGGAAACTGGACACACACAGCTACGCGTCGGTATGCGGATCGCCTCAGACTCCTTCTGGTTCAATCGGATTTCCCTCTGAACCCGACTGATCGTAGACAAGAATCTGCACAAACCCACCGAGTTCAAACAGCCATAACTCGGTGAATAATCAACCAAAAGACGAACCGTTTTCGCCTATGACACGAGCAGAGATTGGAGAACTTACCCTCCAAAAATAACTCCAATCCGCCACGAAAAGCCCAGCCGTTTACCCTCTCAAAGTCCCAATCAGAAGCTGTTTATACACATGAACCTCTCAAGAACAAAGTCTCTCTCTCCTAAACCTTTTCTCTCTGATTCTCATCAACAAAACGGCCAGGACACTGTTCCAGCCTTTTATATCGAACCCTAGGGCTCCGCTAAACCATCATGCAAACCGTGCGGTCAAACCCGACTTCCCGGTCTGATTAAAGATTAGCGTCGCTCGACGGACATACCCTGCGTCGCTCGACGCACCACCAAAAATACACATTTTTGGTTCACGGGCGTTACATTGGTAATGCCGTTACAGAACTTACTTGGCTTCGCAATCTTCTTGGTGAGCTTGGTGTTACACTCAATCGTGCGTCTGTTGTGTTCTGTGACAACATTAGTGCTGTTTACATGTCCTCTAATCCTGTTCAGCACCAACGCACTAAGCATGTGGGGATCGATATTCATTTTGTTTGCGGGAAGGTTGCCATAGGACACGTTAAAGTTCTTCACGTACCATCACCTCGACAATATGCTGACATTTTTACCAAGGGACTTCCAGTCATTCTGTTTGAAGATTTTCGTTCCAGTTTGAGCATCCGAAAAACCTCCAGCTCCGACTGAGGGGGTGTTAGAATATAGGAATATAGAATATTTTCTTATTGATGCTAATGACATATATGTAAATAGATTACTTGGAGAGCACTCCTCCAACGCCTATATAAGGCTTGTGTCAATAATATAACTTTCCACGGAGATTCATAATCTTACATTTTGGTGGTAACATTTATCTGGAAAAAAAAATTGTTAATAGAAATTGTGCATTTTTGTTCGAGTTTCTAAATAACAACGGGAGAGCGGTAAGTCAACTATGGACACACGGGGGCAATAACCTAAT